>VWZG01007653.1:54586-100601 GCA_013396735.1 Grallaria varia
TTTTGGCTTGGCAAATATAAAAACTTCAGCTAGTCATTCTGACAGAGACCCAGGTTTTCCAAAATGTCAGCATTTCTTTGGAACAGAAACTCTGGGTCGTAGCCAGGTCTAAGTCCTTCTCATTGTAAATGAGGCCATATTCATTAGACATCCAGCCATGGCACACTTATCTTACATGAACATAGATCTTCAGCGTCGTGGCTGGGCCAATGCAGGAACCAGAACTGGCACATGGGGCTGACATAGATTCATTGCTAATGAAACGCTTCTAGGTAAAAGTGATTAAGTTAGCAGCGTGCCAGAGAAATTACTCTAAAATCTATCCTTTCCACTGAAGATCTGATCTCTGGAGTTGTGTTTAAAGCCACTCATAGGATTCTATACACTGACAGACTCCTATAGAGTGACATCAAACCTTTTTTATATGAAGCCCCGTAGGATTTTTCCATAACTACGTGAACGCCCAGGTTAAATTAATGCTGTGATTCAGCACAGAAAGAGGCAAAAGTCAGGCTGAGGGGGTGGGAGGAGGAACCAGAGCAGCAGTGGTTTGGGCTCCTTGTCCCTGCCCGAGCTGACGTTGGTAGCTGTGCATCAGATACGGCTCCAAACATGATGCAGATGTGAAGCACAGGGGTACTGTATATACACACAGGGTCCCGTAAGGTGAAAAAAGGGGAGGGTTGGGGGTGGAAAAGAGCAGATCATTCAGTAGTTGAAAAGTATCTGATTGCCTAATGTAAACTGTGATTAGTGGCTCGGTGCCTGGACAGTGAGTACTTCGCAGGCCCCCAAATACGGTCCCCAAATCAGCGTGTGTGCTGCCAATCTGTCAGGCAGCCCAGCTGTAACACTTTCTGGCATTGCAATGTCTTCAGCTGGTTTGTGTCAGAGCCAGCCAGTGCGGGGGGAGGTTTTCCAGAAGTTGGCTATTGAGTGTCTGTCTGCCTGGATCAAGGGTGTTGCCAGTTTGACATCCCAGCGAGGGGCCACCACATCTGGCCGCAGAGCCATTAGGAAAAGGGGAAGGTGGGGGGTGCCTGGGAGGGGGCAGCCCTGCAGGATTCGGAGCTGGGAGATACCCCCCAACAACAGTAAAGGCCATCAGCCCGAAAACATGGGACTTCTGGAGAAAGCTGAGACCACTGCATGGAGAAAGGTTTTGAACTGCTCAGAGCACAGCCTAAATTTCACAAGTGGCATTAAACTCCCGAGTCAAATTGGGTCTCAAAGCCCTAAGCATGCAAACCTCTCGCTGAGCCTTTTCCTCCCTGTCACAAATTGTTATTTTATTAGCTCAAAGCCAGATGCTTCCCCTTAAAACAGATTAATCTCCAGTTCATCATATTGCTGGAGACCCAGCGAGGCGAGGGGAAGCAGCGGTGCCAAACATGTGTGAAGGGAACAGGACCCCCAGGTACTGCAAGGGGAGAAAGGAAAAGAGGAAACAATTTTTTTAATTTTTTTTTTTTTTTAATAAAGCTCTAGTCTGTTTTATTTGACACCTTCAGTTTTCTTCAGTGCACATGGGAGTGACCCAAAATCCATACAGTAACCCTGGCTGTTACATCCATCCTTAGGCAGCAGATAGGTGGTTACTGCTGCACAAGGCACAGCAATCCCAAAAGATAAAGCTGTTCCCATCCAAGGGGCAAGGCAGGGATGCAATGGGCTGTAACAGAGAAGAGAAGGGCCTGCAAAAGGATTCTTTAAGAGGATCTTGAATCAAGGGTTAATTGTTTCCAAATGACCACTGTGTGGGAGACTATTATGGGATGGGACCCATTCAGGATTGGTTTAAAGCTGCTGGTTAGGTACCTTAAAAGAGGGCTAAGCAGCAGCAGCTGTTTTACATTTAAAGTGACTGAAGTGAGTAGTGAATTACTGTGGGAGACAAATGAGCCCATGACATGATTGGACCTGGGACAGCTCTCCCAAGTGGCCACTTGTTTCATGAGAACTCCCACCCCCGGGCTCTGCATTTGAGTATCAAAGGCACAAATAGCACCAATTAATTCAGATTAGCCCAAGAGAGAGCAAGCAGCCAGGTTAGCTGCCTCTTTCTGGGTACAAGAACCCCTGTTGCTGTCACCTCTCATGTCTTCGGGGTGAGCCTCTGTATTCCCAGGCTCTTGTTCCATTATTCCAGATTGTTTCTTGAGGAACTCATGGGGAGCCACCAGCATTTAGTCAGAAGCCAGCAAGGCCAGAGGAGTTGTCTTGGTGTAAACTATTCACTAGCCAGAAGAGTTAGTAATGAGGCCATGTGATGTGGACCTTGTGTTTTCTGTCCAGGAGTTCAAGGCCTTGGCACCGCTCATTTCAGTGTATCCTAATAAGTACAGAATCACATTCAACTTTTCTAGAGGATGCCCAAGCCCCACAGCATAAGAAAAACACAAGACAGATCAGAATTAGGAGTCTACAGTTGGGATAAACTGTCTGGGCTATGTTCCACCAGTCACATTCCAAATCCAGTTTCTGACAGCTTTGCAAGACGTGTAGACCGTCCCTTTAATCACCTACCCTTTTCTCTTTTTTTTTTCCTTTATCATTATTCTATATCACCCTCAACTTGTAATGCAAGAACCTTTTTTCTCACTACTGACACGCAGCTACAGAGTACACAGGGCTCTCTGAGCTCCCACTTTGGGATTCAACATTCAGGTCGGCGACTTCCTGGAGACACCAAGGGCTTGCGTCAGCCTTCCCAGAATTGAGAGGAAGAAACAGTCCTGTGTGCTATTTACCAACCTGCATTAGTCAAAATACTGCATTTTAAAACCCCTTAAGTTGTTATACATCATCATATAAGTCATCACAAAATAGTGAGTATGAATTCCTAAGAATTATGTTGACATGGAAATTGTCAGCAGAAGTGCTGGAAATTTACATCTCCTCATATATCTGTACTCGGATCCTCCATAGAAATTAACATATTATAACGCTAATATTTCAAGGTAATGTTTTCTCATGAGGATGCCATATTTTATCAGTTAATATCATCTGCGTAAAAACTATTCAATTACAGTATCAAGCAACGTGTGATTAATACTAATATCACTAATGTAATGGCAACTTCATAAGGTGTCATCATAGCTGTTCAGGCAGCTGGAAATGGCAGGAGCAGAAAAAAAATCATTCTTTTTAATTAAAAAAAGAAAAGTTCGATATCCATGAAAATGAATGGCCAGGGATATCTGGAGTGCTGTCCTTCGCTGCCTGGAGGATCACAGATCTTAGTGGGACAAGGATTACACTCCCCAGTCTTCATGCTGATCTATTCAACCTTGAGCTCCACCCCTCATATCCCTACATTATTAAGTGTAAGTGTGGGAGGGAGTCAAGTCTTTTACCCAAGCAGCAAGGTAAGCACTCCTGAATTTTATTTTAATTATCATTTCAGAGACACTGTTAAAAAGACCTTGGATGCTCATTTCTCTTGGTTTTTACCTACACACAGAAGAGCACACTGCAGGTATGAGGGACCTGGGACAGAAAACTGCATTAATATAAGGGTTATCAAGGTGTGAGGAAACCTGAGCCGGAACCACAGTCTGTCCTAGGAAAGGAAACACAACATGTTTTTTAGAGAGCAATAACCCTGCTTTGTCCCTCTGGACCCTGAGTTCTGTGAAAGACAAGGGTTCTCAATAGGAAGAATCTTACAGGAGCCCACAAAAGGCACAAAAATGAAAAAAAAATGGCAGGACATCATCAACTGTTCACGAAGCCAAAGCTTCCAGAATTGAGAACGGCTGTAACACACCATTGCAGCTAGAACAGCTCCCCTTCTGCCTTAACCTGCAGATTTGTTGCCAAAGCTGAGTAGCTTTGTAATGAATAAATTATTCTAAATCATTTCCCCCTTCAGGAGTTGTCAGAAGGGGATCATGAATTTTTGTCCATGTGTATGTTGTATGTACCACTGACACTGTCCGAGGGAGCCGCTGTAAAGCCGTGGGACTCTAGCTCAGGTGAGCCAAGTTTTCCAAGCTTTCTTCCTTTTGCCCAAGGGTGGATTCCACTCTGTTCAGACAGATCTGCCTTATCATTGTGTGAATCCTTTTGGGTCTGTATCTCATCCGCATGCATATTCACAATTTCAAATTCAAGCTGTCTTGACAAGATGCTTAGGTCACATGGGCCATGTCTGTTCCCAAACTGGAAATGGGTGATTTGGAATCAGTTTCCTAAACCCAGCCCCACATCCAAAACCCTCTTCCTTCAGAAAAATCTGCGGCACAGTCCTGAGGTTCACTCTCGCAGCCACGCTCCTGTCCGTGTACACCTAGGAGAGGGTTCATGGGAAGTGCTGAAAAACCCGGCCCAAGTGAATTGGTTTGAATGTTAGGATAGCACAAAAACCAGCTTTGGCAGCATTCCCCTAATTTATTTCA
The DNA here is from genome assembly GCA_013396735.1 of Grallaria varia. Lineage (NCBI taxonomy): Eukaryota > Metazoa > Chordata > Aves > Passeriformes > Formicariidae > Grallaria > Grallaria varia. The sequence goes on from VWZG01007653.1 coordinate 58,987, forward strand.
CCAATTTAGGCAGATTTTACAAAGGCAGCTAAGCACAAAATGAAAAGGGGACTCTAACAATTCTGAACCGTAAACACATTTTGAGCAGATTGTGCAAAGCAATTCAACTAAAATTAGATTATGAAAAGTACACTAAGTAAAACTGTATTATGGAAATGTTATGAAATTAATTAATCTAAGAAGCTGCATTGCCACCAGCATGTGCTGGCCCTGTAAACTCCTGAGTGTATTTGTTCCACTCTCAGCTTTCATTGCGGCTGAAGTTAACACGAGTCAGAGACGTGACATTTCTAGGTCTGTGACCTCAGTGAATATTGTGACCTATTACAGTTTTTCATTTGATCCTTAATTTGAACTTGGTCAGTGACACTTGCAGCCACTCGGAATTGCTCTGGTGACCATAAAGTGACAGCTAGTTACAGTCAGTACAGCATTTCTTTAATAGGCTTAGTTACCCGTGTGGGTTGTTACTCAGCTAAACCAATAAATTATGTATTTTCAATTAATAGACAAATCTTAGAAGGATTTGTACAATATGTAGAACTAAACGAAGAAACACATTATAATTATATGGTAATTTGTTAAAATGATCATTAATACTTCTGATGTTAATTATCTAATGGCAGAAAATTACAGAGGGTACAAGTAATTTGCCCTTTGTAATTGCTTATTAGGTTGTAGGATAATCATTTTGTTTTCTTTGCATGGCACTATTTATTGCTTTTTTCTTCTGACAGTAGCTGAAGTGGATGTGAGGTCAGAAGTTACTGGGCACTTTTCTGAAGAAACAAGACCACATTTTTGGCTGAAGTTCAACAGAGGACATCAACCATGATTGCTACATATGGTCTTCACTTCTGAATAAATCGGAATAAAACCCAATACAAAGTGAAAATTATACTTTTGGTTATAGGCTATGTGCACATAAAACAACCATTTATGAGTGGTTTCCACAGATAGCAGGGAACCACACGTAGTACACTTGTACTCCAGGTTCTGCCAGAGATTTGCTGTATGACTTTGGGTTAGAGACATGACATTATCTGTAGTTCATCACAGCTGTGTACGTGACTTCCAAAAAAGAGCTTCTGTGCCAAAAATTATTACAGATTTTATTGGCCTTCACCTCTGTTCATTTTTCCAACCTAAAGGGTGAGTAAATGATTCCTCAAATACACAGGCTCTGATTTACCTCTTCCCTCATGTTAATCAAGAGTAGATTTTAAAGGCATTTTTTTTTCTGCGAAACATATTCACAGAATATGTGTTAAACTCTCTGAATAATGTATTGCGAGGCATGGAAAGAAAAAGAATATTTTGGTTTAATGTTCTTGAAACAAATAATATCACTTTTTATTTCAGGAGGATATTTTTAGAACAAATTTAGCCAAACTTGCTTACATTTAAAAAATTTAAAAATAATAATAACTTTCAAGTAAATGAAACACTTCATGTAACACAAGTGGGTTTTTTTCCCAGGTATAATTTCAGTTAGAAAACCAAAATTTCCCTTCAATTTTTTTTCCCGTCTACTTTTCAAAGAACAAACAGAAAAAGGGAAAAAAAAAAAAAAAAAAAAAAGGAAAAAAAAATCAGTTCACTTGCTCTTTTCCATAGAGTATTCCTTAAAAAGCATTGACATTTGAAAATGCATCCCCAGATGGTTTCTCAGAAACCACAGAGAATCGGAGGTGAAGAGGGCAGGGCAGAACCCAAAGTAGGGAGGAATCTGAAGCAGTGGGATTTGGGGATAAAGCAAGCAAATGGGGGAGGAATTAGGGCAGTGGGACTACTGGGAAAGAGGGGGCCCCAGAGTAAACTTCCCCTCGCATAACTGACATATGCGTATAAACCACACTGCTGACGAGTCACAGTTTTTATAGATAATTCGTGGGTGATACAGAGGAAAATATGGTATTCATCAAATCCCGATCAGAAACAATTCCAGCGAAGTCCGTGGGATTGCACAGGCACAAGGCAGATGTGAAGGAAGGGTGAGTCAGGATCAGGCCCGCTGCACATGCACACGGGCTGTCAAGAAAAAAGTGTTCTCATACCAGTTTGGGGAAAAGAACCTCCGTTTAAACCTGGAGTTCAAACTGACTTAATAACTGGACCTGTAAATATGGAAGTTGTCACCAGCAAAGCTCAGTTAGTATGTTCCCAGGTGAGAACTGATGTCTTGTAAGGGTTAGGGACAAAACTTCATCCAACAGAGCGCCGCAGTTGGCCATGGTGACAGCAGATTTCTTGCAGAATGATGCCCAAATGGAAGTGATTACACAGGGTGTAGTGCGAAGCAATAGGGCCGTTCACACATAATCACAGAGTGGATGTAGCAGAGATGGGTGTCAGCCAGCCTCCTGGATCCAAGCGCATTTGGATGAGAGAGGAGTTCACATCTTGATCCAAACTTTGTTGTTCAGACCTGCCTCTCACTGTTGGGCGGTGGCTTCTGGCCAGCTCCATCTTCCATGAGTGATCCCACTTCCACAAATGACAGGTGGGGTGTCCATTTAACTTTACTGGCGGAGGGGGGGGAACATCCCCATCCTTAAGCGTGTGCTATTTTTGGTGGTCTTTAATAAGCACGCAAGGGGAATAGGAAAATAATTAGCCCTTTTACGCTGCTTGTCCCCACGCAGCTCAGTTTTCAGGCTTGCTCCCTTTTTCCACGGCCATCCCCCCACTGACTCTTCGGAGGGGATGTTGACAGTGTCCTTTTTGGACGCTCAGCCTTCTGGAAGGCTCTGCTCTCTGCAGGAGGAGCTGTCTGGCACACAGCCATTGAGAGCGAGCTGCAGTTTGCTCTCAAGTCCCAGTGCAATCAGGCACTGTCTGCTGCCTGCTGCTGCACAGTGCTGCAGGAGCTTCAAAAAGACTCCTCTGCTCCTGTCAAAAAGACAACCGAATTATTAAAGCAGCAGCTCTTCGGGTGTTCGGGAGGTCTGGGGGAAGCAGGGGTAGAAACTGATGGCAAGGAATGATCTGCCCCTTATGCTAAAATGCAGTGGAGTAAGAGGGATGTGGATGTTGCAGGAGAAAAAAGGCCAAATATTGCTGTTGGAATGGTGTTACTAAAATATTTGAGTGGACTCAGGTCCTGTATAGTCCTTGCTGTGGTGGCTTTGGACTGTTCAAGTTTTAAAAACATCCCCTCCTACCCCGTGCCTAGCCTCTGTCTGTCCCACAGACCCAGGAAAATGTGGTAACCCTTGGAGAGATCCACATTAAATTAAAACAGCGTGCAAGAATCTGTTTTCCCAGCTCAACCCTGCGAGGTGGCAGCGTCCATAAACAGCAACTCGAAAATCACCTGACACCTACGGGATCCCCAGGGCTCTGTGGTGAGGTGTGGAGCCTCCTGTGGGAGCAAAGTTAATGTGTGACTCTTGTGAATGGCAGAGCGAGGAGAAGGACAAAGGTCTCTTGGCCATGTGCCCGTCCCACCTCTCCCCCTGTTTCTCTATAACTCAAAACTTAATAATGTTTGCTTGTTATTAAGCATTAACATCTTAACCTTAGAGACCTCGTTTCCTACTCATTCCTGAATGTTTCTAAGCTATATTATGTTCCTATACTAATTCTGTATTTTTTGAAACACCATCGCTTTCAAGCGACTGCCTTTTTGACTAACCAGTTTCTGACCTCTGTGACTTTCTCTGCAGAAGACAGCCAACCTTCATCTTTCCAGAAGTCAAACCCTAAACTAAGAACCAAAACCACAAACCAGCCTCGAAAACTTTGGCTTGCTCCATCCTCAGGCATGTTGTTGCCTAGAAATGGCTTAGTCACAGGAATTTCTAGATTGCTAGACTTCCTACTGTCTGGTTTCTTGGCTAAGGCACCAGAATTCTCGTGTTAACAACTTCTGGAGCACTGCTCTGTCGACACAGGAGCATCCTCTGTTAAGGTGGTGACATAACCACACATTCAGCTGTTGTTTTTTTTGGGAGGGGGATAGAGAGGGCTTTTTCCAGGTCTGCCCATCACAAAAGTTTCCTTCAACCCTTGCAGCTCCTGCAGCCCCCCTGCGCTGCCCTGCCTGACTCTGAGCGTCCCATTAACGCAGCAGTGTGGCTTCAAAAACAGCAAGTCAGCATTTTGCTTGCAAGATGTATTATTTTATTAATAGGAAATATAAACTCTTGCAAGCCTGCGGTGGGAAAGACAGTAGAGAAAGCCAACGAAGTTGACGAGAAGCGCTGTTTCCCCATCTCCAGACAAAGCTTACTAGGACATAAGGCAACAGACCCCACATTATCCAGCAGCCTTCTGAATGAATACTTTCCACCCTGTGACAGAACGTAAACTGCTTTAGCCTTACTCTCCTCCTGACAGACCTTCTAATTATCTCAGCTGTTTACAGCGCTCAGGCCCTCTGCTACCAATTTCTCCATTATTCTGACAGTCAACAAACTAGACCTATTAGAGCACAGCACAGTTCTTGCCCAAGGCAGGAACTTTGTGAGACCACAAATCGTCTCGGTATTAAAAGTCGGTGCATAAGAACTGCCCTCAGCTTTAGCGCTAAATTGCTGGTTTGGAGACATTCATTGCTGTATATTGTATTTCCACTATATTCTGCTTTAATAGACTTCGTGCTGAAGTGTGTAAGAAGAGTTTTAAAGCCTGAGGTGGCGAGTAGACCTTTTTATTTTTTTTTCCCCCATTTTATATATTTTTCCATCTTTTTTGTTTGTCACCTTATATTGCAAGGTTGGTTCACATCCATAAAACAACACTGCAGTCACACAAGAATATCTAACGGATAGTGGGAGGCACAGATTTTACCATTAGAAGTTCAACAACAAGGTTTAGGCAATACAAGATTTGTTATTTTTTGATTTGTGCAGGGCCTCAGACTTAAAACTATTTCTTTTGCGCTTTGGAACATTTTATTTTCCTATTTGGCAAAGCTATCCTGGTTTTGTTCTTCTAATCTCCTGCTATCAAAGTAGTTAGGGCCAAGTAAGAATAATAGTTAAAGAGGGAGATTACAGTTTCTATTAATAATTGGCATCTGTTTGTTTAAGCAGTGTTTATTCAAGGTTCAGAAAGCTCTTAGAAAATTGTATTTTTTAATTAGTGTACACAACACTCTACCAAGTATTTATGTATGGCCTATCTCCAGATTTCTCTTAGTTTAAGTTAGTACAGACCCAGGGATTTATTTTGAATAACACACAGGAACCTCCTATTTCGGGTATACCTATTTCGGGTATCTGAGACCTGGACTAATTTTCAATATTATCCTAAATTCAAGGCATCTGCAGGTACATATGAGGTTCAAATCTCTCAAGTTACCTAGCAAGGTGTAGAAACAATTCCAGATGTGCGAGATACACATTATTATCAAGCTGTTATTAATGACTAACCCCACCAATTAACCCAAACAGCAAAAGCTCCAACAATGTTTTCCTGAGCTATTGAACTGATTCTAACTCAGTTAGGAATACTCTGACGGTAAATTTCATTCAGCCTTCTATTTGCCAAGCAAAAGTGGTTACATTTATGAAAAATGAAAGCCTGTAAACTGAAAAAATCTTTTAAAGACCAAACCAAAGAGAAAATACATAAAATGTACATACACACCATTTCAGCTAAATAGCATGTTGGAAGGAACGTGTGCTCTCGCTGAACTATGTTACCTCTGCCTGCTGGAATGCTGGAATATAAAATGACACGTTATATTAGATTCTACTGAATTTAAATTCTTCCTTCGAGGCATTTATAGCGAAATAAAAGATTTTCCAATGAAGACTCTTTGAAAAGTGACATTGCTTTCAGGAAAAGCTTTCTGAGGAAAACTTCCAGTTCAGTGACACAGGGCTGGGTGAGTTTGTTACCTAGTCTGTCCCATGAAATCCTGTACTGGACATGGACATCATGGAGCAACAGCGGGAAAGCCTCAGCACAGGCTTTGTGGTAAAGACTGTTGCATTCCTCTGAGATCAGTGTCAGTACCGAGGCATATTTAACTCTAAAGCTGACCACTTAATAGCTTTAAAGTGTTCAAAGTCCTTAAGTTCTTCCAAACACAGCTTCGAAAGAGAAATGTGTCCGTGTTGCAATGCGGTTTCACGTTTCATCTTGCAGGATGTACTAATTTGGGCTAAATACGGCTGTGACTTAGCAAAACAAAACTCCAACCAAACTGTCGGGCCACATTGCTCTAAACGCAGACACCTTCAGCAGAACGGGGTGAGATTTGAAGTTTTTGTTGCTGATCTTAGGAGCAGCTCTAATGGTTTCCACGGAACCTGCATGAAATGGAAATCAGCAGAGTCTAGAGTCATTTGTCATCCTTTTAAATTTGTTTCCAAAGCTTGATTTCCTGTTCAGAAGAAGGGCATGTTCCTGGGTCAAAGCCAAGCTGAAAGTAATCAGACCCTAGATGGCACTTCTAATTGGCTTTGGATCAGGTTCTCCAGCAGGATACCCTGGATTTCTGCCTGCCAGAGGACTTTTTCTCTGCGCAGAAGGCTCATGTTCACAGTCTTAACCATGTCTGAGTAACTCAAAGGTAACAATGATATTTTTCACAACCCTGATGAAAAATACAGCTTTCTGCTACCAGAACCAAGAGGGAATCAGAACACAAAATGAAGATGTCAGAACTCTTTGGACCATGCTGGATGGAACTGGTGTCACACAATGGGAAATAAATAGAATCACCAAACTTTATTGTGGATGAAAGGAAAATTGCTAATATTAGTTTTAGAGGACCTTTATGTAATGAGATATATTAAAATATAATGAAAATAGTATATTAGATATCATTTTTTTGTTTGCTTGTTTTTTAATCTGAAGAAAAAAACGTTGATAGAGCATACATGTTTGGGTTTTTTTATGTTGACTTTATTGAATGAATTTACTGGCAAGTATTTTCAAAGTATGTCTTAAGTAAATAAAACATGAAGTAATTGAAAGAGAATTTCAAGCTTGCAACCACAACTATTTGCAGCGTAGACCTAAGTCTGAGCTTTGTGTTCATCCAATTATGGTATCAAATCATTGTCATATACACGATCAGCTCAAAGGGTGTGGGATGGCAGTCTACACATCAGCTGGAATATTTGTAGGCATGTCATTGTGCACTGCAATCTTTCCAGCTCTCACAAACCAGGCAAGAATTGTTTGTAAATCTTGGTGAAACAGGCAAGCTGCTTAGAAACATCATTTGGATATTGAGGATATAATGACCTTTCCTCTGAGACCATGCAGAGCTTCAGGGAAGTGTTGGTGTTGGAGGCTGCTCTGAATACAGCCCATCTCAACTGTTGTTCAAGCCTCCGGGGCACTTTTCACAGATAAAATATTAATTTGGGCTACCTAGCCAGTAGTGTACACAGAAATTTGTAGTTTTTCTATATAAAATTGCTGCTCCAACATATAAGTGGAAAATATATTAATTCTTCCCTATTTCATGCCTGAGATACAGTTTCAGCTTTATGATTTCTGGTCTGGACCCCATTCCGACTCCAAAATTAATTAAACCGAACCAGTGGGATAGGCTTAAAGTCACATTGGCTTCTGGAAAGAGAAAAAAAAAACCAGTAACCCTCGTCTACCATGGGAGGCTGGCAGCAACAGATCCCAGACTCAGGAAGCCTTGTTCCTGGTCGTTACTGCAGTTTGCATTAAAAAGATACGCACGCTAATCGTGGAAATGGGAGGCAACCTAGGAAAAAAAAAGATGTATTATTATGAGAGGCTGGGACGTTGTATTTGTGCACACAGCAGGGGAAAACTATATTGAAATGAGTGCTAAGAACAGCCCAGGAGCGATGTGGGCAACGACGAGGAGGAAAATCCAGAGCCGGAGCGTCGTAAGGGGAGCAGCAGATTTGGAGCCAGAGATGCAGAAAGGAGAACAGGTGAGGGTCAGAAAGAGAGAAAGGAGAGAGAGCAGCGCTGGGAGAAGACACGAGAAATTAGATCAGAATCTAAAAGCACTCAGGAGAGCAGGGGAAAAAGGCAGAAATTAGAACAGGAGCTAAGAGGAGAGCCGAAGAGGCAATAAAAACTCAAGGAGGAGGAAGAAAAACTGCGAGATGAAGAGAGGAGGACAGGAAAAAAAGGGCAGGAGATAAATATGGGGCAACATAAAAGGGCCTTGATCTCCAGTTTGTAAAGATGACGTGATCTGTGGTGTGAAAGAAAAGAAATACTTTGCATTTTTTGAAATGGCCATGAAGAGAGGACCAGGCTACATCTCAGAAATCAATATCACATTTTATGCCTGCTGCACCCTTCACGAAGAATCAAGACAACATTGATTCGAGTAAGTAATATTTCATTGGAAACTGATCTTTGATTGCATAGCTGCAAGGGACTGACTCTGCAAGTCCCTCGGTGGTGTCTGTGCTGAGCAGGTGTCGTTTTCGGGACGGTGTTAGAAGTGATGTGGCTTCACTCCCGGTCCGCAGAACACGTGGAGAGCAGAGGACACGTCACTTTAGTCTCTGAGAGCAGATGATGCTGCATCAGAAGGGCTGGCCTGCTCTCTAGGGTCATTAGTGTGTGTCTGTTGGTGTGCAGGGAGCACTCTGGAAGGTTTGCTTTGCGGCTGCGTTCATTTCAAGCGGTGAAACGATTATTTTAAGATAATTAGAAAAGCCTTAGACCGATATTTTAAATCTGCTTTCCTGATCAATTGCAGCAGTGTTAGAGCTGGTGTGCAGTCATGAGGCACAGGACCATCTCCCTGGGCTGTCAGGCCAGGCTCTTGCAATGGTATTAACTGTTTCTGAGGCTTCTTTCCCCCGGTATTTGAGAGTATAAAATCTCCCCTTGGTTTTATTTCCCTGGCCCCTAATTCCCTTGGGAAAACAGATTCACTGTTTGTTTTGCTAGCAGATCTTGTTGTGTTTCAGCCCCCTTATACCACGAAGGGTGACAGTGAAGCAATTTATAGCAAAACCTGTGTTGGAATTCCCTTTTGGAAAATCACTTTCTCATCTCAATAAAAGCAAAACATGGGGGGAGAAGGGCTGTGCTGATGGAGGGGGGCAGAGAAGGTTTTTGAAAATAAACCTCCATGTATCTCACTGTAAGCTGGCTTGTCTCAATCAGAATATTTAGCCATTTGAATTAACCTGGAACACTAATGCTGTGTAGAGTTCCCACCAAGCCACATCACGGCTCAGGGACACTGCAGCAGTTGTATTTTTGCCATTTTTGCTTGGCTCTTTGGGACAAATATAGCCTCAAGACTTCCACTTTCAAGTACAGGTGGTAATTTACCACCAGGGTAAACTGCAGGGCAGTGGGTTGAGGCCATGCCAATGAAGCCAAACTAGGAAACTCTGTTTCAACAGTGTCAAAATATTTTGTTTCAATTGAAAATGCATAAACAAAATACAACCAAAACGTTTCAAGCTGCCATTGAGGAAGCACCAGCCCCACACACTAAGTGGGGATGAAAGAAAATGTTGAGATGCAGACTGTTACTAGAGCAATATGACCATGGCAAACTCATTTTGAGTATTAAGGAAAATAAAACCCAACTAGGAGGTTAAAAGGTGGTTGCAGAGAAGTCTGTTAACCTGCTGTAGAGGATAAGTCTGCATTCACGACTGGTCCCATCTCTAACAAAACTGGTCTAAATGAAGATGCCTGTAGTCTTGGCCTTTGCAGCAATCAATGTTTGTTTTGGAAAGGTTTTGGGACACCACACTCAAGCAGAACTGAGGCTGTGTGTTATAATGGACAGGGATTATTGATAATGACTCCAGACTGGGCATCTATTGGAGAACATGTTGGAGAACAGGACAGGTTGGCTCTTATGGTACGAGTGAAGATAACGGTGAAGGTTCACCACAGTTAGATGGTGATCCTCAGCCGGAGGCTTAGGAAAGCAAATCTCCTTATATCTGTACAATTTCAATGGGCAAAGGCTTCAAAGAGCTTCCAGAGGAGCAGTCCTGGAGTTCCCTCATCTCAGCGGCCACCAGTGACCACGTTGAGGAAACCTTGTTCCTTAGCAGCAGGGAATCCTGAACCATCACCTCTTCATGCCAACTTTTTCTCCCAGGCATAGAACAGCCCAGGAATTTTCAAGTCTGTGTCTGTTCACAACCCCATAGGACAGGTAATTTCAATTTAAATCTGGAGCTTCACACAATTTCTCTCAAACCAGAGTCAGACTGTTAGTAATATATTCACGTATTTACAAATAGCCCATTTTCCCCCCTCATATATGCGTGTCCCCTACATCTTCCAATCCTCCCACACCAAGGTAAAAAGAGAAACATTTTGGGTGTTTTCCTTGCATTCCACCAAAGTGCAGCTACTCAGATGTAGACACAATGCATGAGCTCAAATTTCACAGTAACACTGTGTTAGAAACAGAACAAAAAGTAGTAATATCCAGGTTATTATGGTTTTCTGACAAATATAACTCTAACCCATCTAACTTGTTACAGAACTTAGGGATTGTTCAACAAGTAGAATTGGTAGCTCTTAAAAAATTAATAATTATGTCATAGTTTCAAGACACTGCCAAAAACTAATGTACAGTTATTGTTCAGTAATCAGTCCAAAATTAGTTACAGACCTATTTTGAAAAGAAGTGAATGAAGAAGACACTTTGCAGTTTTAAAAACAATACAAAGGACTTGTGTCCCAAGGAAATGACAGGTAAAATGGTGCTGCATATTTGTGTACATGGACACGTGCTTGTTTGTGTATGCATTACAGAGACAAAAAGATTGAAAGTGATTACAAAATATGGTCAACAAATAAGTGGGAGAAAATGGAATGGCTATTTGTCATAAATACACTGAAAAGTGTTCATCATATTTCTGCCTTCCCTAAGCCTAATACAAATGTGGGGAAAGTGGCATGACCCATTGAGCTGACATTAAAAGCTTTAAATTGAATTAAATTGGCAGAAACCTTCAAAAATTGTCTTGGGAGGAGAAAAAAAAATTCTTGACAGAGCATAACAGATGTATGAAATTAAGAGCGTTTAGGATACATTATCTTTGCTGTATGATGGGAAATGTTTCTAATTGCACTCACAGGGTACCTTTAAGATGTATTTTTATTTAAGAACAGTTCTTTATGATCTGTTATGGATTTTCAGCAGAAATACATAGGCAAAAGAATAAAATTCATATTAAGAGATATGTTTTTCACAACAGTCAACTCATTTGTTGTCATTGTTCAATGAAACAAACTCTAAAGGCAAAGTTACTGAATCTGTAAGAGTGAAATAAAAAGAAAGTATTTTATTGGATAATAAGGAACCTGTACTTAGAACTCCTATGAGTATCTGTATGGATATACATCAGGACTGTATGGATTACTGGGTACATCTGCACCTCACTTCATGTAAAAGGTACTGATGCTCTTTTCCTGGCTACTGGATTACTAATTACATACAGGAATTGAGACGCAATAGGAAACACACCGTATGTGGATTTCAGCACTATCAGTAATGTCTGTATTGCAAGGCATTCCCGACCAGCATTCAGTGCTCAAAGCCCTGCTCAGCACATAGTGAAAACTAGATAAAAACACAATGCATGTTGTGCATATCTTCTTGCATATTGCAGAATCTCAATTAGTTCCTGCTGTGTCATAGATTCCCACAGATTTAACACATATTGAATCAAATTTCAATAAGAGGTATCTCCTAATATTACAGCACTCCCCTTTTGTGTTCACCAAGAGGTTCACAAACGGAGTTTTTGTAATTAATGAATACAGTGTTTCAGGCTTTTTTAGCTGCTTTTGATGTTTCCAATGGGAGTTATCAGTTTAAAACCAAATATGTCTGTCCAATCAATGCTGTCGACTTGTAGGACTGAGTCTAGACCTTCACAGTTTCTTTTCACCACATACCTTACCTGATTTCCATTATGAAGGGACTTCTCTTTTTCTGTATGAAATTTCATACTTCCAGATGCACATTAAAATAAACCAAACATTACAAGGCATCTATACAAAGAGCTATTGAGTTCTCTGATCTGATATCGTTTATCCAAATTGCTCTTTGGAGAAGAATACTGACACTTGCCACTTGTAGATCACTCTGTATATCGAAAACATCCTGCAGACACATCTCCATTGTCTTTTCTTGGTTTGTGGCAGCCTTGCCTTAGAACAGGAAAAAAATCTGGAGTGGTGATTTTCTGGTGACCTCATAGGTTTGCTCCATAGCACAGATCATGAGATGAGAGTTACAACTGTAAAAGCCATGTCAAGCCATTTAAAGTAAATATTCAAAACCACATGGCATCTGCTAGTCTTAGATGCAAATAGAATAAACCGGTTCTTTGTTGTACACATGAGAAAATCAAATATTTACTAATATCAGAACTGGTTCAGCCCATTAATGGTGAAAACTGACAAGAAATAGTTATTATCTCTGACATAAATTTGAGCAGGAAAAAGATTCTTTGCAGAGGAAACTCATGCTAATGGAATAAAAATGACCCAAACTGTCTGACAGATGTCAAACTTAGTGGAGTCCAGGATGCCTTAGAACCACTAAGTTGGCATCAGAGAAAACAAATTGGCTGGATGAAATAACCTCTCATTCAATTCTATATTTTTGTTACCAGCTGTAAAAACAAATAAATAAACCACTACAAAGCCACTTTCCCAACTTTCTCCAAATGAAATCATCCGACTATGTGAGTATGTTTCAGGTTCATTGATCAAACTCAGAAAGAGGGAAAACAGATCAATAAATAAAACAAAATTACAAGAACTGACTCTGAATTAGGATTATTCTTTTGCAGCCACATGACCTGCATGGTAAAGTTTGTGTTTCAATTTCTCTCCTGAAGGTTGCCCACCACTAAAAGGAATATGCAATGAGTAAATACCCCACCAAATACTGTACAAGTAAAAGATGAGGAAAGAGAACTTTTTTTGGAGGGAGAATTTGGTTTCAAAAGCAATAATACAAAGAAACTGCTAAAAATTTAGTCAGAAGACTGAAAAGTTAAACAGAGAAATGTTAAACAGAGACCTGATTGGTAATTGTATTGAACTATGCACACAGCTCTGAGCTGAAGAGCCACCAGGAAAAACGGAGGAGGAGTGAAAGTCACAGGCCAGAAAAGCCATCCCAGAGTATTGCAAATGGCCCAGGGGCTGTAGGCTGGGAAATGTAGTATTAGTTAGGACTTAATGGCTTCATGAAGGCAACACATGCACTTAATGCATTAGACCCAGGAGATCTAGGCCCAAACTTTCCTTATATTAAGACTTATCCAGAATTGCTTTGCATTTAAAATAGGTTAAGAGGATGGTTTTTCAAACTGGATACTCATTTGAAAAAAAAAAAAAAAAAGAGATAGGACTGGTATTTTAGTCAGTGAAATATGTTATCTGTTGGGAGAAAAAGCAGTGTAGTATAATTATATATAGTATACACATTAGTGCAAATAATCATTTTGTCCCGATAAAACATGAATGAATCAGTGTCAACAAGTAGTAAATTAAATCCTTCCTTGAAAAAAAAAAAACCTTTCAAAGCTGTTATTTCTATAAGCCATTAATTTCTGGGTTAGGCTATGTGTTAAAGTGCCAAAAAAACACATTGAAAAGGATGACATATTTCATTCAAAACAAGTAAACTTTTGGGGGAAAAAATAAAGAAAACACAGAACTCTACTTTTAGCCTGAAGAAATCTTTGGATTTGGAAATCACTTTAGTTTGGAATCCCTTTAGTTAAAAAACTTGCATTGATTTTTATCTAACTTGTTGCTTTTTAGAACAGGGCAGACAAACCCACTGAAAAATATTTCCATCATCTACTTCAGTGGGTTCAGAAAACCCTCTGAATAGAAAGAGAATCACAGAATCACGGAGTCACAAAATGGTTTGGAAGGGACCTTCAAGACCATCCAGTTCCAAGCCTCCTGCTGCGGGCAGGGACACTGTCCACTAGACCAGGTTGCTCCAAGCTCCATCCAACCTGGCCTTGAAGATTTCCAGGGCTGAGACATCCACAGCTTCTCTGGCCAACCCTCATAAACCTTCATTCACCCAATTTTCTGGCGAGCCCTTGGTGCTAACGACGAGCACAGCGATTACGGGGGTTCTCTGGTCCCCTGCAAGTGTCCTCAGCCCCGTTGCGTTGCTGGAAACTGAGGCACAAGCGTCGTGGGTTGTGTGGGGTCAACGGGGGAGCCACAGTTTCAATTGCAATGACGTTTCCCAGCCACCACTTCCAGCACAAATAACTGAATCCTGGTTATCCTCTGGGTTCGGCCACCTTTTTCCTTGCGACACAATCCTGCTGCCTCTGGAGCAAATAGCAAGGAGCCCTGGTGTTTGAAGAGTCTTGGACCACAAGTCAAGAGTTAATGTATTGTTCTTAAGCGTATAAACAGCCACCAACCACTGAAAAGAGCGGTTTAGTATATTACAAAGTATTTACTTTTATCAGTCTTTTTATATTACTGAAATGTAGAGTGAAATCTTTTTTTAAAAATCGTTTCCCCAGATTACACACACGTTTGACACCAGCCCAAAGGAAGTGCAGCCTGTTCCTTGGTACGTCTGCCTTTAAAATAGAAAGCACTCACCTCCTGTGGAGAAGACTCCTGGGGAGCTGGCAGCTAATGAAGCCCAAAAATATCGGGGTTCATTAGGCACGCAAGCATTCTGGTAAAATCAAAGATCACTCTGGAACCCCCTCGAACATATTATAGTTACCATTAAAATCATCATCATAGGATTTGAGGTTAGTAAAACATATTGCTTAGGCTATAAAACATTCTAAACTAGTATCCCAAATGTCTTGCCTCAAGCAAGCACTTAAATTAAAGTTTCAGACAGCTGGCACTAGAATCAAAATAACAGTTTTGCACAAAGAGATTGGATAAACATGATTATTGTTTTCATAATTTATTTTGTCAACGTGCAGTATTGTGCCTTGATCCCTCCATTGTGCCTGGGCACAATTTCTTTCACTTTTCAACAGGTAACTATATTTCACCGCGTGGGGTTTTTTTTTACAGAAAGCAATCCTAATTGATCTGCTGCTCTTGAATAATCTAATCCCTAATTAGTTGAGCCTGAACGTTGAGAAAGGCAGCATTGTGTGCTTTAATTAATTTCCATAATCTGGAATTTTTGTTTGCTTGCCTCATAAGATCTTTTTGGTTTTCAAGGAGAGGGTAGCAGAACAATATCACTACTTAGCGTATGAAAAAGGGGGCAGTGTTCTGGATATCTGATACAGCGTGATTGCAACAGCCACAAACACAAAGTTCTTAATTAAGACCAAACCCATTTCCTGTTTACCTTGAGTAGCAATTTCATGAAGATGTTCGTCCTGTGTTTGTTCCAGTTCAGCTGCTCCCTGCCTCTTAGGTGCAGTGAAGATGATACGCTCTCCTTTAATTTCAATTTAGTCCAGACATCTCAAACAAGTAGCCATTGAAATGGAGAGGAATATAGTGCCAGAAATGTGCTGCAGCAATCTCTCAAGCAAAAACACATTTCCATAGAAATATCCCAAAACATTTTACATTCCAAACCAACTTCCAAAGACAAAATGTGGCTTCTTGGACAAACCACAAAGAGCTTTCTGCATTCTTTCACCCAGGTGGTCAACGAACAAAAGACCTGACCCCAAAATGTAAACCTCCCTCCGACTTTGACACACACAAATAGAAAAGAAGAACCAGGGTTAAGAGAAGCTTTGCAGACATGGAGAAGCGCCTGGACATTGCTGGAGAGTGCAAAGCACTTCTGTGATTCATGGTGCTCTTTTGTATTGTTTTGTAGCCACTTCTTAAACATTTCTCAAAGTAAAAAAATATTTGCATTTTGGTAAACGCTTTTGTTGCAGTACCCTTCGAATATTGTCACTATGTGTTTTTCACTGCAGTGGGAAATTAACCTGTGACACGGCTGAGCTCTCCAGCCTCAGTTTGCATAACATATTGGAAATATATAAATATATTTTGGATATACAATATCCACCTGCTTCGCAGGGATGTTACGGAGTTTATGAAGAGCTGCAAATGACTTTGAGTCATTGTGTTGAAAGTATTTCACGGGTAAAATGCAGCTCTCACACAAATATAAATTAGGAATTACCCCCATTGAATTTACTAGGATCAGTGTAAATTCATTGCACATGTGGGACTAAGGGCAAAACTCGTCTCTGTTTATGCAAACTAATTGTGTAGTGTTTGCTGGCATGAAAAATGGGCAGTCATTCTCACATTTGTGAAAGAGATTTATCAAGCCAACACAGACCAAACAGGTGCTGTTCAAGGTTGCCCTTTGCTTTCCACACCTGCAGTAAAATAAACATTGCTTCTCTGATGGGATGTCCACATGGAAGTGTGACCACCAGGGCACCAAAAGCTATAACCAGCCTTTCAGCTCTGGAAGGCCACCCATTTACCATCACCTGGGGCCTTAGAGGGACCACGAAGGGGCTCAGGTCACCAGAGGTCAGTGTGTTAAGACATTGAATCAATGCATGAAAAATTTTGGACGCGGATCAAGGAAAGAATGAGATGTTGAAAATCTAAGAAAATTGCCTATACTGCTGTTCAGCCCTTTCCTTCCTTGGATATGTCTCTGTTGCTTTTAATTAAGCTCTCAGATTCATAGCTTGGAGATCTTTAATAACTACAGAAAGTGCTTGCGAGGCAAATTTTTCACTTCTAAGAAGGCTCCTTAGAATAAATGTTACCTTCTAATTTATAGGTAAATTTAACCTGGTTTTACCTTTACAGTAATATATTGTGTGGCCATTTGTGTGCAACAGACTGGTGACATGAAAGATTTCAACTTTTACTAAATGGTGAAAATGTTGGATCACACGCTTCCTACACACTGTAAGCATAGTGCCTGCTGATGAATTAATCTAATTAACAGAGGTGAAGGTTTATAATTGGGGTTAACTAGAATTTAACTGGTCATTGTTCATATCCCCCATTGCATTGTCCCCTAAGTAACTCACTCTGGTAGCCCTCCATGGTCCCTCGACCCCAGCATCAAACTCAGGGATCAACCAGCTTCAAGGAAAAGTAGATACAATCATATTTCCAAGACTGTAATAACAGCAGAACTTAATGGTGTGATATTTTTATACTGTTTGGGAAAGAGACCCTATTTTTTCTTACTCATAAGCCCAGAGTATTTTTAAATAGTTCAAGTCCCTGTAGTACTTCACAGTTTGCAGTGCAGTTTAAAAAGTAATACATCTTTTCTTAGATGTACCCCAGATTCTGCCTTTTAATAGACATGATAATGAGATTCTGTGTCTTCATTTCCCAGTGTGCAGAAAGCTCAAATAAATCTTTGATTGTTCACAACCCTGGAGAAGGCTCCCCAGCCCAGGAATGTAATGATGTTTCTCTAAACAATCATTGCTAATGAAATTTAAGTGTATTTAAAATATATAGATGTGTGTGTGTGTTTATATATTAGTAGTATCAAAATTGGGTTTTATTCATTTTGCTTTGTAAATCTGAATCTGACTGCAGCAAACTGAGCTCTCAAGAGATTCACTTCTAGGAGAAGGAATGTCCTGAGTTATTTCTGTGACCTGCAAGACACACATTGAGCTTCTGCCTTTTAAGTGAACTCCCTCTAATAAGGAAACCAAGGGATGCTTGAAAGAGCCATTCAGTGCCTTCTTCATAAGATTAGGGACCATGTCCCCAGACCACTGCTGAAGGCGTCACACATCTGACTGCAATCAAATTGCTGGAACAACTTTGAAAGAATAGGGTGTTCAAGTAACTTGAAGGAGCATTAAAGGGCAAAACAGGCAGAGGGGACACAGGGATCCATCACAAAGGATTAAAAAGGGGCTGCCTGAGAATGAAAACAGGGATGTTTTTAACAGTTTTTATTATCTGACCAGGGTTTTAACCTTTATACAAGGAGACTCAGTCAGAAAAGTGCTTCCATATCAGCATCCTTTGTAAGGATTATGTATAAAATGCCCCACAGAGTGACACATCCCTGTGTCCATGGTAGTGGCCATTTCCTCATGCCGGGATGGTGCACACACACTCAGACCTGTGCGGAGTCCCTCGCACCGCTGACGGGAACTCCTTCGCAGCAAAAGCACGGAGAACCCAAAGCTGTCAAACATCAGCCTTAAGACAACAGTCCTAAGACAATACTGAGAAGACACGGCCCTCAAGACCAGGCTGTGGCAGCCAGGCTTGGCTTGGTGGCTTATTAAAAAATTCAGATTTGATAAGAGTCAGTGAAATGTGACTCCGTATGTCAAAAGCACCAATAAACCTGAGGTTGGCTTTACATGGTCTGGGCACTTCTAAACCTCTTTGTCCAGAGACATGAAATACTCTGTTTTCCTTTGGGTACCGTGAGACCTGTGGATAACTGAGTTCCGAGATAAAATCCATAGGAAATCCTGTTATAGGAGGTTGAAGAGCCATCATCTTTCACCTGTTGAGCCGTTGCTCTGCACAGCTGGATGCAGATTGTTGAATGCAATTAACGAGGTTCATCAAAGACACACGTAACATACTTCTCCTCAGGAAAAAATAAAAAAGACCTATTAACTGGAAATTTTAATATTGGCACAATGCATTCCTCATTCTTGGAGGAGGTTTCTCCCAATTCTCAACTTCTTCAGCACATGGCCCGAAAATAAATCAGAGAAAGGCAATCAGAAATGAGAAGGGGTAGGGGGGGGTGGAATTAAAACCTTTTAAAAAATAAAAAAGAGAGAGAGAGGAAGAATAAATACCTTGGAAGCCAGTTAATTACTGGAATGGTGCTAGATAATCAGGAGAGCTGTGGCTGACTATTGTTTACAAAGCTGAGAAGGCCTGATTGTTTCAAACTGGGATACACCAAGACAGCAGAGTTCAGACCTGCTTCTACCTGGCAAACAGCTGCAGCCACTCTTTAATTAACAGCATGTTCCTGACTTGGGTAGGCTTGTATGGATGCAAAGGTGTTTCCCAAGGAAATCAGAGTAAGAGCAGAATAGGGAAAAAGAGGGGGAGGGAAAAAGGGGGAAGGGAAAAGGTGAGTTCAGGAGGGCAATGAGGCGGGGGTTAACAACGCTGCTTAAGATCAAGGGCTGAAGTGCTGAGATGCTGCCAGACTTGAAAACTTTAATTTACTGTCACTGTTAGCCCCCTTTGAGGTTTATGGTGGTATTTATACACACAGCATCAATCACATGAAACAAGGAGGGGATTTATAGTTTGTTTTAAAGACTGTAAATGCAATGTAATGCAAATAGCATGCCTCATGGGCATTTACATTTAATGGGAAAATTACAGATGCAAAAGATTGGTAGAACAAATTTTAAATTGACTTTATTACATCTAGTGCTTTTCAGAGAATACTATTAAAAAAAAGCGAGGAGATATGGTAATGGAGTTCCACAGTGTAGCTTGACAGCTTAAATTCCACTTAACTGACTTTACTTGCATCTTTCTGTTTACATTACTTCTTCCAATAAGTTTGGTTGGCAAAATCTCTGGATCATAAACTGATTAGAAGCTCTGATTCTGTTTTGTTTCCTTTTTGGGGTTGGCATTTTTAATGTGTAAAGCTGATTGTATCTCGATAACTGTTTTTAACTAAGGTTCATCATCAGAATGGCTTCATCTAGACAGAGTCAGGGACAGCTCTTTGAATCTATTATCGCCTTAATATGTGACCATACATGCATTCTCCTTAATTTGTATAATTTTCTGGTATCTCCCCTATATCTCTATAGATTCAATAGGAAATACGGCTGCATTACTTTGGTCACTGATAGAGTGAACATTCAGAACTAATCACAGCTACTTGTGGAAAGCCCATTCTTTCTCAAAACAGGTTTATTTCCCACTATTCCCGTGTGGCTCCCCAAACACTCCTTCTGGAATGAGGATTGTTTGCTGGTGGGGTTGAAGGTTGTTATCATCAGTTGTTGACTTATGGTAGATCCATCTGAAAGGTGTTGGTGGGCCTCAAAATCACCTTCAGCAGACCAGATGAAGCCCTGGTAGAAACAGGTGCAGCTCTACTTGCTTCAGGGAAGCTGTGCCCAATTACAGGAGGGTTGATTTGTTTTTAACACCCTGCAATGATTGCGGTATTCCCCTCCCATTCAAGTCTCAAACAAGTAAAATAATTTAAGGTGTTTTTTAAGCCCATTCCTATTGAGCAAAGATTGAAGTACACATGTTGGTTTTTGGTCTGTTTTAAAGCCACCAGCACAGCAGCCTCTCTGTGTGCTGAGATCTGCAGGTGTCTGGCAGGACTCTCCCACCCTTTGTTTCTTCAGATTTCCAAATCTTTGCTATCAACATACCATCCCTGAAACATCTTTCCAGTCCTGCTCATTGCACTGTATTTTAGTCATCATATGATGCAAATGATGCCTTGATTATCAAAGAGCATAAAGCACCAGTGTGGTCAAAGATTACTATGGTTTAACTATTAAGATTGTGTCTTTCCAAGATTTCAAATCACCCTGAAATGCCATCCTCTTTCTTTGTTCCCATTCATCATGACACATATGCCCTTGAGCTACTCTTTTTAACTATCACCAAAACCCCACCCTTAAGGAAGGAGATGGTTTGCCATTCACTAGTGATTCAGCAAAGTCTACTGAAGGTTTGCAATTCACTAGTGATTCAGCAAAGTCTACTGAACTTATCATCATGTACAAATATCCTTCCAGAACTTTCTGCTACGTCCCTCTTTGCAGACACTGCAGGTCTCCCCTTCATCTAGCAGGACCTACCTTACAAGCAGACTAATTACAAACCATGTGGCATCTCAGTGCATTTCTTAGCGTGGAACTGAGTCAGACCCGTGTTTATCCTTCACCCAGTTCTGAAAGGTACATTCTCCAGGTGTCGTCACCCATAGCAAATACATAATGGCAGAGAGCAGCCTATATTAACATTTGAGCTAATACAAACACGCACTGTTTAAGCAATTCACCTGAGGCTGAGTGCCTCCCTGTTGTGACTTTTGTCTGAGGTTGTAATCCCGTGCGATGACATTCTCCTGTGCAGAAGGAGTGCGTTAGCACCACGCTTGGCAGTGTCACCATGATGAGGAAACCATAGACTCAGGAAGCGAGAGCAGAAGGGAAACAAACTTTCACGCTCAGGAATCGTTAATGAAGTAAACACACTTTTACTGACAGGTAACTCACGGAGCCACCCACCGGTCCTGTTCCAAGCTGAACCAACCAACACACGGGAAAAAATACAAACCTATCTGTACGCAAAATTTAGAAACGTTTTGAAGTTAGATTATGCTGTGATAGCCATGTAAATAATGCCTGAGAAAACACAACAGCTTCTAAACAGAGCAGGAAAAGGCCTCTTTTGCTGCCGTGCAGAAGGCTGTGCTTCCGCTTTATATCTGTTTCTGATGATCCATAAAGAAACTAAATTTACTGCAAGGGTGCACATCAGAATGCAGAATCCTAATCCTACAACGCTGCTGAGTGTTGTCACCATACCTTTAGGCACCGTAAGTGTCACTGTTTTCAATGAACTACCCCCCAGTTTTAACTGTACCTGGAAGGCTTTGAAGAGTTGAAGGTAATATTGTGGTTCTTGGGAACACACGCAAATGTCCATGTATCGATGGGCAAACCCACGTGTTCATGTGTGATTAGTTATCAGAGCTGCACAAAACCAGGGCATTGTTTCTTGTTGGGAGAGGCTATCTGGGCGAACGTGCCTGAATCCCAATATTTGGACCAGTTTTAAAACCCACAAAAGACATGTTTCTACAAAATTTATGGGATTTAAAACCCCCAACCACCTTTCAATGAGAATTAACATTTCTTCTGAAGATAAAAAATTACGCAGACAAAATATGTACCAGGATGGAACGAAATGCTAAAACCTTTAAATTTCAAGTACTTTTATCTTTCTTGGTAAACATTTTCCACATCTACAGAAACAAACACTATTTAGAGTTTAGCCCAAGCTTCTGAAAGATGCTGATTACACTGCAGAACTCTAGGGCTGTCATGTGAATTTAAAGACAAATACTGTCCAGATAGCACATACCAGCTGCCAGTTACTGTGTAGTAGGATATTCCCTCACCTTCTGTTTTAGTTTTATGAAAGATTGTTTTCTTTTAAAATGGCAGGTCCCCTCCATTCCTTCTCCTCTGCTCACAGTGAGACATGTCATCTGATACTAATTTGTACTTGCTTTGTGTTTTGACTTAATTTGATTAATAACTATATCCCTTAATGGCAGTGTGACTTAACAATATGCTATTATGTTGGTGCACTGCACTCCGGCATCGAGGAGCAATTCGTCTGCATCACAGCAATGGTTTGAAACTAATTCAAAGAGGCATTATTCTGTACCTCTTTACCACAGGGTAGAGGTCTGCTCTTCTACTGGAATTGCCAGCGTAGAGCTGGAGGCCAAATCTGTGTTGAATTTATCCAAAGACTCACATTCCAGCCTGAATTATCTGTAGAATTGTTTTACTCCTTTTTTTTTTTTTTTTGCTCTCATAGTATTGATTGTGCTCAGTGTTTTTCATTCTGCATCTTTTTTTTTTTTTATGTAAGTTCTCTTACGGAGTCATATTTCAGATATTTTGAGGAGTTTAATAGTACAAGACTTCAGGCAATGACAAAAATGTATCAGAATTGTAAGACTTTATCACAGTTTACAAACACACACAAAAAAATTAAAAAAAAAAAGAAAAAAAAAAAGAAAGAAATAGGGAACGAAAGGGAGAAAGCAAGAAAGAATTTATCACACCTAAAATTACAAGTATAACTGAACTTTATGGTGTCTTAAGAGATAACACATGTTTTCTGTTGTATAGGATGAAACCAGTAAATAACATTTAACATGCCTGCAGGGACACAGGGAAATCCAGTGAATTCCCAGCAGCTCCAGACAAACTCAGGATAAGGTGTAATTGCACGTGACCAAATGTATATTATCATCATCAACACTAAAGAAGAATCTCAGGGAAATAAAAAAAAAACAAAAAAGAGTGAGCCAAAGCTTAGTCTGTGGCAGGAGTAGGTTCTTGTTTATGTTGTTGTAAAGGCTCCATTCTTTAATGAGAACAGTTGGGGGGAAAAAAAAGAAGTTTATTAAAATAGTTCAGATCTAAGGGAATGGGACTACTCAAAAAAAATGTCAGAGACACCACTGTTTGGGAGAAAGAGGAGGAGAGTCAGGATAGAAAAGGGATGTATCAGAACTGAATTTCCCTATTGCTGGCCTAAAGTCAGGAACTGCTCTTCAGAATTCTTGCTCCTATAAAAGAAAGCTTTAAAGTAACACCCATGGTACCACAAAGCAAACTCGTCTGAGTATTGAAACAATTAAACATTTGTTAAAAATCAAAAATCAAAAAAAAAATTTAAAAGTTAATTGCCCTTACAGTGGAAACAATGGCAGTAAAGTTTATACACGATGGTTTCCTTTGTATCAGACCAGTGCTTGCCACATGCTAAAACATAAACCAGATTGCATAATATGTAGGTTTTTCATAATTTCCTCAGATTAGGTTTTTATTAATGCCTGTCAACAGCAAATGACAGGCATGTGTTGCATTAACAGCTGCTCTAAGCCGTGCCAGTACTGACTTCTCTGCAAATCTCAAGCGTGGAGGAAGCTTAAAAGCCCATTGATTGAAGAGGAATCAACCCCATTTGCATAAAATTTCTGCGGTTTTCAACTTTTCTTTTCTTTTTTTTAACAAACTATTGTTTCCTTTGATATTTCCGCTAATAATAGTCAAAAATTGCAAGTTTATAACAATATGTTCTGCTTCAATATGTTCCAGTCATTTTTAATTATTTTTAAACTTCCTGACTTTAACCATCTTGAGAAATTATTTTCTTTTTTTATTTCTCTGTGTGACTAGTAGAAAATAACTCCCTCTCTTCAGACCTCCACCTTCTACACCCATCCTGTTAATAAAACTATGTAAAAGTACTTTCATAGTAAAGCAAAAAATCAGAAAGAAAATAGATTCCATATCAGTAACTGGTATGAGCTAGACCTGAGAGTTATGTGCTGTCCAGTTCTAAAGTCTACACAATCACCTAGTTTATAGATTCACAAATCTTTTAATATTTCAATTTCCTGAACAACGGGAAAAAAACATGATTTACAGACCCTTAAAAAGAAATCAGGACCGAAATTTTTAAATAGGAAGTGACTTGTAAAACAGTAGTGTCTAATTGGTGAATTAATTGTTCTGAATTGTTTTTCCTAGTAGATAACACTCCCAGCGTAATATAAAAATGCTGCAAAAGTTTGCAAAGTTGTTACATTAAAAATTAACACACTGTTCTCCAGTGGCTTTTTTTTTTCATATCAGCAGATAACCCCTCCAGTCTCTAAAATTTAAGCATCTATCAGACCGAAACGAATGAATCTGAAAAAAAAAAAATACTGGAAGGAATATCTGGGGTTAGAAGAACATGGGGAACATTGATAACATGGTATTCAGGGAATTTCTTAGCAAGGTCTACAGCTGTTGGCCTGCTATTCAGCTGAGCCGTACGTCGCTCAGATACATTGCATGGCAGGAACATTTCATTTTGATGAGTGGAAACTCCATGAGACTTTGGCCCAGACTGCACAAATGTAAAACAGAACTCCTCTGTGTTGGGCTGCATATTCCTGGATTCAGCTTAATTAATGTTGCTGACACAAATCCAAGTTTTCAGTGAATGTTCATCAGCCTCAGACGAATTTCATCCAAGGACAAGAATAGAATTAAGGCAAACTTATATGGGTCAGCTTTAGGAAAGACCCATTGTTTGTGCATGTGCCACTCTTCATCAGACAGAATATATTTAATAATAGACGGATTTATTTTTTTTTTTCCATTCAGGTCTAACTGAAATCAAAGTCAATATTCTGATTGGCTTCAGCATTGGTGGGAGTTGAATTTCTGTCATTTTAAGTTTTTTAAGGTTATTTTCTTTTAATACATTCTCTCTCCCTCTCTGCCACATCTTTTAACTCCTGTGTGTTCTCCGTGTTGCTTTGACTGTGGAGCTGACCAGGCACTTCTTCCCCAGCTCTGCCCATCGCAGGTGCTTGGTACTCTCTCCAGCACAGCTGCTGTGGACCAAGGAGCAGACCTGGGCTATGTGTGCTTAAAATATGGGCTAAGATGCAACCAAAGTGACCCTGTCCCCTCTAGGTCAGAGCACACCAATACAGGATGACAGTCCATGTATATATATATATATATATGTATGTATATATATATGTTTTTTTTTTTTTTCATAGAGAGATGGTACCACCAACAACAACAAAGAAAGGCCAGCAGGCAGAAAAAACATCTCTGCTCTTTGTTCAAGGTAAAATTCTTGAACCTACGACAGGCAATAATTAACAGGAGGGGAAATTTCCTAAAAGGCCATTTTAGCCTGTTTTACTTGGTGCACGATGTCAGCCATTTTATTGTCACTGAGAAATTAATCCAATCACCTAAATGAGTCACAGTTTTGCCTTTTGTGCAGTCAAGGCCTACACATTTTTTTATTGTACTCCATGACCCACACAGGGGGGGGAGAGAACTTTCCAAAAGAAAACCTGGCAGCTCACTTGGGAAAAGACTGAGTAAACAGATACGATGTGCAGCTTGCCTGAAGGTCAGCAAACTCAGGCTCCTGCAAATTCCAACCTCAAAGTCCCGCTCTGACAGCTCCCCTCTG
This sequence comes from Grallaria varia, assembly GCA_013396735.1. NCBI lineage: Eukaryota > Metazoa > Chordata > Aves > Passeriformes > Formicariidae > Grallaria > Grallaria varia. The sequence continues at coordinate 84,646 of VWZG01007653.1, forward strand.
GCTCCCATCCCAATTAAAATAACCAAGTTGATTGACCACCCAATACCCATCCCTTTAGCTCTGCTGAAGCAAAAAGAACATGTCAATCGAGATCCACCACCTTAGAGAAATGCCCGTGTGATGAGCTGGGCATTCTTTTTACCCCAAAACGGGAACCATCCACTAGATTGGGGCTGTGGGATTCCAGTTCTGAGATATTAGGATCCTGGTGTAAGGTATGAAGACCTTTGTGCTGGCAGGTGGTGTGTCAGTGGCTGTTATTGTGAGTGGAAGACTGTTGGGCCATTATTGAGAAATACTGACCTGCATTTCAAACAAATCCAACTGATCAGTGGCTAAGATTTTGCACCAGCTGTTTAATAATAGTTTGTCTAATAAAATATTCATATCATCATATATTTTCCATCTTAGAGGATGATCAGAATGTCATTTTAATATTTTCCCCCTACTAAAATAAAATTTTAATTAAGGCTAAAGATATATCGCCTACGGAAAGCTAAAATGTTTAAAATTATTAACTGCTTGAATACTTGTTGCTATACTACAAGCTTCCATAAAAGAAAAGAAATTAAGTACATGGGGGATTAGCGCAATTTTGAAAGCTGCGCTCCCCTCCCTCCTCCTTTTAGATACGCCTAACTGAGCCATAACTATTTTTCTCCACTCAGCCAGACTCCAGCTTTGTGGCTTTTTTAATAACCTGGCTTTTCAAGCTTGTGCCCCCGAGAGCCTTTTCATTTCTGCCGCACTACCTACAAGCAAATTTCTTCCAGTTGCTCAACAGCCTAATGCCTCCCTTTCTTCGTTGTTGAAGCATTTCATTGCAGTTTCATTGACGGGGAGGTGTTCTGTTACAGTGGAATCAATAGCTCAGGGCTTCCCAGCACACCGATTAGCTTGTCAGTCAGAGCCTGGGGGAGGTAGTGTAAATCCCAGAATACCAGGGGCCACCAGTTTGAAAAGTAAGGAATGCGAGGAGCCCGCATGGGTTTTTCTACCACCTGTTGCTCTGCAACATGTGCAAAGTGTATTAACTTCTTTGCTGCTACATGCCTTAAAGGTCAACTGTGATAGAGGCTTTAAGCTTTTGGAATATTTTAATTCATTACAGGAATCAACTTTTACTGATTTGCAACAAAGAGCGCCTTACAAAAGGCGTGTTTTTTCGGTGGTTGGGCTTTTTGTTGGGGTTTTTCAGTAGGTTTGCGTTTAGCAACATGTTGGTTTCTCTTTCAGCTTTTCTTTTTTTTTTCCCCTTTTTAAATCAGTTCTTCATCTGCTCCTTTATTATGCAGGAATAGAAACCAGTTTCTATAGCAAATGTGGTTCCTTCCTCTGCCCTCCCTTCCACCACAAAAATAGCATCACTTTAGGCGATCCAGTCTGTCACAGGGGGGGATATTTCTTCTTTCACCAGTTTACGTTTGTGGAGGATGGAATTACTAAGTATAAAGTTGGCAAATCTCTGCTGTACGTACCCTCCTGGTGCAGAACACCTGAGCAGTGGTGGCCACACTCCCACCATCCAGGGGGACAGCAGAGCAGGGCCAGCTCCTTCCAGCCCCTTTAGGGACTTCTGATATTGAGCAGGAAAAACTAGAGAAGCTCAAAATTGCTCTTAACAACACAGTCAATGGGCCTTCAAGCCACCTGAAGCTTAGACCCATTCATCTACCTCTCTTGGAGGCTCCTGTTGGATGCAATCACGTACTAATGACTGGCTGAGGTAATATAGAGATATATTGTCAGCGTTTGTGGTCTGAAGTGGTGAGCGAGCAATGTGCCTCTGGATCAGCCTCTGGGTTGTTAAATGCTGTCTCTAAGAAGTGCTCAAATTCTAAGAAAATATATGTAACCAAAACTCCTCTAAAGACAGCCATTAAAAACAGAGGCTCAGGCCCTGCGAGCCAACCTAAGGAAACCTTATTACCGACATTTATTATCCAAAAACCACGTCACACATGACCACAAAAGGAAATTCTGCGCTTAGAGCATGAAAGTCTGCGCTTTGGAAAGGTTTTGCTGTCACCACACTTGGGTTTGCTCACAAAACCTCTACAAACTCACCACAAACCACAAAGTAAACCTGCATGGTGTAAATTGTGCTTATTAACATAATTCCACAAAATTAACTCAATAGAGCTTTCTTTATTATTATGAATTTTGTTTTAAAAGAATGGCACTGGGATTTTCTAACTAATAGCATAAACAACAGCTGGAAGCCCTGGGCTGTCCAAGTGGATTCCAAAGTTTGCATTGAAAATATTAATCTTTTCAATAGAGATTAATCTTCGTTTCATGTCTTTCCAAATGTGAGGAATAAAAAATAGTTTACATGAAGTTAAAGACTTAGTGAAATGCCCTCTGCTTTAGAGGGAAGAAGGAATCCAAGCTGTTCTTCTAACTTTTTCCCTTTCACCAGCAAGTGTAAACCTGCTTTAATTTTAAAATATAAATATGCACTTTGATCTTTTAAGTCTGTTGCTCCAGATATTGAGTTGCTTAAGGAACACACCAAAAAGATGGCGCCAAACTTTTTGTGATACTGTAGACTACATATCTTTTCAATCACCTGGGACATGCTGGGAATGTCCGTAACAGATTTCTATTTTTTTTTTATCCTCTTCCCCTCCACCCGCTGCTACTTGTGCAGTTAATTCAGCAAAATTAGTAGTCTTGTGTTGTCAGAACAAATCACTCCCACTCAGTTATGAATGTGGTTACTCAGCAAGGCTGCATGTTGAGAATTTAGGGGATGTTTTTCTCCCTGTTTCCATCTTTCACGTCTTTCCCTCCCTCTGCATGCATTGTAGTCATGAACATCCGATACGGGTAAAATTGCACCGGGTGATTACTTAGATTCAACCTTTGACTGCAGAAAAATACTCTGCGTCTTGACAGTTCACCAAAACCCCTCCTCGTGCCAAATCAAAGCACTCGCAATAACAGCGCGCTATCATATATCATTTCCCCCATTTTAACCGGCGATTAATTATTTCTTTACCTCACACCTTATAGACAGTTACCCCAGGCATCTGAAAACAGGTCTGCTACTTGTAACCACTTGAAGCTTCTGTCATCGGAAGGGGATTACCCCGTATTAGTTATTACACACGCGCGCGCTCAGGTGCACACACACACACACGCGCGCACACACACACACACACACACACATTATATTCCAAAAAGGAATGTGAGACTGCCCAGCCACCAGCTATCAACGCCAGGCTGGGCCTGGGAAGCAGCAACCCCGCAGGCAATGCAGGACCCAGCCAGCACAGCACGGCCTGAAGTTTGCACTGACCAACGGATTTGCCAGGCAGGGGTCATGTTTCGGTGCAATTAAAGGTCCCTCGTTAGCTCTAGGCTGGAAAAGATGGAACTAGACATGGGGAGTATGTGTAGGTATAAGTTCGCTTTCATACCATTAGTGCCCCAGGTTTAATAAAAGTGAATAGACCAGTAAACACTTTCACAGACTGCTTGGGAAAACATATCCGAACTAGGGAAAATAAAAAAGGAAAGAAAAAGAGGTCATTCATAGGTAAAGCAGTATTGCCTTTCAGACATATTACTTTTGCAAATTATCACTATTTATAAAACTCATGAATGAATTCATGAACAAAAGCTATAAAATATTCATGAGCTTTCTATAGGCATGGAAGTTTTGGCTAAACATGAAAATACACGTGTAGACTACACACACACAAACAAAAACATGTACACAAAGAGGCATAAATGTCACCCGCATCCAGCTGAGAGACCTGCTAGATGGACGCAAAAACATGTATATTCTTTGATGGTAAATTGGAATAGGCTCTAAGGGCATAATGTCCAAACAATTATACATGTGGGCATCCAAACACATTTTTAATATAAAATACTTTTGCACATCAAATTGTTTGTTAGCAGGGTAATATCCTGTCTTGTGCTCATTGCCTCTCTCCCTACACACATAGTTGTCTCTGCACTGTGCACTGAAACACTGGTGTCTATTAATTGGTGCTGCATAAACTAGGTTATACATTTAATATCCAAATCAACACCTACAGCCATCATGACTTCATGTGTTTGGATTCTGTCCTAACTGGCAGTAAAAGCTGTCATTAGGAGCAGGAAACAGTATGAAAGACCTTTCACGGCCTCTTTCAGCATGCAATGTCATCTGTTACCATGGGTTGTATAGTACTGATGGCTATAAATGCCACTATGAATGATGCAATCTCCTATGTGATGATGAACTTGAAAAAACCTTTGTTGAATTTGTGCTTAAGGTGCTCATATCCCGGTTATTCATGAGCATCCAAAATGTTGATCACCAGCCGGGTGTTTCAGCAACCCCAACGGCACAGCTACAAAACTCACGCACAGCCCTTCCTGTAAAAGATGGCACAAATAAACTCACTTTATAGATTCCGGGAGAGTTATTTGTCAGGCATGTCAGCTGTGCCTCATTTCCCTAAATTCCGTAACCTTTCCTGGTGGAAAGGTTTAGAAATAAAATTGCAGTTTCCCTTTCCTTTTCTTATTTTTTTTTGTAATGATAGCCCTTCCTGCAATCGTTCTGTTTGGATCTTTCTATAAATACATTTTGGATACCCGATTGCTCCTATACGTAAACTAGCCTATCCATCAAGGGTAAAGCAATTGATTTCCCAAATTGTAGGTGCGAGGCAGAGAACTGGGTGAACCCCAAAGCGAGGGATGCGGAAGGCCAGCCAGTGCTCTGCGTGGTTCAAAGGGATGCTGTGGGCAAGTCCCTGTCCCTCACTGCCAACGCCTCTCCATCACGAGCAGCTGCAACCTTTCCTGCTGCATCCCCGGGCCTCTCTTAGGAAGCAGCTGCCAATCACACTGTATTGTGCAGTGATTTTGTGCTGGGACAAAATATCCCCACCGCAGGCTGTGATGAGCTCATCATTCACATTCTTCCCTGTAAATTAATGGAACCTGAACCTCATTCTCCAAAGGCAATGAGGTCAAGTTTCAACCCACAAGAATCTAAACTTCAAGTGTTGAATTTGCTTCATTCTCAGAACCAGATTTTTGCAGCTCCAGAGTGGTTAGTTGTTCATGGTGGTCCTCCAGTCTGGATGGCCACTGCTGGGGCTTTCCATGGCAGAGCAAAGTCATCCTCGTGATATCTCCCGGCCCTCTTTCTGGAGGACAGAGTTGTAAATTTAGCTGCCATCCCTGAAAGATTTTGAAGTAAAAAGTACAAAAGAGTAATTAAGAAGACTGGAAATTAATCAGAAATGTAGACACAGCTAACAAAGCCAAACTGCTGCAGAGGACACAAAGAGTGTTTAGCTAAGACAAACACTGAAGAAAGTAAAAAATCAGGCACTTTGTACTACCTGACATGAACCATCATGAAGGTAAGGATCATAGCTGTGGGCTGTAAGATCCAGAATCAAACCAGACTTTTCTGCACTGACTTTGAAACTTCCCAGTCCTATAAACTGATAGAAAAAGTGCTTTATGGAGGAGTCTAGTGCTGTAATAAATATAGAATTTTATAATCTCATTTTACTTTGTGCAAATCATATGGGATATAAGTAGATAGGAACATGCACTAACGCAATTTCTAAATATCCTTCATTTCTTCCTAACAGGAATGACTGACAGTGTGTAATAATTTATTAACATTAACTATATATACAATAGTAATAATTTGGAATAGCAGATTAACTTGAATATGTGGAAATTTGTAAGAAAGAATAGTGGCACACATGGAAAAGAAAACCTAGAAAAGGAATAAGGTGGGAAAATGAAATGTAAAGTGAGCATATGCCTGAAATAAGCAATAAAAAAGGTGGAGAGGTGAGTGGGCTCTGAGATCCAAGCAGCCATTCCCATGACCCACCAGCACACAGCTAAACCCAGGCAGGGCTTGGAAGCTTAAGGATCCTATCACAGCCGTGGCACTCAGGACCTTCACCTGTGCTGGTGGGTTGGAATGGTGGCTGTGATTTCCATCCCTCTGAAGTCAAATGTGAAAGTCTCAAGCCTGCACACAGCCTGGGCAGGGACACCTTCACCTGCTCCTATGCACTAAATATAACAGCACAGTGCCTTTATGCAGTTTAAACTACATCTTCGCACTCATTGCCCAACCTTGGAAGTACTCCATTACTTTTCACTTCTTTATCCACGAAGCAAAGATGCTCACCTTCTCTTCTCTACCTCTTTCTCCATGCACAGGAATTTCTTAAACAGCACTGAATATGCTCGCCCAGAAAGACAAGAGATTTCCCTGTCAAAACCTGGGGCTATACAGAGAAAAATAATAATAATAAAAAAAAAAAAGCTTAGGGGAGAGGGCTTTTTCAGGTCTAGAACCAGAGCCTTGTAACAAGGATAGCCCCTTTTGTTCTCATCTCTTTTAACTTTCTTTTTCCCTCGTAACAGTTGCCCGGTGGTTATGAAGAGCTCCAGTCCTGCATTTCAACTAAGGGGCCCTCCTTTATTCTCTCAGAAGAGGGGCTGTCTCAAGAGCACCGTGCTAAAGTGCTAAGTTATCATCAGGCTGGGGCTTTCGTGCAACTGTTTGTGTGTGTGTGAAACAAGCTCTCAACATGTTAGTAAGAAGCCTTTAACCCAGATTACGCCACCTCTCTTTCTATAGTGTTCTTTTAGGGCAGAGTGTGAAAGGTCACCCTCTCAGGCTGGATAGCAGCACTCAACCAATTACAGTGCACCAGTGTTTCCACAAAAGAGAGTTTCGAGCCCACAGCTACAAAAGATTTTACGTGTCTGATTTTCAAAAACACAATTACAAAAGGAGGAGGCTCACTTATGTCTATTTTTGGGCCCTGAATGATTTTTGGTTTGTTTTGTTTTGTTTTAAAAAAAAAATAAAAATCAATTCTGCTTCTCCAAAGAGGTCTGAAAAATAAGGCCAGCCCAGCACCTATGCTATTCACAAAGCAAAACCTCTAATCCCTCAGGTTCAAGTAGGTGTGATTCAGGAGTCCTGGAGCTGCGAAAATAATAGGGTGGGTTATCTGAGTATATGATTAGTCTGACTCTATGAAAACAATATTTACAGAAAGTGACATAATGACTTTGAATTGCACCTTGAATTTGCCTCTTGTTCCTGACACATTGAAAATTGACTATTTTGTTTTCACGGATACATTTTCAGACCTAATACACCCAGCAAAGTTTTGTCATTATCCTAAATGTAAGTTCTTCAGAGAATGAGAATGAGCCAGCAACCACAATGTCCTTCCACCGTGGAGTAATGCTGAAGTCAATGCAATGACATCCGTGTTTCACATTAAGTGTATCTTTTGGGAGCTCATTGCAAATGTGGTTAGAGTAACCCTTCCCTGAGCATTAAACATCTTAGAAGTCCTAAGGCACATAGTTCTTCATTTAATCTGGAGGCTCAGTGTCTTTCTTTACTCTGTGTAGCTAAAGGTCTCTCATTAGTTAGGGGGGAAAAAAATCTCAAATGCTTTTAAATTGTCCGGTCGAGTATTCAAAAGACAGAGGGTTTAGGCCATCAGCACTTCCTAGTTAGTTCTCAGGGAACATTCCATGCTTTCAGCCTAATTGTTAAAAAATATTACAGTGAATATTTCAAAGCTATCTAGGACTGTTGAGTACCTGCTGCAATCAAATCGAATAAGCAACCTTGAAAATTGCAACACAGAAGTCTTGTTATTCCTAGTGTGTCCATCACAGTGGCACCTCAGTGCTTGTGTTTGGAAATTTTTGTCTTTCTCCCTAAGAAAGAAGTATAGTCTCTTTCTTCTGGACCCATGAAAATCCATTAAAAGCTCAGAACCCAGGTATATTTTGTAGAGCATGGTAACAACAAGAGAAATTGGAAAAGGCGTGATATTAGAAGAAGCAGTAAAATATTCCGAGGTTCACAAGCTGTAGATGAACTGCTGCAGCAGCACTTGATTGAAGAATTAGGACAGGACGGGAAAGTTTTATTGTGGGTTATGCAGGAGACCCACCAAGTCAGAAAAAACCTAGAGACTGGTGTTATTTATGTCAGGGCAGAAAACAAAGTCTATGGGACTCCCGTGAAGCTCCATGGAGATAAGAGCCACCCGTGCTATACAACTACTTAGGTGATTCTGGGAAAACTGGTTAAAATTCCTGTACCTTGTTGTACATATATGCAAAATAATTACTGATGTAACTCTCGAATGTGTTGTGAGGTTTACTTGCCAAGTTTTGGGGATTCTTGAAAGAGAAGAGCCAAGTGAAGTTTCACACCATCTCACAGAAGATATATGCAAGGTTTCATAGTAGCCTATTTACACACTTCTATATGGATTCTCCAAAAGATAAAATGTCACAGCGCTTGCTGCACATTTCCAGCAATGGTCCCATGTCTTTTTCTCCTCTTCCTCCATTCAACAAACTGTTAAAAGGCCAAGAAGAGCTGTTGTGCAGATGATACGAAACTAAAGAACTTGTGGTAGGTGTTACACATTTTGGTACCATCTGTGCTATCTAATCCCAGCCAAAACAGTCTCATGTTCCTATGTAACTCTGAATCTCACTGGGAAAAGGGGGGAGTAGTGTGACTGGCTCAAACCTTCCTGTGTAGGAGTATTATTATCAGTGTTTGCAAATTTTTTCCCTCTTTATAACTACCATAACTCTTCTTTTAAACCCCTCATCTGGCTGCTGGCCTACTACAGAGACTGAGCTCTCTGCAGAAAAATGGCTCGTGTTGGTTGGTTCATTTCTGGTGTGTTGGAGGGATTCTTCACCCAAAAGAAATTCATCAATTTGCACAAAAAGTTCTTGTTTTGTTTCCTTACTTTCTCACATTTCACCCTCCTCTGGGTCAGGAACACAGACAGCATCCTGATGACACATTTTGTAGCACAGCTCAAGACAAGTATTTCCTGGAAATTGTTCAGGATTGAAACCACTTGTGGTAGATGTTTCCAGACACTGATGCCATTACAGCTTCTCATAAGACCTGAAATTAGTTTGGGGTTTGTTTCCTTCTTTATTTTGTTTTCAGATTCAACCCGTGCTCTGATCTGCTCTCAGGGAGCTTGCTCTTCCCTAAAAGTTTATGGGAAAACCTGTTTGTGCAAGGGCTTCGCACATGTACACACATTAGTCATCTTATATGTGACACGCACACCATGTTGTCATCGCTGTCAAACATAATAAAAGTGAGGCTAAAACACTTAGACACATATTGATCTGCTTCGGCACCTCCTGGAGTATTCTTAGTGTAAATAGGTCTTTCCACGGAGCTCCAATGTGGGCAACAGCATGATTCCTGCAACTGTTTCCTTTGGAAACACCAGAGGAAGCCTCTGATCCCCAATGTGCCTGTTGTTTGCTCTTCTGCTGTCGCCATGTAATCCTTGGGAACCTGTGGCCCTCACCTGAGACACAAAGCAAAAGCTGGCTGGGTTATGCAGGACTCTTCGTAAGGCCAGGTTGTCTTGGGATCATTTTCTATAGGAGGAATAGTTGAAAAGACCGTGCTAACAGGGAAAAGAGAAAGCAGTGACAGAAATAAGGACTTAAAAATCCCCTCAGTCGCGATGGCCATCTCCTGCCCAGTGTGGAATTATGGCTCATTTTGGAGTGCTGTGGAAGCTCCTAACAACATTCCTTCATGGACAGACGGGGAACAGCCCTCCCTCCCAGAATTCCATGGTTTGGGTTGTCAATGTAGATTTCCATTTTTGTCCAACACACCTGCTTGTATTGAAAGCCTGTGCAAAATAACCTGTGTGATTTCATGCATCTACTGATTTTTTTTTTTATTTTTGTTTTTATTTTTTTAATGCTACTTCAAGACGGGAACTCTTGGAAATTACGCAAACTTGATTACTGTAATTGTTGTCAAGACAAACAAAGTTTGCCTTGTAATGAAGCAATAGATGTAACACTGTAGTCTTTCATTGTGCTTCTGAGCAACATTTTTTGTGTCTTTTATTGCCCTTGGAAGCCACATCTGCAAACAGCTTTTTCACAAATTATCAGCATGTTTGAAACAGATGAATATACAGCAGCAGTACCAAAAGACTAACTTCTACTTGCTAATTCCTCACCTTCAACCTACCCTCTTCCCTTCATTGGGGGTTTTTCTTTTCATCTCTGCACTTCCCACATCACCTGGAGCAGAAAAATGCATGTTCCGTTTAATCTTATTAAAGCAAAATCCACTCAACTATCTTATAGTTAAGCACAAAATCTTAGCTCCAGAACATTGGTTTTGCCCAGGGATATGGAAGAGATGGAAATGCTTATTCAAGGATAGGTTGGCCTTATTGAGACTTGTGGTCAACCTGCTAATAAGTTTGTATGATGGGAGATTGTACAATCCAACTTCAGGGGAAAAGTTGAAGCCTTTTATTTTCCTTTTTTTTTTTTCCAAAGGTAATCACCCAGTTTGCAGGGATAGAGGTATTTATTGTGCTACCTTTGATTCTTTTTCTCTCTTCAGTAAGTCACAGGAAATATCTTGTTTTTCATCACATCCATCTTCTCAAAAAAGAGGTGAAAAAGATATAAACTGTTAATCAAGGATTTAAAAAAATTATCTCTCCTTTGGTTCATTCATCAGTAATCCTGTGTATAATAAAAGCAGATCAGGTACCTTTAACAAAATGGTATTTCTAAATTACCCCTGGGTAATTCAGAATGGTAGGTATTTTAATCTCTATAATCCCTAGTATGTATCTATTTATTTTCACTGGCTTTTGGCACCCGGCTGGCAAAAATCCAGTCCCCACGGCAAGAGAACTATCAGAAACAATAGGAACTTCAGAGAAGAACACAGACAGTGAAAGAATGATCAAATTAACTTCTTTTTTTTTTTTTTTTTTTTTAATTTGGTTTCTGCTGGCATGGACACACACACACATCAAGTAATACAAGGCAAGGAAAAGCAAGGGAAGTGGAAGAGGGCGTGAAACTGGAACACAATACATGTGGAGAAATCCCAGTAGACCCACTGCATTTTATTCAAGTTCTCTTGTTTTCCCAGGCCTCTCTAACTGGCGTTACTCCACTGCAGAGAACCACAGAGGACAGGAAAAGCTGAATGAGAACTGCCCTGATTACTACACACACTCTGTGTGTTTAAAGTCCCTCTGCCATCCCCTTTCCTGTGTGCACAACTCTCCATGGGTGAGAGAGTTTTTACGTTTCCACCATCAGAGACATCAGTGACTGTATTTACTAGCTTGTTTACAAACCTGAACAAATCATTCAAGCTTTGGTATCATGGTCATAAAGTTTGTCCAGTCAAGTCCCCAGAATTTCACAATGTTTTACTGATATAGATAATGCAGTTGCTCGACTAGTAGAGGTTATCAAACCAGTAGGATTTGCAGGCAGATTAAACACAAAATCGTCTTGGTTCGTTGGAGGAATTATCTTAAATAAATCAAGTGGTTCAAGGGGTCCTAATGTGAAGTGCCACATCCCGTAGGAAAGCCAGGGAGCGTTTCTGTGGAAGATGATCCAGGAGATATTGTCAGTGACAGGTTGAGCTTGAATGAACCATGTTAGGATATTGGAGGGGGGAAAAAGGAAAATGTCCCACTGGAATCATGTGCAATCTGCAGAGCATCTGACGCTTCCCAGCATCAGATACCAGCTGGAGGACTGGGGTCTGCCTTTGGTACTGCGAGGTGAGGAAGGTGTGCACCAAACACAAAGGTTCCCCTTTCCACCAGCATAGAACTACTGAGGACTTAGATTTGTTCCATCTCATTAAGAGAAGGAAAGGAATGGCAGCCGCCTTCAAAAACATAAAAGTAGAGATGAAAGGAATGAAATATTTTACATGTCCACTCAGGCTAATAAGGTTTGGGGTAAATGTCAAGAAACATTTAAGGAAATTGAATACAGTTGTGTGCTAGAATAGACCACTTAGGGACCTGTAGTACTAGAGGCTGTAAAGGAAAAAAAGGACAGGTAAGCTTTGCCCAGAATATTTCTTATCCTCTCCTAGCACAAAAAAAGACTAGATAATATCCTGAGGTCCTTTCCTGGCTCTCTCCTGATGGTTCCATGACAAAACCTAGGAAATGTCAAAATTACGGGTGTCCACTGCTCACTGTCCCCCACACAGCATGGGCTCCATCTGGGAAGAACTGAGCAGCAAGAAAATTATCTCTGCCCTCAGTTCTGGCCCCAGAGCCGCCCTCAAAAGAGAGAAGGACTCAGTTCCAGCAGAAGTCCAGCTCAGTCCTTCCTATCCCAGGCACAAAAAGGCTCCTGCTCTTCTCAGTCATGGTAAAATCTGGTTATTCACACTAAAACTAGCTCATGTTGAGCACATGAGCTACCTGGAAACTCAGCTCCTGAACTCCAGTAAGTTTCTGCTGACCATCTATCAACTGGCTTGTTTGCTTTTTTTTTTTTCCCCTCAGAATTTTAGAATCTGCCAAGTTTCATTCTCACCCTCCAGATACGGAGACACAATTTTTCCATTAATCTGGTCTGCAATGCCTGAGCAGAACAACAAATTTTTCTGCAACGTGCACACGTAATTTCACTCTGAAGAATTTTTAAGAGGGAAATAGTGCTGATTTCCATGCCAGAAATGCAACATTTCAACCAAAATATTTGAAATTTGGGTAAGTTAGAACAGAAAACTGTAAAAAGGTCCTGCTGAAGGTTAGTTCCACACAATAATTAGAAGGAATAATGTAGCATAAGACTGGAGAGAACTTCCAAGGTCAGTCAACCCGGCTCTCTGTTATGCATCTACCTTGTGTAATCCCATTTATAAATGCACTGCGCTCCAAGTAAAAACTCCTTTCATTATTTGACTTAACTGCACCTATTAGAAGGCTTTTCAAGAGTGTCAGTCCTCCACTGACAAGAAATCTTCTCCTAATTTCCAATTTAGATTTATTCACCATCAGTTTATCCCATTTGTTTGTGTGCCAGCGCTGTTTACTAATTTAAATAACTCTTTTTTCTCACTTCTCTACTCTCTCATGTACTCGTAAGCAGAATCACACCCCATATTCAGCAGCACTTGTCTGGCTAATGATATTTAGCTCATAAGGAGTTTGATGTGTGCTTTGTACCTCAAGGAAGAAATAATGCCTAAATTCGTGTGTGTATCCGTTCAGGTGCACCCACTGCAGACTGAACAGAAAGTGACAGACCTGCAAAAAACAACTTCTAAACAGGCGAGTTATTTCAAAACTGACCCATGTAGACCATTTTTTATATTTTAAGTATTGCTCATTGCACCTGGCTGAGGTTCCAGTGATCTTCCCATTTTTCTGTTCCTACAACAGGGTTGACACTTTGTGGTGGCAGAACTGCTTTTAGTTCAGGCTGGTAGAGAAACAAAAGGTGAGTCCTTCAGCAAACAGCTTCTGGAACCAGGAAAAGGACATCAGGAGCTTATCATAAACCTCATTAAAAGCAGTTCTGCCCGGTAAGTCTATGGAGAGAGACTTCTGTATGAGAGAAAACAGACAGGAGGGAGTAAAGGGGGTTGAGGCATCGCTCAGAGCTCCCAGCTCAGTCACTGTGTGGCCCAGTCAGCGTAGATGCTCCCGCGCTCTGTTCCAGATAACAGGGGCTCTTTATAGCACAGATGAGAACAATCCTTGAAACACAAAGAGGAAAGAGTTCAAAGAGACTGAATTTCTTGGAGTACCGAATCCAAACTCCAGCTAAGAGCAAAAGAAAGGCCTGGGGAATCTGGGGACTTTGCAGTGATAGTTTAATTAGACGAGCCTTATCTGTACAACAAATGTGGCAGCTCTCTGAAAAACTCTGCTTTTTGTTCCTCACTTAAAACTCTATCACTCTCCCCGGCACTGGAATATCCTTTTGCCTAGTAACAGGCAAGCTGCCTATGATCCAGACAATATCCATGCACTAAAACTTGAACAATTCACCTCTAAATGTGCAGAATTTGTTAAGCAAAACCAGCAAATATTCTAGCAGTTAGCCACTGAATATGTGGATTCTTTCCACAAATGCTTAGGCAAAGCTGTATTTAGCACATGTATTTATAGCATATTATTTTACATAGTTGGTACCTATGTGTCTGGACTTTCTTTTTACAAATGTCTTATCACTGTTAGTCTAAATAAAGTGTCTCAGATTGCTTTCCCTATTTCTATTTCGTTATGCAACTGAGTACTCTTATTGGTATATTTAAAATGTTTGTTTAAAAATATTAAGACTTTTTTTGTAAAATTTCCAGGAAAAAGTTAGAAAACTCTTAACTCCACTTTCTCATAGCACAAGAACAAGGGGATAAGGAGTAAGATTAATAGAAAGAAATACTTTTCATTCAATTAATTTGGGAATTTTACCATCAAAGGATATCACTGAGGTTCAACAGTATAAAAAAAAGGCATGTAGGAATGGGCCCTCTCTGAGAATTCATGGGAAGAGCGAAGGACTTGCAGGTTTTATACAGTCTGTGTATTGAGCTCTTCCGGATGTTTTCAATCGTAGAATCATGGAATGGTTTCAGTTGGGAGGGACCTTAAAGATCACCTTGTTCCAACCCCCCCTGCGATGGGCAAGGACACCTTCCACTACACCAGACTGCTCACAGTCCCGTCCAACCTGGCTTTCAACGCTTCCAGGGATGGGGCATCCACAGCTTCTCTGGGCAACCTGTGCCAGGGCCTCACCACCCTCACAGTAAAGAATTTCTTCCTGGTATCTAATCTAGCCCTGCCCTCTGTCAGTTGGAAGCCTTTCCCCCCGTCCTCTCACTGCGTGACCTTGCAAAATCTCCCTCTCCACTTTCTTGCAGCTCCTTTAGGTGCTGGAAGGCCTCGACAAGTTCACCCCAGAGCCTTGTCTTTTCCAGAAGGAACAATCCCCATTCTCTCAGCCTTTCAATCAGTCAATTAGCTACTATTTAGCTTTAGACCCTTAATTCCAAAGCATAAAACTCAGATTTCTTTACCCGGCACAGGATTGTCCTCATTTTTAACACACCATGATGAATGACATCAGCCGTAACCTCCAGAGTTCTCAAAAGTGGCAGACTCAGCTACCCACGAAACACCCCAGTTGAATCTGTATGACAGATGATGCTTTAGATGTGAAGAAGTTTAGATACTTCTGGCAAAAGTAAGAACACTTTATTTTCCATATTATCATTTGGAAAGGGGAGGGCGAGATAATGCTTCAATTGGAGAGCAACGATGTTCTCAAGTTGGAGAGGGAGATTACTCTCAAGTTTGCTCATCTTTTCTTCAAGGGGGACAGGGTCAGAAACTTTCCTTCCGTCCACAGCCAAATCAGAAAACCCAGGAAGATCAGAAGATTTTTAATTAAGCAGGAGAACTATTTTGGGGGGAAGCAGGAGGGAAGTGGCAGGTCCAGGGTAGACAAGAATAATACACTACACCGGAGATTAAGAGAGAAAAACACTCTTGCTCATAAGTAATAGCTTCCTATTCCTGGCTGTCCTGTGCCTCTGGAGGTGGGAGCAGTCCCAGAGCCGCTCTGCGCTGCACACACTGACACGCTCCTACA
Organism: Grallaria varia; assembly: GCA_013396735.1. Classification (NCBI taxonomy): domain Eukaryota; kingdom Metazoa; phylum Chordata; class Aves; order Passeriformes; family Formicariidae; genus Grallaria; species Grallaria varia. The sequence continues at coordinate 100,129 of VWZG01007653.1, forward strand.
CGACAAGGCATTAAAGGCCACCAGCGGGTGGGAAAGGCCGGCGGCACAGCCGGGGGGTACCCACCCTTTTTGGAGGCCAGGTGAAAGCCGCCTGCCAAGGTCAGGCATCCAGTCACCAGGTGGTGCATTTAATTTAAAAGGAGTGTTAACCTTGTTTACACAAAATAACACCAATATGCAGAGAGGCAGTAAATCCATTGTCGTTAAACAGCGGGGAGGCCGGGCTGCGCTGGCAGCCTGCCCGCCGCCAGCTCGGCTGGCACCCGCCGCACTCCCGCATCCCGGCATCCCGCATCCCGCCGTCCCGTATCCCGCATCCCCGCACTCCCGCATCCCGCCATCCCGCATCCCCGCACTCCCGCATCCCGCCATCCCGCATACCCGCACTCCCGTATCCCGCATCCCGGCATCCCCGCACTACCGCATCCAGCATACCCGCACTCCCGTATCCCGCATCCCGGCATCCCCGCACT
>VWZG01007653.1:100719-136970 GCA_013396735.1 Grallaria varia
CATCCCGGCCCCCCCGCACTCCCGCACTCCTGCATCCCGCATCCCGCCATCCCGCATCCATCCCTGCATCCTGCAGCCCGCAGCCCGCAGCCCGGCCCCCGCAGCCCCAAGGATGCCCGGCAGCCCCTCGGCAGCAAACGCCCCGCGCTGTGCCCTCCTCTACCCTTCAGTTGACTCTTTACATTCTTGTCAAATATATTTAGAACCAGAGGTGTCCACTTGAAGGGAAACATTTGTTAATCACTTAAATGCAGGAGTCTGGCGGCGCTCCAAGTTTACATTTATAAATATGTAGTATCTGTTTCCAGCTAAACAAGGAACTCCTGACCCCCCTCGCCCGCAATCCGGCAAATATATATATACATATACATATATGGAGGGGAGCTTGCGAGGGTTGTGGGGGGGAACTGGAAATGATGAACAGAACCAGCTCGGCTGAGGCAGGAACGGTCCAACCTCCCTCCCCGCCGTCAATTTGTTCTCCGCCTTTGTCTGCGGGTGATGTAGATAACAGCGCAGAAAGAGGATGATGTATCTTTAAGTAATGAACAGATTAAAGTTAAATTCCTGTTGACCGAGACAGTTGTGTTGACATTCCTGTTGTTTACAGGCAGCTGTCTCTACTAATGACACTTTGATAACTGGAGTGAGGCTGCTGTTGGGCAGGGGGATGGGGGGCAGGCAGAGTCAGCCGGGTTAAAGAATGCTCTGGTTAAAACCCGGTCATCCAATTAAACATTAAAGCTGGATCAGAGACCGTCGGCAGCGCGGCTTTTGGGGAACGGGGAAAATTCTGGGCTTCTTTTTTCACTTCTGCTCAGATTATGTGGCTTAGAGGTCAGCCTGCCCCGGTTTGCTGGAGGATGCGGAAGATTCCAAGAGTGCTTCAAACAAGGCAGAAAGCAGTGAAGTCTGTCAAGCCCTCCGTGCCCTGCCATGACACGGGCAGGCACACCCAGAGCTGCCGGCGGCCGCTCGGCCCCGGGGTCACGCAGAGGTCCTGCGGGGCAGCCTCCCTCTCCCACGGCTTTTCGGGCAGGCAGGGAGGAGAGACGGGCGAGAATGCCACGGCGGCAGCGCTGCTCCTGTGAGCTTCGGCCTTCTCCTCTTCTTCTCCTGCTCTGAAATGAGTGGTCTCGCAGGGCACCGGCTTGCTGCTGGAGCTTTGCTTACTGCTTTGCTCTCACATTAATACGTTTGCCATTAACAGCCCTCGCCTTTGGCCGCGGGTTTCTCCCCAGCGAGGGCTACGCGGAAATCCTGGAGCCTGTGCCCGAAGTCCTTGCTCAGGTCAAATTCCCAAGGGGGGGATCCATAAAGGCCAAGATCTACCGGGTGATAAACTTTCGGCGTGTAAATAGTCTACTAGATATCCTCCTCTGGTGAAAATTAAACAGATGTTTAAGCACTCTCCCAAATCAATGCCCAGTGAAGATAGCACAGCCCATCACCCCAGGTCAGATCAACCCCTCTGCTTTTGTGTCAGCAAAGTTGGGGCCCGCTCAGACCTAGAAAAGTAGCTTTTTAGCTGCTGAATCCACCTGACTTCGAGTTTCTGCCTCAAAGTTTCCAGCGCTCCATTTCCCTTAAAATGCAGATGCTCCTTTGTTAATGAAGCCTAAATTTAAGGCCTTTAAAACAATGTGATAATGCCTCTTTAATTCTAAATCAAATGCCACATGCTCATTAACTACAAGCATTCATAGAAATAAATGGATTTATTTTTTGAATTTATGAAGTCACTTCAATGGACTTCAAACTCCAAATAAAAGTACTTGAATAGGCAGCCTTTCCTGCCATCACTAAAAACCTCAGTGCTGCAGCAGTGGAAGCACATTTCAGGCAGCAAGAACATTTACAGTAAACGTGAGTTAATTTAAATGAGTCTCCATCAGAGGGAATGTACCTTGCTAAGAAATCTTGCCTCCTTTTGTTGATCCAGACAATCAGAAATTGAAAAGTTCTGAAGTTAAGGGCATCAGTTGGTTTGACATTTTTCTCCTCAAACCTATCCTTTGGTTTGGGAGTGTAGCTGTGTTCCACTTACAGATTGGAATACTCGGTAGATGGAAAGACACGCTTATTTCAACTGAACTTCCAACATGCATGGAAAACAAAAGCCCAAACTTTTAAGAGCACAAGAAAATTTGACCTTAAAAAGTGTCACCTGCACAGATGTATGCCTTAAACTTAACCCACCTCAAACAGCTCACGCCCAATTTCAGTTTTACCAGACCAGCAGGGTTACATCAGCCCAGTTTCCACTGGGAGAGCCTCCAGGTAAAATTTGGAGCTTCTGCAATTGGGCTGGGGGCCAAGGCAGCAGCTCCAACCCTGCCCCGACACACCGCGTTGTACCAAGAGCCTCCGTGTTGCCCAGAAGGCTCCAGACCCGAGCCCTGACTTCTGGTCACTTCAAGATAGTGCAGCACTTTCCACTCACAGGAATCCAGAGTGTCAGAGCAGGGGCCTTGGCCGCCCTCCAGCCTGGTAATTAATTTTTTGCATTTCTAAACATCGCCGGTGTCGAGGGGGCCAAGAGGTTGTTTTCTAACTCTTGAGCAACGCCAAGTCGCAAAGAGCGGCCAGAAGAGCTGCCTGAGTTTCCCTGGGAAGTGGGAGAGAACCCCACGGTCTCTGAAGGGTTTGGGGATCCTTCAGGATGAAAGGTTCCGGGACAATTGGAAGTTAATATTAGCATAACAATCAGTCGGAGCTCCCCTCGTAAAACCTACGCCAAGAGATCCCACGCTGCAGGTTCCCATTCTCCAGGGTAAATTTAGACGTGTTTCCCAACCTGTAACGAGGAAGAAATTTTCCATTTGAATGATTTTCCAATAGGAGATGCAGTGTCTTAAAAAGCAGGATACTCGGAGGGGATGAAAAAAGTTAACTGAGCCCCAAATTGCTGTTTCTCTGTTTGGCTATTGGAAGACCAAGGTTAATTTTTTATTTCTTTGATCTGAAAAAGCACATATCAATTTGCTGAAATTATTGAAAGGTAAATGACATAAAGCCAAAGGCTTTTATTTTAGGAATAAAATTCAAGAAATATCATTTTATTATAAGAAATGAGACTTTATGTAAATACATACACTCTTGAAAAGAATCAATCTGTTTAATATGTAAAAAACACAAAAATAAAAACCCAGTATTTTCTAGATTAAACGTTTCAGCATTTCTTTTCCAAATAGCATTTTTCTTTTGAAATTCAATTCTGTTCAGGAGTAATGCAAATGATCAGAGAGCCACATAGTTTCAGGTCAAGGTAAATTTTTTGCATTGAATCAAAACAAAAAAGTCAACTTGTCAAGGACCAAACAAATCCATCCTTCAGTGATCCAAACATATCAGGGTGATGATAGTCACATTATTTGCATCCTGTGTTTTCATCGGGACCACACATACAATTTCCACAGCAATATATGAATTTTCACTTTATTCTAGCTTGAATTAATATTCACGATATTCCAATGAACTGGCCTTTGACCAAGGGTGTTTTTACCTGTTGAAATCTGTTCAGCAAGCCATATGAGGGGAACATGAGAGTTAGATACAAGTTTGAATAAGAAAATGAGATATTTTAATTTGCAAGAAGCTCCAGTGGAAGAAACTCATATACCTAAACTCTTGCACTGCTGGGCTTGTCATGCTGCCTGAAAAGGTACTGTCAGGAACATCATCAGTCTCTTTAATAAGTACTTTTTTTCCAGCAAGAGAAAAATAAAGCTGAGCCTTTTAGGAAAAAAAACCCCTGCAGATAATCCACAGGGTGGATTTTTAATCCTATGTCCTTGTTTTCATTTGCTGAGGTTGTTGGGAGTTTTTATGTCTTGGAAACTTAGACATCAAAAGCAAGTCAGAATGGTTGGATGCTTAACTAATTAATTAGCTTTGGTCTAAACTGCAAAAATACAGACAAGAAATTTCTTTCATTCTGAAACCAAAGGCAACACTGGAAAACATGAGTGGCCAATTGAAATAAAACAGACAGGATATCAGCCTTTAAATAAAAAATCAAGTTCTGAAGGAAAAAGTGATTTTCAAATTTATTAAAAGGGTGAGATTCTGCAGGAGTGGAGACAGAGAACTCTAATTCCAAAACACACCTGAAATGGGAAAACCAGCAAATTTTGTGAATATTGTGCAAGTATGTTCTCAGCTTCCATAATGCCCTGGAAGGAATTGGTATAAAAAAATCATTAACTGAACAATTTTTGTTTTAATAACTCAGTCATTCAACAATTAGCCACAAATTTGATGTTCACTTTTGCTGACCATTTCGATTTCAGAGGCTGAGGAGGAACAGGATGACAGCGATTTCATCTTAATTCAGCTGTCAACCTTCTTACTGAACCTTGTACATTAGTTGGGGTGTTAGGCAGATTTATTGTTCTACAAGACAGACTCTTCACTCGAGAAAACGGTGTCTTGATTAGTACTGAATGTGCATCATGAGAGATTCCTTGGATTACAAAATAATGACCAGTTTCTAACCAGCACTCCTGTGTCTTTTACCTTTATAACACTATCAAGCAACTCAGTTGACACAAATTACCTCATTTTGCCTCTGACGCATCATTTTATTTCCATTTACCACTGACTTAAGCACACATAATTACTAACTTAGGTCACAAACAAATGTGATGGACAAGTTTCACACTGAGCAAAATGTTTTATTACATGGCATTACTATCCACCTAAGTTAATTAATTAAAATTAACATAAGCTGTTGGCTAATTGCAGCCCAGGAGAAATTCTACTGCACCCGATGGTATAACATTGGAAAATTATCACAATATTTTAGAGCTTGACAAGTTGCAGTGAAAAGCTGAACATTATTAGAAGCAGGTTATCATGGTAAATAGACCAGTGCTGACTTTTAGCATGGAAAAGAGATGCCTTCAGCTTTGCAGTTGGTGCAGAAGCAGCGGCAGCAAAGCTGTTTTGAACCTTTCTGCGTTTACATTGCAATACAAATATTCTCTAAACAAAAGAGATTTTTTTCAGCAGTCTTCTGACTACAGCTGCATGAAATGAAATATTCCTGAATGTAAAGGGCAAAGAAATCACATGAATGCCAAAAAGAAAAAAAAAAAATTATTAAACTATTTTGTGAAGAAATGAAGAAGGGGAAAACCAATCAGTGCATTTTACATATGTGACTACAAGGCCTAGGGCAGATTGGTTTAGTTTTTTGCCTAAACATCGAGTGGTAGCTCCATAAAGGTATTTAGGAACCTAATTCTTACCTCGGTACCTCCCTGCCCTTTAAGCTGATGGAAATTTAAATCCTTAAGTCTTCCCATGTCCTGTTTTCATGTGCCTCCTTGGTGACGGTTGTGTTGGCAAGAATTAAGGGGTTTTTTCATTTGCTAAAAATTTGTCCACAAGAAATAATTAACCAAGGGATGGATCCACCTCTGGCATTTTGAATACCCGAAACTGAAGAGTCCAGTGAGAATCCCATGATCACCAAAACCACCCAGGAGGTGCAATGGCTCGCTCTGACGTGTAAGCTTTTACTCCAGGGCTGTCTGGCAATTGGAAGATCCTGAAAGAGCACCACCTTGGATGGGCGTGAGATACCAGAGCAGGTGGACAAAGAAGGATGAAAAAAAAAAAAGCGTATTTTGAGAGTTTCCCAGGCAGTGGGAGCAGCCTCCTCTCATGCCGGGATGCTGATCCCAACAGGAATAGTGAACATGCAAAGATAGTTTGGGGGCTGTAATGAACGACAGGGAGTGCAAGCAGAGGAATTATGTCTTTACCTCCTGAGCGAGTGTTTGTGGCATTTCTCTCTCCTGAAGTAACACTGAGCTACCAGGAGCATTTTCCTGGCCAGCCAAAAGCTCACAGCTGCAAAGGACTGTTTGGTTTCATTAGCAACAGAAAATCTTAGAATAATTTCATGTGGTAAAAGTCTCTGGAGTCGTATGGGGGTCTCTGGAGTCGTATGGTTACAGCCCCCTCACTCCAGACTGGTCCAGCTTCTAAGTTAGATCCAAAGCACGGAGTTGCAGGACCTACCTGGAGCTCCTGCCTAAGGACCTTCAGTAGGTAGTCACGGGGTTTATTAGAGTTCCCAAGGCCATTTGCTGGGAGCAGCTTCTGTTTCAGAAAGGCACTACATTTCTGTTCGGTCAGTATAATCTTTTAGTTATCTGCTGTCAAATGTGTAATAACTCTGGCTGTTTATATAGCTGCTTAAAGCTAGCACATTAATTTCAATTAAACCGAAAAATGCAGAGGAGGGGGAGACTCCGAGGTTACCAAGTTTATGGGAATATATTAATCATTGACCTGGGCAATATTTAATGCAGTTTGTTCTCATGTCCAGTCCACACTTACTGACATCCACTGACTGTCTAAATGTCTGTTCCTATTTACCCCAGAACCACATTAAACTAAACAAACTACATTCCCCTTGGATATCTTTGGAGGCAAAGAGTGCCCAGCGTCGATATGCCTCTCTGTATTTTTATTTGCTGTTTTACAACGTTATAAAGGTCTGGTTTTCTACGTAATATTGCTTTTTAAATGGGTTAATGCTAGGAGAAATCAGAATGCATTACCTATATCATCTTTATTGCCTCCTGGTGTTTTGGTATTCCTGGGATGGTTTCCCTTCCTAATGAACCTCCAAGCCTGAGACAGTTGAGCCATCCAAGAAATACATCTTGGTTTGGTCTCCTGCCCCTTGGAAGGCTGTAACTTTTGGCAGCACTGAGGCACAGCGACACTTTGGAAGGTAACCATCAACAGGATCTGTTCCCATATTTGTGTCCCTTCCCTCTTTCTCCTTTTCTTTAGAAAACACCGAATTTTATATGAATTTCCTCAAGTCATTTTTCCGATGCAGTGCTAAAGCACAGGGGAAAGGTTTGGTTTCCCTGAACCCACAGCTCTAGGACTGATGGACAGATCCCAAGTTTTCCTTTAATTTGGCATCACTGCTGCAGGCTGACACCAAAGCTCCCACACCAGATCTCCACCCTGTCCATGGAATCAGGGGCATTGTCAGCTGCTGCCTGGAACAGCTGAAATAATTAGGCCTTCTGACAGCAAAACAAGGAGCAATTAGTCAGCGTGATGAACAACAGAGAAAGATTTTATACGCGTTGGGGTCACAGACATCCTTAGTGCCCTTTTTTTCATTATACTTTGGTGGAAATTCCAGTCTCAGCAAGGCTGGTGGTTAAATGTCCATGTCCCAGATATTTTCTTTCACTTTTATTGTGTGGCGGAAAATCAAATTCACGTTCTGCCCCAGAAGTGAAAAATGTCATGAGAGTCATAAAATAGTTCCTTAAATTAACTATGAACACAGATATCCTGTGCAATGAGGGCTCCTGGGCCAGGGTAGGGGGTGTGTATCAGACCACACTGTCTCTGATGCTTGGGCTGGTAGTTGGAGAGGTCTACTGCTGAAATATATTGCTGCATTTTCCACTTAATCCTGAAGATTTACACCAAGCCTATTGGCTCTCCTCCATCACCTGGGTCCTGCAAGCAGCCACTGAAAGGCCAAGCCCCCCTAGACTAGGCTGCTGCCACAAGCTCAGATGCAGCATAAGCACGTAAAGGTGAAGAAGAAAGGCTCAAGCACAGGAGAGAGAAGCAGAGTATCTTATCTAATGTATTTCTAATTCTAATTTTTGTTTGCATTTGATTTGGTAAATCCCAGAGAAAGCTAAGGGTGAAAACACAGAGATAGATGACAGATAGATGGTTAGACAGACAGACAGACAGTCAGACAGTCAGGCAGACAGTCAGACAGTCAGACAGTCAGGCAGACAGACAGACAGATAGATAGATAGATAGATAGATAGATAGATAGATAGATAGATAGACAGATAGAATAAACAAATAAACAAACAAACCCCACCCTGTTTGGCTATTTTATTCACAACAAAAAATCTGGAATATTTTATCCTTAGGGTTGGTGTATCATGGTATTTCTGTTCTGCTCTCTCTGACTATTGACAGAAGTAATCTTGCATGTTGTTAGTGGAGAAAGTAATATTCTTTGTCTTTCTAACAAAGACTTTAGTCCTACAATGTTGGGTCAAAGGGTTGCACACTGACCTGCAAAGGGAAAAAAAAAAATCTCCCATAAAACTAAATGTTTTTCAGAGTTACAATTATTTGCAATTATCTAATTCAGCATAAAAGGCAAACATGATGTCACAGGGTCTTTGATACTATAAAAGGCTCTTTTTGTGAAAGGCCTTTGATCCCTTCTAATCCACACGCCAGGTATTGCTGATTTAATTGCCTGAAAAGTAAATATAAATTGCTGAAGAGGTCTTTGTGCTAATTTTATTTATTGCAATTATTTTTAATAGATGTTTTTGCACTCTGAAGTGTTCTTGTTGCATTTCTATACTATTTTAATGAGCTCTGCATAGATACTTTTAATTATATTGAAAAAGTAGCAAGTTCTGAATTTGATCACATTTGCTCTGAAACAAAAGCGATGGAGGAAATGATACTGACTTCATCACGTGTTTTGTGTGTGAGTGTATATGCATGTGTGTTCTGCAGGAAAATGAGTTATATCTTCCTGAATATGTCTCAGGAGTAAAATTTCTCACATTTAAAACATATGCAGGCTTCAACTTTTAATCCCTATTGAAAAAATGAGGTAGTTTAGGCTATTAGTACAATTCTTTTTCTCAGACCTTCTGTCCTTTCAGTCCTTTTAATTCTTTATAATCTTTTTTTGGTTTGTATTGCCAGGCAGGTGTAGCTTAAAGATAATTTGAAGTTGATTTTCTATGACAAGAACTTCATATAAAATTGACCTAGTGGAAGAGCTAATTTAGGGCTACATGTGTAAAAGAAAGAGCAAAAAGAGAAAGCAAATCCTGAAAAACAGTTAACAAAAGTTTCTCAAATTAGGGTTTTTTCCAAGCAATCCTTGTGCAATCTCCCCTGCAGCCCATGCAGCTTCTTCTGTTCTCTGCTATGAAATATGATCTTTGATGGTGTGAGTATTTTCTCATCCACATCAGGATTTCTTGGTAACCCTGGTGGAATAAAACAAAAGGATACTGGCTGCAGAAGGCTTTGATGCCTTTTAATTACACCTGGTATTTTAATATTGCCGATTAATACACATCCTTCTTACAGGAGCTTTAAAAAATGAGCAGGAAGCAATAAGAATGATTTTACCACCTTAAAAAAAAACAAAACTGAGCACACATTTACGCTAAAATGACAATCTGAGCCTAAACAATGACAGGCATTGTCTTGCAATAACATCTGAAAATGGAGAAGTTGCTGGCCTGAGGTGAATCTCAGGGCAGTGAAGACAACCAACTTTCAAAACATTATTCGCTAACATCAATAACTCTATCTTATTAAAATCTCCAGTGATAGCACACGTGAAATCACCTTTGTTAATGGAATACAAATGCAAGTGCTGAAATCAGGCTGCCTCTCGCTTCAGAAAACATCAGGTAGGGGGGCTTGGAAGAGGGGGCACCCAAATATTAACACTGGTCAATGACACCAGTGTTAGAAAAGAAAGGAACAGAAAGAAAGAAAGAAAAAGAAAGGAGGGAAAAGAGAAAGGAAAAAGAAAACTCCAATTAGAAGTATCCTGAGGTTATTAGAGATAACACTGCTCATATCCAATTAAGATGAAAACCATTTTACCAGTTTAATGTGCCACCTCTGGCAGTTTTGGTTTATTAGTTTTATCAGACTTCAGAACTGAAACTCACAGTGATACGTATGCTGTGTACTGGAGAGATAAATGTTAAGGCTTAGAGATTAATTAGTATAGAATAAGATGCTTGAAACGTAGTTCCTTAACCGTGGGCAAGCTACTATTTCTCGGGGAAAAATACTCTTTTACTGAGACATTCCCTTCAAAGAGTTTCTTTGGATGCTGCAGCAGGAAATTACCTGCCTGGAAGAAGATGTGTTAATTTGCTTTGCAGCCCGTCCCTGGAGGTGTGTCAGGTCCACAGCCAGTTCACCGCAGAGCCACCTCTCCGTGCTGGGGAGACGCTGAGCTCAGCTCTAAAGCTGAGGGTTTTTGGGTGATGGATGCTCTCAGCCCTCAGAGTCACCTGTTGAACTCGAAATCACTTTGGCTTTACCAGTTCTGTCTCGTTTGGGGGTTGTGAAGTATCAAGAAGGTAAATAATAAAATACATTTGAAAAATCTAACACGCCGTCTCCTTTGACATCTGGCGTTTCATCAGCCAAAGTTACGAGAGAATCCTCATGTAAAAGCACTGGAACAAAAGCAAAATCCCTTGCAAAATGTGGAGCAGGACCTAAGAAGAGAGATGAGATGGAGAATTAAACTGGAATGTGGTTATTGTGGAGAGGGAAAATCACGGTTGCTTTCATCCTGAATAATCACCAGCATAACTGTGAAATCACCAGAGAAACATCTGGGCTATAGAGGCCTCTAAAGACTGAGAAGTTGGGGCAGCATTTTTGTACAAAGCAAAGTCTTCCTCTAAGAGGACAAAACTTTCCTGCAGCATTTCCACAGCTTCCTCCTCTGGGCGGATCAAAAGTAGTTTTTATTAATCCCACTTCCTAACCCGGATAAAATTAGCAAATTTGAATGAAATATGGAAATTTAGAACAGAAGTCTTTCTTCTTTTTCTTTTTTTTTTATTTTAACTGAATTTTAATCCAGAGAAAGCACTGAAGATTGTTTGAGGTCCCATTAATCTAAAGTATGAAACACAGCTCAGTTCTTAATGCTATTCAAAACAAATGCCCCAGATTGTAATTATGTGAAAACCAACTGAAGAAGCTGAGAAGCAAGTGGTCTTTTTCAGTGTCTGTTTGCAGGCACTATATTATAGCCCTGATTCGTTTAGGTTGCAAATCTCAATTTAATGACAAAGCTGTTGAGAAGAGTTCATTCACGTTTTCAGGAAATAACTGAGAAATAGATTTTGGTTTCTTGAGCAGGTGACCACTTGGAGAATTTTAATTGATTTAGTCAAGGTGAATTATAACAATGTGATTTACAAACCATACACCGCTCCCCCCACTGAGTCCCATTCAAGGATGGGAAAACACTCCCCTAGATATCAAGGTTTGTGATGAATCCAGAATTATTAGTTCACACAAGTAGTATTTATGTCCATGCATTTATTGGTACTCTACTTCCAGCATTTCAAAAGAATTTAAAAATCTGCCGCAGGACTAGAGACCGAGTGCAGTGCAGTTCTATTCCCACCACTGCCACCAATTTTCTCTTTGGACTGGAAAAACTGAAGCTAGAACAATAAAGCTCAGATAACACACGGTTATGTAGTTCGGTGACAACCAACACATAGCACTCTTAAAACATTTCCATTATGAGCATTGACGCTGTATTTTTTATCAATGACTTAGTCATGTTCTGATTGTTGTTACTGCTCTTATATTTTCTACCTTTTGATTAATACAGATCCAAAGTTTGAGAAACATTTTATGGAGACCATTGTCTTTCCCTGGTAGCAGAAAACCATACCAAAATCTTATAATTTCATTGCATTTTTAATCAATACATTTACTAAATAAAGTAGAGCCTATGATGTCAAATTAGCATGCCAAAGCTTTCATTCTAGGATCATTTTTATACATTCTTTCAGTATCTAAAGAATTAATTGTGAGATTGAAGCCATCACACTTACTCTCACCATCTTCAGCACTTCTTTCGCTGTAGAACAGTCTGCCCCTTCCTCACAGCCACATGAAAAAGAAAAAAAAAGGCCCTGAAAAATATCTCTGCTTGTTTAGTCACTGTGATTAATCTCGCTGAAGGTACATGAACAATAAGAGAAGGGTCTTGAAGTCAAAAGGCCCACAGAGGAGCTGAATCTCTGATTGACTTCAAGCAATGTATCCAATTAATGTCCCCCTTCTGCGAAAATCCCTACAATAGTTTCCCTATTTCTCAATCTATTTCTCTCTGAAAGAGTTTCATGTCCACCCACATATAAGGCCCATAATTTGTGGCTAAATGGCAGCTGCAGCTCAGTGCTGGAGGCCTTTCCTCAAATTGGTCTTTAATTGGTATAATCAGGAGCTTGAATTATTGGTTCAACCAAAGGAAAAGTATTCATTCGAACCAACAGGATCGCTCTCTCTTTTTCTTTTAAATTAGCAATAAATTAATGACTTTTCAAGATGTTAAAGAGAAACCAAAACCTATGCACAAAAGATGGGATTCATTAATAAAAGCCAGTCAGTTTCATTCTCATTAAGGAGAAGAGCATTTAGGCAGCGACTTAAAGTCTTTAAAAAAAATAGCTAGGGAGAAGGAGTACAGACTTGGGTGGGTACAATTGAAAATCAAGATAACTTGAACCGTGACCTGAAGAGATCATCAACCTAAGAGGACTTTGGATTGCCTTCCTTTATCCCATACAGCCTCTTTTCTTTTGCAAATTCTACTGAATTGTGACAGGTTTTTTTTGTTTGGGTTTTTGGGGTTTTCTGGTTTGTTCTAAAATGTCAGGCGCTATCTTTTAATCCTTAAATGTAGCTTGATAAATTAATTCCAGAAACTGAAAGCGCTTGAAGGGCAGGAATTGGATCAGCCATTCCTATTATGCTGAGATGGACTCCGCCTCAAAAGCGAGCTCCTGTAATGTCTCAGGTTGTGTCCTTCCCTCTGTTTATTTTGTGCCTGGTTTTAACCAAAGAACTCGTCTTGGTCAGAGCCTTTAGTCTTTACAAACCTTTATAAACATTCAATCTGTCCAAATCATCTGCTTTTGTCAGAATGACAGAGTATATATATATATATTATAATCCCAGGATTTCTGAGAGCTGTATCCTTTTCCAGTAGCCATGGCTTATTTGGGACAGTTACAATTAAAAAAATGGTGCCTCTAAAAGGCAAAGCTCATCACTCCTCCAAAGACTTGTAAGCAGGATAACTCCTTTCCCTGCCCAGTGATTTGGGTAAGGGTGTTTCAAGTGCTGGTAAAGAAGCACTCAATAATAAATGCAAATTTATGGTTGTGGACAACAGAACCATGGCCTTGTTGTCTGATGCTGACAGCTACCTATGTAGAGAGATCAGAAAGAGAACTCAAAATTGAGCAAGTGGGGAAATGGCAGCATTTCCTTTCTGTCTTTGATCATCAGCAGGGAGGGAGCAGGGCAGCTCTGAGCTCCCTCCATACTGGAAGGGATGGAATCCCATCCAGACTCACTTGTCAAGCAACATCATGAGTGTAGGAACACAAGAACTTTGTTTGCTTGCACTCTAAATCGGCAGGACTTTACTATTCAGTGCCCAGAAAGCTTTACAACATCTAAAGGGTTAATAGACATCCGCAGCATCTGCAAAGTTAATATTTTCTGCCTCTTCACACAGTGCAGCTTCACACACTTCCAGTTTGGTCTGGATCAGGGACACAGAAGCAAGAAGAAATCCCCATAACAAGTCCCATGTGCTCAAATACGCTTCTCCTTCAGGCATTAGCTAAGCATAAGGCCATCTCAATTTCTTGCATGCAGGTGATGGAAAGAAGAGAGATGCCCTCTGCTCCAGCCATGTGGAGCAATGGAAATCAGAGAATCATGGCATCGTAGAATGATTTGGGTTGGAAGGGCCCTTTAAAGATCATCCAGTCCAACCCCTTTGCAACAAGCACAGAGCTCAGCCTAGAGGCAGGGTTTGCTCCTCTATCCAGATGTGATCTTACTCCAGCAGAAAGATCTGTTGCACTCAGGAGAAGTCATGGCCTTGTGTCAGGAAGTCTTCAGCTGCTGTTGCTGCAGACTTCAAGAGTGAATTGGAGCTACCACCCGTTTGCTGATTATATTGGACAAAGAATAGAAATTGCTATCTACAGCTGAGCCATTTGCTCTTTTAGCTTCCCCCTTTGGAAGAGCAATTTTTCAACCACTTCTTGCCAGGTCTCAATCAGAGCCCTTCTTCGCTGGAATTACAACAAATAGGAAAATAACGGTGCTTACAGCATTTAATTATCATGACTGAAATATTATTGTTGTCCCTCCGGGCCCTGATGTGGGGTTAGAATTCCTTAAGGTGACATTTCCAAGGCACAATGAAACATGTTTTACATGAGATTCCTTAAAACCCATCAATTATGCATGCTACAAAAACTTGTTATTGTACTCCAAGGATATGATCCAAACACCAATTGTGGTTATTGGAGATCCACAGGACTTGGATCATATCCTAAATCAACTGTATGGCCAGCTATCAAAGTAATAGCTCTTTTCCCTTCTTTTTTGACTGCACTCTTTAAAGGTTGAATCTTTCTGCTTTACTGTCCAGATCTTATCCCACAGAGAGAAAATCTCTAGCTTTATGGATGTTTTTACACTTTTTTTTTTTCCTACTTGGGTAAAGTAGCAAAACTTGACTTTAATAATTTCTATATTAAACAGTGATTCAATGTATGTGTGTACATGTGTGTAAGTCACTGCTAAATATGTTTGTAAAGTCTCAAAAAAAACCCCCAACTTGTATTTTTACACTTCTCTTATCTTTTCATTCATTAAAAACAGGGTGCTCAGTATTAATCAAAGTGCAGACCAGATATTAAAAATATTAGCCGCATAAGTAGCATGAAGCAACATGGTAAATGTGGTTTTTCCCCCCATGTTTTATTACAAGTCTGATTCCTGTCCAGAGTAAAGGGATGTAGTGTCCTTTCCTTCGGTGATGTTTGACTGACATGCCTCAGGTTTGCTCCACTCACATGTTGCCACCAGAAAAGTATTTATCAAAAGTTCTTTTGCTACATAAGAGTGTTGTGAGTTATTTTGATGCAGCCCTTCTGCATTCACTACCTTGTCATAAAAGTTAGGAAGATTAGCAGAAAAACACCCAATAAGGAAGAGGTTCAGTTAATGCAGTGGATCAGCTGCTGATTGCTTTTTTTTTTTGCTTTTTTTTTGCCTTTTTTTTTTTTCTTTTTTTTTGCCTTCCCCTCCCTTTTTAAATTTGAATATTTAACACCAAGAGAGAAACCCATCCTGTTTTTCGGCTGGAATAACAGCAGTTTCTGTTTCTAACCTGGGAAGAATGTGATGGGGATTGAAAAGCACCCCTGTCCTATTGTTAGACTCCCCCAGCACTGATCCTTGCTTTTAACATCATAATGAAGGATGCTCTTTAGTGGATTATCTTGAGAAGGGATTAACTCCTTCAAGACTTCTTAGGAGGCAAGGTGTTTTGAGCCCTAAATACACACCAATTGCCTGCTTAACTTTTCATCTTATTTTGAAAACTGCCCAGCTGGAATTCAAATTCTTTTCCATAGAGCTGAATTTTCTTAGTAGCAAAGTTGGAGTCGGGGGCAGCAGATGCTAAAAATAAATACTGTTCATTTAATCACGTGCGGCCAAATGTTTCGGGTCCTTTGCCGAGACAGGCATGGCAGGATAAGACTCAATCAAAACTTTTGCTGCAAATTCAGCAAAGCTTTAAATTCTGCCTCTGTCGCTCAGGCACATGAAATCAGCCTCCGTGGCCCAACCTCTCTCCCAAGGCTTTCTTTTTAACACGACAGAGAGACAGAATATAGACAGATAGATAGATAAACTACAGTCCATGGCACTCATACAGAGTTCCTTTTTAATTTGTATTAATGTATCACTTCTACAAGGAATTAGTAAGACTGCACGTGGATGTGCTGTGTGATATTTATTCTGCAGTCAGGCATTTATGAACACCCACACAGATGTACACGCGTGGAGAAACATCCACCCATATACAGGGGAGACACAACCCCCCTATATCACTCACAACCCTATTAGCAAACACACATATGGACACATATATATATACACATACATATATGCATGGGATTTGGACACTCTGCCTTGGCTTTCGAGAGTATCATTATCAGCATTGTTTTATGACACATTTGCTGTAGCATGCAAAATACCTAGTCCAAAAAAGAATCACAGAAAAGAGGACTAATTGCTCTATAATTTATAATCAAGTGACTTCTTCAACCTATGCTTCTTTATCTTAATAACCATTCATTTGTGTCTGCCTAATTTATTGGAAATGAAATCTTGTATTTGTTCCACGTTCATCTTATCCCTCAGCTAACCTTGTCTCCATTATTAACCTGCTCCTTTGTTTCGTATTCCTTTTCGAAAGGAAGAAGGGAGATTCCTCCCAAATTTTTATTCCTTTATTGTTACTTTTAATTTTACTGGAAACTTTCTTCTGCTAGGCTTGAAGAATAAAAAAAATTCATATTGACCAAGGTTTTAGTTTTTTCATTTCTGAAGGACTGGCTGAGGGGCTGGGGATTTGAAAAATACTTTTCACAGAAAAACAGAAGAAACTTTCACTTTGGTTTTGGGGGTTTTTTTCCTCTTTTAAAGGAGGGAAATTCTCAGCCTTCCTATTTTGCTCTCATTGGTTTTTGTCCTTTCCTTCTGCACCTTCTGCAGCTACAACAAAGATAATTTGCAACTTCATAAACAAGATTTTTCAATTGGATTACCCAGACTGGAATATGAAAAAGAGTTTGCTAAAAGCAACCAAAGAGATGGTTCTGAGGGCAAGTGAGTTTTCTCCAATTTTAACAAATGGAGAAGACCCAGGTGCACTCTCATTGTGAACTAAATGAAATACCCTCTTATTCATTTTTGTAATAATAACTGTATTCCACAGACTATGCTTTAATTGTAAATAATCCCCCACATTCTTTCAGTGTAAACTCTTTAAGGAGTCATGAATTTTATTTATACTCTCTCACTCTTTGAGAGTCTTTTGTTTATTTGCTGTTTAGTTCTTTGTGAAATAACACTCCCAGAAGAAAATCCCCCTCTCTGCTTAAGGAATTAGCCCAGAGACAAAAGCAGGGAATTCTTTAAGCCTTGTTTTGTGCTAAGAGAAATGTTTGACATTTCTGTGGAGAGGTGTTTAGTTTGGATTCATTAGGTCTTAGGGACTCTTTTCTCTTTTTTGGCCTTTCAGTTTCTGTCACTGTTTTTTTTCTGTGTTTGGTAGACTGAAGAGAATTTACCAATGTGTAATTAGGTTTCCTACATTTGAATAGCAAAATCCAGTTGTGTTTTAAATAGGCAAGCCAAGCATTCCCCTCAACCAGCAGGCCCAAACCTGAGACCTGCTTTGTGAGCGGACGAAAGGACGGCAGAAGGAAGAAAAAGGCTCCCCCAAGGTTACTTCATGCTTGAAACAAACACCAACAAGGCT
The DNA here is from genome assembly GCA_013396735.1 of Grallaria varia. Lineage (NCBI taxonomy): Eukaryota > Metazoa > Chordata > Aves > Passeriformes > Formicariidae > Grallaria > Grallaria varia. The sequence goes on from VWZG01007653.1 coordinate 117,908, forward strand.
CCGCCGGTGCGACGCCCTCGCTCGTAGCAAAGGGGGAAGCTGCGCTCTTGGAAAACGCAGATTCCCTTAAAACTTGGGCTTTACAATGATAAAAACTTGTATGTCGTGTGTGCTCCTTCCTCAGGTTTTGTACGGCTGGGAAATTATCAGCATCAATTGACACCACGTACTGTTACTTTTAACGGTATATATAACAGCTTAATAAATAATTTCCGTCAGGTTAGAATCGTTAGCTCAGCCCGGTGTATTTAAACACTTCGTCAAAAGCAACGCAACAGTTGATCCAAGGGCAAAAATACGAGGCAAATGGGCCTAAAGTTACCCAGCACAAACCTTTTATTTTGGTTATAAACACAGGCAAGGCTGTTAGGAGAGAAACACAACTGCAAGTCTAAAACAAAACAAGAAAATCATGGGTTTGTAATAAGAGATTAAGAGGAAGCCAACCACTGCAACAGCTGTTTTGACCATTCTGAACTGTTTGTGTAGGTACTAGTGCTGGGCTGCTTTTCTTTTGAAAATAGCAGAAAGGAATGTGCTGGCAATTTCAGATTTTTTTTTCTTCCCAGATTCTTATCGAAGTGGGAAAATCATCCAAACTGATCATTCCTTAAACGGTTTCCATTTTCAAGCGGTCAGCAAATTTCTAGTGAATAAGGAATTTTCTTTACAAATAAAATCCCAGCAGACTACAATTTGAAACCTTGTTCTTAGCCAAAGCTGCGCCTGTAGGTAAAAAACAGCCTGAAGTTGTCCATTGGGGCTGTGCAACATAGTGGAAAATCAGAAGGTTAAAGACCAAGCAGAGTACAAAAAAAAATCAGCCCCAGAGTGCACACACGCCGTCCCCTGGACATTAACGTGGCGGGTTTACCAAATTTATCTTTGTACAGAAGCTTTACCTCCTTTCTCAGTCTTATTCTTTTAATGTAAAGAGGCTGTTAAGGGACATTTTTAATCATGAGTCCCCTACTTATTTAACCATTTCATTCAACATTGCCCAGATTTATTGACTGTCAGAGCTTTCTTCCTTTTCTGTTTTTCTCTGGGACTTCCATTCTGGGTGAGGAATGTCACTGATGAAAAACAATGTTATTTAGCTGGCTTTTTAAAGCTACAATAGTTATGAACTCCAGATAATTTTTTTTTATTTACTAACTGAGTGCTGCCAAATACACCCAATTCATCTGGTGGAAAGACTTTGTGCAATAGCTGACAGATCTGGAATATTCTACATTGGTATATCTGGCAGTAACCACCTGTTGCGATGCCAAACATACAGTGTGAAACATATCTGGATGTTGACAGACTTCAGCTCCATTGCAGAGCATCACTGCTAGAACATAAAAGTTTGCTTTTCTGCCTTTTCAAATATGCTGAACACCTGCTCCTCTCATTGTTTCCCTATTTGTTACTGCTTTTTTATCTTTAATTCAAGTCGTAGTTGTGTTTTGTGGTGGGTAGAAGAGCTCTCTGGAGTCTTTCCACTGACTTCAGCGATTTGGATGCTGGTCCCAGAGGTAGAGGTGCAGAGGCTTTGTTAAAAGGTTTGTATTATTTGCACAGCTCTCTGCCTGTATGCACCAAAATGCTCTTTGAGACAGTAGAGTTTTGCCTGTAACACAAGCAGGGGTGACCTACAGCCCACGAATCCTCTTCTTGAGGAACAAAAGATGCTGAAGGGAAGGGTGTTGAGAAGTAGCAGTCAGTTACTATGAGGCTGGCTTTCACCATAAATGTCTTCTTTTCCACTTGAAACCTTCAGCCTGGCAGAATTTGAGACCCTTGGTTATTTATTTGGGATTTTCAAGCCTTTCACAGCTCTCCACCATTTGGCAGTCACAGCCATGGCCAGAGCAAAGTGGTGTACAGGGATGCCCAGCAAAGCAGAGACCTTTTGAATGGGCGCATCAGATTTAATGCATGTGCTCAGGTCTTCTGTCAGCAAGGGGGTAAGAATATGTAAGCAAGTGCTTCTCGAGAGGCTAAAGCCTGCAAAAACATTCTCTGACAAAATGTAAGAACATTTTGACTTCTTTTCCCCTTTCCAGCAAGAAGCCCTTAAAAGGGAGGCTCAGGAAGGGTCATGGCACGTTCCCTGCTGTGATACCCAGAGCTCCAAAGAGGACTCAGAGGACTTATTGCATATGTTCCTGATGAAGAAACTGGAGTAGGAAAAAAAACAAACCCAAATATTGCTTGTTCATTTGCTTTTCTGTTCTAAGGCAAATTGATACTGAAAATATCAATAATAACTTCTCCTGAAATAGGTCAGGGGGCCATTCAATCCCATCCAGTGCATTCTTTCTTGTTCTGTAGGCTGTGCTCTATCTTATATGATGCTACAAGATCCTCCCCTTTGGCTGGGAGGAGAAGGACACAACTTCTTGAGGATGAAATCCAACTTTCAGTAGAAAAGGGGATCACAGGGAAATATGTTCTGTGGTCTACCTTAAGTAAGCAGTGTCTGCATGGAAAACATGGAATCTTGGCTCTGCTGAGCAGCAGAAGTCCATGCCGGATGCATTGGTACTACTCCCTAGAGATTCAAATTATCACATAGCCTTTTTCAGGGAATGTTTTAAAATTCCAATCAAAGTTGGGTTCATGGATGTGAGCATCCATTTAGGCACCTCACTGCAAGTTTATGCTCACAGCACCCTTAAAGTAGCAGTGTGTTGGGATCCAAAAGAGCAACTTAAGAAACTAGTGCTGCTCATGTGATAGTGTCATTATGCAAATAGGCGTAACATCAGCTAAACCAATGTCCGTAGTTCTTTCTTCTAATTTAAAAAAAAACAACTTATGAACAGCTGATGACATTCAGTTCATATATGGAAGGAGAGAGGGGGCTGGTTCAAAAGCCTCAATAAGTCTTAGATTAGTTTTTGGTTTCTCATTATCTAATTTTTTTTTAATTAAAGACTGTAATTATTACTGTTAAGGTGGGGGAAATAAGGCAGTCTCTTTAAACATAAAAGAAATCATAATTTCATTATTTTTCCTGTATTTCCTGTGTTTCAGCATTTCCTGTGAGGCAGTACCCCACTCACGACAATGCTGGTATGAGAACTTTTAGAAAAGGTGCATAAAATCCTGGATAATTATGGACTGAATTTCCTCCTTAACTCTATTAGTCAGAAGTTGGCTTCTGTCCTGAAGCATAATTGTTTATATCCCTAATGTATGGTTTCATCCTGTGTAATGTAGCTGCGGATGGTCTCATTATCCATATAAGTGTTTAATAAATCCCTTTAATCCCGCTAAACTCATGCCTCAAAGATACTGTATTTTGTGGCAGGGAGTTCCACATGTTAATTAACTACTATAAAAGAATGATCCCAAGTATAATTTTTGGGTAATTTTTTTCTTAGAAGGTTCACGTAAATTCCCATTGTCACCAGTCATTGCTGTTTCTTCCGTTGCTGCGACAATACCCCGGTCCATCAATCAACTAGTAAAAAACTAGTGTTTTCCAAACAGTTAATTTTAATTGAGTATTTTAAAGTATTCACAGGAAATGGATGCCTGCTCTGTCTTCAGCAGAGATATCGTCAGAGACCAGAGTTTTTCTTCATGTGCTTCATGCACATAAATGTGGCCTGTGAGCCCTTTTCAGGCGGGGTGGGACTTCTCAGGTGGTGCCCCAGGAGAGGGACATCCTGCCTGTTTGAAGAGCAGCATCTCCCAATTCCTTGGCAAATGTCACCTCCAATTTGGGACACAGCAAGTCAGTCCAGGAGACCATCCTGGACAGGCTGTTAACCAGTCTTCTGCCTCGCTAAGGTGACCTTAAACCAGCACACCCTGTTCTGGCAGGGATCCTTCACCTCCAAGTTGCAATATAATGTCCTGCATCCATCACATCTCTGAAAGACAGCACCTACTGGGGAAAAAAATAGGTATTTGCTGTCCATCAACACCGTATATAGTAGATCTGACACCACTGAACAAATCTGCAGTGCCTTTAGGAGGCTGGTCAGGTTTTGGGAAGCAAAGGAATCAGTGCTGAGCTCTGCTCTGTCACTTCCCACCTCTCCTTTCCCTCGTGTCCCAAACTACCATTTCCATTTCAAACCCAAGCCTTAGCCCTCCTATGAAACCAAATTGCTTGAAAGCCTAAAGATTAAAGGTAAACGGTGATATTTAAAGCACCCAGATGCACCAGAAGAAGTACAGACTGATTTCTAAGAGAGGACTGCAGCCACAAAAAAAAGAGAAAAAAAAAGTACTTTGGATATTTTCACAAAGAAGTAAAAATTTTTCAGAAGCTCCCCGAAACACAGAGAATGCTCCTTTATTGTTATTGAATGCAGTTTATTTATAACTTCCTTTGCAGCACGGGCCATAGCTTTTTTATAGGAAAGAATTAAATCTAATGTTGTTTTTTCCAACAATTTAAAATGCTGATCCTGCTTTTCTCCATATATCAGCACTTATTACTCAATAAAATTTTGGGGTGCTGTTTCTTTTGAGGTGGACAATACAGAAAAATCAAGTATTCTGTTTACAAGATGAACCAGAGAGGATCTCTGGGTACTGCTATCAAAACCTATCCCACTTTTCCATAATGGAAGTCGGATCTGAAGGGACTTTAAGTTTTCATTTGAGGATATTGTTTCCATTATCATTTGCTGGTTCTCTTTTGTTGCAAAATGGACTATTTTGTGAAGTTGGCTGTCACTTTTGAAATGGAAATCATGATGAATTATGGCCCATTTTCCCTGCTATGCTTTATCAAGCTCATTAGAGATGATGCATGGTCCGGAGTTAACGCAACAAAAGACAAAAAGCAACATAGGAAGCTTCTTTTTCTTATCACTATTGTTTACATATGAAATTAAATCATCCTGTTCCACTTGTTGCACTTGATGACCACCTCTCAGGGGCAAATTGAACCCTCTCACTCTGGCCATAGCTCTCCTGTCATTAGAACACAAACTCATGCTGCAAAACTGTAAGGGCACAAGTTATCCCAAAACTTTTGCTCCTCATTGTCACTATCTCATTCTGACTGATTTTGACAAGGAATACATACGCCTGGAAGCTTTTCATATTTTTACAATGTTAAATGCGGAGAAATGTGAATTTGTTCTGGGAGATAATGTTTTGGAAAATGTATTTCCACTGAAATAACCATGTAACAAAAGATGTTTCCTAAATCTTGTAGATGGTGTTGCATCTTATACAACAAGCCAAGACTTTCATCCAAAACTAAACAGCTGTGGTGTAGTTCTCAGGCACTTAATATTTGCATAAACACATCTTTTTTTTTCTTTTGCAACTTGAATCAGTCTTTGTATCAATAACAGAGCAAACCCTCAAACAATTGTTTCGAAGGAAGAATTCAGTGAGTCTTTTCAATATTGGAAGGAATTTTGCTTATATGTTTCAAAGGAAATCAAATACCTGCAAAAGTTGGACACTGTTTGAACTAGCTGGAAATGTTTGGTAGATGTGCTTCCTTATAGGGGCCCTGATTCAGAAAAACCCTTAAGCACACGCGTAACTGTTATCGTGTGTTAAAGTGCTTTTCTGGATAGGGATCCATTCTTAAATTGTAGGCAACAGGGCTAACATTTCTGAAGAGGCCAGGGAAATGATGCTCTCTGAATTCACTTGGACCTGGTCTGACCACTCCACTCAATCCATAGATCGGTGCTAAAATATGATACTGGAAAAATGGGAGAAAACATTAAACAGGAATGTGGAAAGGCAAGCGTGCAGTCAAAGAAAGAATGGCTGCTACTGGCAACATAACTTTTAATTTGAAAGGCGAAGCCCCTTGTATTCTGTCTAAAGTAGAGCGGCCCATATTGCAATTGTCCACAGGCTGGTAAACTGATATTTAATCCAGGAAAAAAACTGAATTTAACTGCTCAAACATACTGAAAATTGTAGAGGAAGAGCATGCATCTGGCAGCATTGAGATTCTGCTGGTTTGCAAGCCATCTTCCAGTTCATTCCTAGAGAAGAAGGGCTTGAAAAGACTCTGTTACCTGTGGCCTTTGCTTAAAGCAGCCAGGAAGAGGGGGAGGGAGAGTGTGCTGCGCTTTTTGACTGGTTTAGGTTGTATCCACATTTTCCAAGCTCTGCTCCAAAATGAAATGGGGCTATTACTCTGTGCAGTCGCTGCTGTGGTTTCGTTTGAAACGTTTCATTTGTGTTTGTAGAGCCCTGAAAATAAAACATCTCCAAGCCGATGAAAACGAGGGAAAAGAGTCTTGTTTGCATTGGACTTGCTAAATGTGCAAAACCAGAGTGGTCATCTCGATAGTTAAATAATGGGAGGAGGTGCTTGAGGAGGAAGCCAAGGATTATTATTTTTTTTCTCTCTGCTCCCGCCTTTAATGCAGAATCACCACGAGCCTCCTTGAGGTCCATTAATTTGCCTTGGTGGTGTCTAGACTGTGGGGATAAGGCTTTGGGGCTCAGCCCACAGCCTGACAACACCCAGCCATGCTAGTGAGCCCTCCCCATCTGAGCACTCAGGTCTCTTTCCTACGGAAACCAAGATCCTCGGGGAGAAAGAGCCTGGCTTTTGCCCCAGCACCGATTTGGGATGTGGCCAGGGTATGCACCTGGACCCTGCATGCCGGGAAGTATCTGCAAGTCTCACACTTCAAATACACCTTTAGTTTCTCAACCTGTAAAATGGGCACTGGAGCCCTCGGCAGAGGTCAGGAGCTCTCATCGCCTGCCAGAAGTATTGAGAGGTTTATTTAATTAATGTTTATAATAGTGATTCGAGATGCCAGATGCTACAGTGCCGAGCTCTCTCCATGTAGCTACATCAAGAGCTAAGGAGGAGGGAAGGCACTAAAGACACGCAAAGCATTCTCAGCTTCTTGCTGATGCAAATTACAGCAGGTAATTAAGAAAAGCACCACAAAAGAAGGCAGCAGAAGTGAAAGCTTAAACATGAAGAAATAATGACTTTTTTAGAATTTAAGTGAAAAATTAATCAACTAATAGAAAGAACTTAGCGTATTATAAGCTAACTCGTTCTTTTATGATTGAAACACACGGGCTCGCCTCTAAATTGCTCTGAAAAATAACCAGTGATATTGCAATGGGTTCATTTCTTTATACCTATCATGTAGTATAATCATCTTTGTGTGTGTCTCTGAAGAGTGAAAGTTGCTAAATACAGATCTGGAGAATCAAGCTGCCAAAGTACCTCCTTACTCAGCAGAGAAGCAGATCTCGTCTGGGCTGGGAGACGTCGTCTGAAACGTTCAGAGCCAGAAACTCTGCCAGGGCCAGGGCTCAGCTTTTCCTATTGATCATTGTACAATATCCTACAGACACATTCCATAGACATAAGGGATCCCATGAGGACATATACATATATAAAGATATGAATGCAGATAGTATAAATAAACAAGGAACCTTATATCCTACTCAATAGGTTTTTTAGGGGACATCTTTGTGTTGTCCGGCAAATGTCTTGTAGCACAGCATCAATGGCCCCCAGCTTCTCTCAGGGCATTTTCAAGCCCTGCTCAGCCTCCTCTTCATCACAGCATCGGGGCTTCTTCAAGGGGTCAGGAAATCATCATTTTTCTCAGTATTTCTCCACTCAGGCACATCTCCATGCAGACTTGTGACGTCCTAATTGTGCTGAGCGATACCACACCCTAATGACTGGCAATAACCTTTGTTTTATGTCCAGGTTGTTAATCCCTTTATAAGGGCCGCAGCAGCTGTCAGATGAGGTCAGGCATGACTTCTGACTTTCCACTATTGCATTTTGAGAAACGCTCTTTAAAACTCTTGAGCAATTCTCTTTTAGCAAACAGCAGAGTCCAGATATTTCCCCACTATCACTACATCACATACCTGGAGAGGTAAGTAAAGAAGGAGTGTGCTTTCAGAGACTAATTTAACACTTGTATAATTAAACAGGGATGTGTACATTACAAATCTATATTACACACTATAGGAATAAGGCCAGGAGAGGCTTTAAGAAGTTGTTTGCCCTAAGCACTGCTTTGAGGCAGAAGCAGATCATCCCTTTCAAAGTTTGTTCAACCCACTCTTATAAACCTTTAATACCCAGGGAGGCTGTGGAAATTGCTAATGTGCTCCAGCGCCGTCAGAAAGCTTTCTAACTGGAATCCTCCTCTTGCAAATTAAAGACATTCCTAATTTCTTGTCCAATTCTTAGTGGAGATGAATAATTGATCCCTTTCCTCTTTATAACAACCGTTTAAATATTTGAAGTCTGTTATCATGTACCTCCTAAGTCTTCTCTTTTCTAGACTAAACAAACCAAGTTCTTTCAACCTTTCCTCATAGGTCACTTTTTCTAAACCTCTCGTCATTTTGGTTGCTGTCCTGTGGCCTCTTTTGGATTTGTCTGTGCCTTGAAGTGTGATGCCTAATGCTGGGCTCAAAATTGCAGCCAAAAGCTCACCAGATGACCAGGAGTACATTCAGCACTCCTATTTCTTCCTGGGATGGAGTGACATCCTACTGTTGACTTACGGTCTGTGGTCCAGCTCTAGCCCCTGATTCACTTCTGCAGAACACCGGTGGTGTCTTTGATTTTCTCCCTTTATTATTGCAGTACTTTCAAGTTGTCTTTATTGAATTGCAGGTCACTTCTGCAATTTAATAGAATCATTCTGAATTCTAACCCTGCTCCAAAAGCACTCGCACCCTGGCAGCTCAGTGCCACCTGCAAGCTTGATAAGGGCATGCTCTATTGCACAGTCCTAGAGGTTAGTGAATATTGAACAAACCAGGCTTAGGATAAACCCTTGTAAGATCCCTACTGACATGGCCACCCAGTTTGATAGCAAAGAATTGACGTGCACTCTGATAAGGTTTTCCAGCTAAAAAGTGGTTATGCTCCTCAGCAATCAGAGCTGGGGAAGGGGCGAAATATTCAGAAACAGCATAGAGTAAAAGAAAAAAATTTGGAGAAGGATGCTGTAAGATCTTAAAAATAGTAAATTATCTTGCATCTAAATGACGGTAATATGTCTTTCTTATTGTGTCTACTGCTGTGCAAGCAAAGCTTAATGTGATGCTTAGATTACTTTAATAGCTTTTGTTAATAAGGCAGTTTTCCCTGTGTTTTTTTATTTCATTTTAGAATGAAAGCAGTCCAACCAGTGCAGAGGGGATAAAATCATCTCGTGGTTGTATCTCTTAAGTCTTTTATGTAACACAGATATCTGTTCAGCAGTAAATTGTGGGATATTTGTGCATTGTGCTGTAGATGGAACTGCAGAGAATGAAGCCTGACCTGGGATAAAGGAAGACTCTTCCCAAAGTGCAGCCTTCTGTTTAGCCTGGATTGCATGGCCTGTTGCAGGGAGGGCTTATTCTAGCCAGTGTTTTACAGCTACTTGTCTCTTTTTATGGGGTTTTGCTGAATGTTTAATGTTCCAGACACGAATTACTTAAGTCTGCAAGGGAAACAGTCTGGCTGCTGGTCTGGATGTCAAAAGTGAAACCTGTATGAGATGAGATGATGAGCATCGCTTAAAGATGCTTACAGACTTTCAGTTACGTGAAAGAAAGAGTATCTTTCCTCTTCTCCTTGAATATTCTATTGACTTGGCCCTTTTCTCCTGTCAGTAGTACACTTAATAGAAGAGTTGATTTTCAACCCAAACAACAGGTCTGAGAAGTCAATTTGTTTCAGTAGCTTTGATTACTTCCATCACCCTTCCTCATCGGAATTCACAGCATCCAATGAATTTCAGTAAAGCACATCTTGAACTGCATTTGTAGCACACAACAATCTGATTCTAGATTTAAGGCACCAGAGACTACATAAGAAGCATTTTCAGGCAGGGAAAATCATAAACTTAAAACGACAAGGGTTCGTTCATCCGGTCAAACTACCTGATTGAGGAAGACACCTAGCAAATGTAACATCTACCAATGTCCTGCTAACATGGAGGCTGTGGATTGCTTTGGGACACAGAAGTTCAGGTGTCTATATCTAGTCTGGAAGTGTATGGAAGTCCCCCTGCTAAAGCTCCAGCATGATTCATATTTCCCTGGCTTTTCAGTAAACTTCTTCCCTTTGGTTTTTCTATCTGCAAAGGGAGTTGGAAGGCGCTCATCCATTTTTGCACCGTGCTTTTGTGGATGAGGATGAAGAATGGGAAGTGGTAGATAGTAGACACCATATAATTAGTATAAAATGTAAGCTAGGAAAGCCACCACATAGCCATAGAAACTGAGATGGAGTTTAACTTCTTCCATCACATGGTTTTACTGAGTCATTTGACCCCACAGAAAAGGAATAGGTAGATGATCAATCCCAGCCAAAGATGCATTATTAATTCTGATTATGCACTAAATCAGTTTATTCTTGGAAAAATTAAGGAATCATAAATTTGTCTGGAGAAGAAAGAAAAGCAGGAGACATTGTCAAGACATTTTGCCATTGTTTTATTGTCACTTTAGGTTGGCAGAAGCCTCTTTATTTTCTCCTTATTGGAGAAATTAAAATCAGACCTTCTAAACTACTGTGGAGCATACATATGAGACTAATTGGTTAATAGCCTGAAAATGTAAGCAGCGCTATAATGAATGATTGCAAGGAGCATGAAAATGTTACCAAGCAAATGTGCTTTATCTAAGAAGAAAAAGTGGCTGAGGCAGGGAACTTCCAGAGACATTTTCTGGGCTCCTTCTGCTTTGAGTAACATGAACACAATCTTCCTAATCCACCGCTCCTGCTCTGACATTCCAGCCTCATGCATAGCCATTGGCAAACTTGGAACGTGCATCCGGTGCATTTTTTTGGTTGAAATGCTACATCTGGCTTAGCTGGCAAGTGTTACTATGCCTCTAGAAAGTAAGCCAAAGTGGGGGAAAAACAAAAAAAAAGAAAAGAAAAGGGAGTCTTAACTACATGCAGGAAAGGATTAGTGAAATATACTGTCCTCTTTGTTTCCTGGAAAACTGAGACTCCATTTATGGCCTCTGACCTTTGGAAAGATGGCCCCAGAAGAAAACCAGCTACCTAAGAGTTAATGTATGCAATGTACTGTAAGTACTTCATTAATTTGCTTATTAAAACCATGAAAAGCTTTTGCCTCCTTGACACCCAAACAAAAGGCAAGCAATTGGGAGACTTTTGACCCAAGCTTATCAGATGACTGGTGTAATGCTGTCAAACCTTCCCCACTGCATTCGAGGAGGGTCACATTTTAGAGGTGTTTATGACATTCTAAGGTTCATAACGCCTGTCTTTGTCAACACGAGAATGATGCAGGTCAACTGGATGGGTTAATGAGGCTGAGCACATGAGGAAAAACATACAAAAGAGATGAATCTCAAAATTAAAAATTGCAATTTAAATAACCCGTAACGCAAACGTGGTCTACCAAAAGATTGCAATATCACAAGTTGCTTACACTTCTCATAAACTTGGGTGCCCACTGGCATAATGTAGACTTGGGAGTTGACTATTTGCAGTTGTAAGGCAATATTAGACAGTTTTCAAAACCCAAGGACAAAAGTGTTTTGAGAAACTTCTTAGAGTTCTTACAATTTCCTTTCCTTCTTTTGAGAGCAGGAACATATATCGTCTTCTTAAATGTCTTCATAAACAGCAATTTCAATGAAAATGAAAAAAAATTGCCCAAATGGCTTCACAGTGCAGTATGATCTTTTAGGGGAAAAGAAAACTAGGTTGATCTTAAATTTTGCAACTAAAAAAAAAAAATGGGCACAAGCTCAGATGATTTAAAATTCATTTAAGAATATTTGCACCGGATCCAAGGAACAGAGAAGTGAAAAACAACTAACATAACACAGAAAACATTTGTAAAATCTGGAATACTTTCAAGATGTCATAGGCTACATCTACTTCCTCAAGGCAGCTGTGGCCACAGGAGCAGATCAATAGATTGGAGCAGTTGGTGCTGAGGGTTCTTTATCTGCACTGTGGGGAAGATAGAGAGGCAAGATTGCTTTAAACTTGATTTAGCCCAAGTCCCGGAACTGAAATATCCCAGAGTACAATTCCAAGCTTTCTGGAGCTCTAGTCATTGGTTTGACCTCTTATTTCTGCAATAGGAGTTGGAGAACATTTGACACATGCCTGGATCAAAGCCTCCAGTTTAGTTTTCTCCAAACTGAATCCACCTTATGTGCTGCAAAACCGCTCTGGGAAGTGAACTGCTGCACAGCAAATGGGACAGTCTGGGGGATGTGCTTCAAAACAGCATCGCTGCTCTGACTCACAGCACTGATGTGGATGCAGCCATAAAAGCCTCCCAAAAGACAATTTAAAAACAAGCATCCCTGAGGAGACATTACTGGCAATTCCTGATTCAGTGATAAGCCTGTTTTTCAGGATGGAGAATTTTTTCTCTAATAGCCTGATCCTCTGAATGTGTATATTCTAAACCACTGGACAATGTGTCTGTAGGATCTGGGCTGCCTGAAGCCTCTACAGTCGTTTGACTTTTCATTCCAAATTTCAGTCCACTGGGTTTTTTTTCTTCCTGGTAGGCATCAGAGAAAATGTACAGGGAATAACAATATTCTTTGTGCAAATGTTTTAGGGATTTCACGTGCATTAAACACGTAAGTGTTACACCTAAGTATGAAGAGAATGACATGCTGGCATTTTCTCTGCTGGGAAAATGTGATGGAATAGGTGTACACAGGAGTTTCCCCACTCTTCTGTAAAAATACTTCAAAACATTAATGAAAAGAGCCCTGATTTTAAGGATTTTAAGCTCTTAAAAACAGCAATATTTCATTCAACCCAAATATGCATTCAATCCACTTTGACTGAGGAGGGAGGCTTTTCAGGGAGCCTGGGTGAAGTCTCTAGGATGGGAGAGAGGTAACGTGAAAAACAAGATGTTATGATAAAACCAAGAGAAGTATTCTTGTTATCTTTTCCTATTTTTTTCACCTTAGAAAACACCACTGCTTTAAGACAATTGAAAATTCAGAGAGATTGTTTTAGTCTCAGCTTCAGTAGTGGCTGCTTGCTTGATGATTTTTTTTTTCCTCAAGATAAAGCCATTATTATGATGGTATTATTATAATGATTGTCTTAAAAGCTTTCTTATTCCCACCTAACACTTTCACAAATTCCTTCCCTCTCCCCCTTTTACCTAGCATTAGGGCTTCTTGGAATTTTTAGCATTATTTCAATTATTTGCAAGAAAAACACTATGTCATTACATTCAAGTTTTCCCTAACAGAGATTTTGGGCTACAGTTATTGCTTAGCTGAAGAAATGCCAAAAATAAAAAGAGTCCCTATTAAAAAATCATAATGATAACTTTAAGTCAGTCTGGTCATGTGTAGAAACTATTTTTCAGCATAATTTTGATGATGGAGTTGTCTGTGTGATATCTTCTGAGATGACCACAGATCCACAGGGAGGGAAATTTGACTTTGCATTTAGGATTAGCACATAGTCCTCTCCCTAAATGTAGACATTCTACAGGTAAATCTGCACAGAAGAGTGCAGAAAAGCCCCCAAAAGAGGAGGAATATTTCCCTCTGCTTCAGCCTCTCCAGCAGGTCCCCAAAGCCAGCTGGGATGGATGTAGACCTGGTTGGACTCTTATCAGGAATTGGACTTTTAGGTCTTTGAGGGTCCCTTCCAACTCAGGATATCCTGTGACATTTTGGTTTTAGAAGGTCTAAAAGTAAGAATTCATTTTGTCACCTTTGTCCCCCGGGTTCTACCATCCCCTGCCATAATATTCGTCATAAGCATCCCTACACGTGTGTTTTCTTAGCAATTACCAGCATCCCAGTGGTATCTTTGGGATCACAAATAATGACTAAGATGGATCTTCATATGCCAAAGAAATTGGTATCTATATGCTGCTCTGTATTTCGAAGGCATTTACTAGCAATTTTTTCTAGTCAGGAAATAGGATCAAGTAGGTTTCTATACTGACAAACCTGTGTATTCATGCCCATATTTATTAATTTTTGTCTTGATTGCTGAACATTTTTCTTTTTGACCCATTTTTTTAATTGCTCTTTTGCAAAAAGCAAGCCCAAATAGGTGATTTTTAGTTATCTATGGATTTTGCATGTGCATAATGGGCATTTTCAGGGCAAAACCCAAACGGTATCAAACAAAGCTGAGCGGTCCCAAAGTGAGATTAATACGGACCAGTGGAAAGGTATGGAAATTCACGGAGTTAATGGTGAAGGAGACCATATGTCCTCTGACACCTTGACTTGATGGAATGCCTCTCCATAAATGCTTCCTTAATGCATCCCGTTGTGCCTAGGTGTGGGATGACGTATGGTCTGCCTCCGTCCTTTCATGAGCTTTCATCCCTTTCATTTACAAACCGCCCGTTCTTATAATGAAGATTTTTTCTGTTCACCAGAATATTAGAAGAGGGCAATTAAGGGTAATTGTTCGAAACCTTTGTTAGATGCACATGCAGGTCTGTTGGTAATATTTGGATATTGGCAAGTTGGGGAACGGTTTTGTCAGGACTCTCTATAAATCAAAATATAACTTTTGTCCTTTCCCTTTTCTTAACAAGGAGGTTCAAAGCATTTGCAAAGGTGATTACTACTCTACAATCACCTTTAAGCACCCTACTGTCTGATATGTTCTGATAAGAAGACTTGCGCATGTCTTTATCAGGACTAAAGAATTCCTAGCAGAATTATTTTTATTATAACAATCCCTGGCAGTCGGTTCCACATCCACAACGGTAGGGCCTAAATAGAGCAGCAATGCACAGGGAGACATGGTCCCTGCCTCAAAATGTTTATGATCTAATTTAAGGCAAGACACAACAAGTGAGCGTAACAAATGTTGGACACAGATTCCGAATGTAAACATACGGTAGATAGGAAAATGGCCATAAATTCCTGTATCAAAGATAACACCTCTCCAAGTCTCTCGCACAGACTCTGTAACATGAAACACGTCAAGCGAAACAAGGAGGGAGGGGATCGCACATGTCGGGGCTGCTGCTGAAAATTCAAGCAGAAAGTAACGCAAACTTAAAAACTTTTTTTGTCTTATTTAGGAAATATGTTCAGGCCCTAAGAAAATAAAATGTCCACATGGTTGTGATTCCAACAGTTGGGATTTTTCTAGTGTGGACACTCCTATGGAAACATTTTCTAGCCGATACTAAAACAATAAATAGAAAAATGTGTGTGTTTGTGGCTGTTCTTTGGTTTTATGTTATCTAACATAGGAAAGACATCTGCAGTGTTGGTTTTATGGTTTGTTTATTGCTTTATTGTTTTGTTTAAAAAGGTAATCTTGTCTCCTTTGGCTCTGGTAGTGTCTATAAGCACAACTGTGATCCTGTGAGCAGAGCTGGGAATGTACGCGGCATCCAGGGAAGGGCAGCCCTGAACTTGCCCATATTCAGAGCTGTTTTGGGGCCATGCTCTGAGTCAGAACCACAGGCACTGCCAAGAGCAAGCAGCCAAGCTCACTCGAGCCACCTTCACGCCCAGATTTAGCACCCAGCAGGTTCAGATGGTCAGTCCACAGCCAGGTCCCTGCTCCAG
The DNA here is from genome assembly GCA_013396735.1 of Grallaria varia. NCBI lineage: Eukaryota > Metazoa > Chordata > Aves > Passeriformes > Formicariidae > Grallaria > Grallaria varia. Next base: position 133,412 of record VWZG01007653.1, read on the forward strand.
CCAGGGCCTCTGAAAGTGAACATGGCGCACTCTATAAATATTTATAGCTATACCTTGAGTCATTTGCTCCAACAAAATTCAAAGGTCACGCCCTAAACTGGCCTCTGTAAACAAGAAGACAGAGCACTTTGCTCCAGCAGAGTATTTGGGTTGCGTGCTTCTGTTTGAGTCACCTCCGAAGGTCCTGGAATAGCTGGTTGTTCTGTGATCACCCTTCCCTCTCCCCCTTCCCCTTGTCTAGTGAACAATCATAAGCCTCAAAATCAATAATTACAGAGTCAACTTTACCAACAGGTAATATCCAGGCACACAGGTTCAAAATGTAAACATAATATAGGAAGCAAAGCAGCTGTAAATTTATCTCCTGAAGATAATGCCTCTCAAAGTCCCCCTTGCGGACTCCATAAAATAAAACAGACTGAACGCCAAAGGGATTGCATGGCAGTCTAAGCAGCAGGTTGGAAATCTTCAGGCTGCCTGGGCTTAGCTCTGCCAACCAGCAGGTTTTCCTCGGACCTTCCCACTCCCAAATTACCCTGAGTGAGCCCCACGCCATTTCCAGTGAGAGCTCACTTTGCTGAGCCCCAAGATCCTTGGGTCTTTGTCGGGCTGGGTATTGAGATTACAGATTCTGCGGCTTTTTTTACTGCAGGGATTATTTCTGCTCTTGGGTAGGACTGAATTCCCCCTGTGCTGTTCCCAGGCTCTCTGCTGTGAGGCAATTCTCTGCTCAGCTTCCCTCACCTGCCTCTAGCAGCCTTCACCGCTCCCTGCTTCATATATAGATATAAAACCCCACTGTGCAAAATACTCTATTCACCACGGCACTTGCATGCTATTTGTTATTGATAAATATCAATATTATCATCATTAGCAGAGCAGAAAAATTACCATTATTATCTACTTAACTGGCTGCACATACAAAGGGGTTTGGTTTGTTGATTCGGGTTTGTTTTGTTGTTGGTCGTTTTCTTGGGTTTTTTCTGCGTTTGAACTCTATTATGAAAAGACTGTGAAGGAAATAAGGAATAAAAAAAAGGAGCACTCTACCATAAGAAAAACTACATTCAGCATCTACAAACAAATTAAAGCCACACATCGAAAAAGTAGCTTCCACAAGAGAGAATTAATGAACACACACACTGGCCCAATTTCTGCCCTTAGGTGAAGTCAATGAAAAAAAGTACGAGCATATTTTTGGCCCATTATGTCTTTTCTTACAATGTTTTCTTAATATAAATCCAAATCCAGGGACCTGATCAACTCCAAAGTTTCTCAAGTTTTCTCTTGAGCAATATGAAATCTTATGGAAAAAGATTTCTAATATCACAGAGAACAGAACACGTTCAGTACAGCTGGGAACACACTTATTTCACACAAATGAAAGAAATAATCCCGCTCATTCTAATTGGAGAATATTTTTCTGGGGCAGTGATTTTGTCAGCTGTAAAAATGATTAATGCTGCAATTCAGCGGGATACTTAAGCACATGTTCAGTCAATTCCTATTCAGCAAAGCATTTAAGTACTTAACTTTACGCACGTGCTGGGGTATTTCAGCGTGTGCCCGTGGGCCGGGTATGGGCACGCGGAGCATCAGATGACACGGCGGCACTGAGTGGGTTTCCAGGCATTGCCCAGCACAGGATACACCGACCACAGCAGCGTTTTGGCAACTCCCTTCATCTTGCCATGGGATGCTCTCCGGGCTCTATTAAGGAAGTTTGGACTGGTAAACAGAGCTGAAGGCAGTATTTTTGTTCTAGACCCAGTAGATAACATTTTCAACTCCAGTGGCCGCAGAGACAGCCCAAGGGAAGGTTCTCACACGGAGCCATGCTCTGCTCAAAGGTGGCATCAACGCAGAGGCAGAGGCAAGTCTGACACCCCACACCTCCTGAACCCCACGGGGTGACCCAGCTGTCCCCACCTGCACAACCCCATCTCCTCCTCCCCACACCGGCTGTGGAGATGGAGAGAGCTCAGGTTGGAGTCCCAGCAGGCAGGATGAGTGCAGGGAGAGGCTGCATTGCACGTGCTGCCAGTGCACATTTCTCTCTCCTGCCCGGGGACGAGTGCGGGCACACGCCTGTGGCTGCAGCGACAATGTGATGGAAAACAACAGGATTTGATCATCCCCGGTGGAAAAACTGTATTTGAGGAGAGCTTGGTGAGCAGGGAGAGAAGTGGAGGGTTTTTCTGTCACTGGTGATGAGGATGATCAAGCATATCATTAGGAAATAAAACCTCCTCTGGGCCATCTCTAGGAAACTAGAGCAGGGGCAAATCTACCATTTGCCAAACTGTTTGATGGTGTCACCATCTTATCCAGATGTTCAGACGATCATAACATTCCCACATCTCTCCAGATGGATCCAAATGTTTCGCGGGAATTTTTCCCCCCCCCCAGTTCTCTTAAACGTGAGGGTTCCAAAACACCTGTCCTTGGTGTGAAAAAGTCTTCAACCTTCAACTGAGAACCAGCCAATACAGAGAGGACATCTCTGCATAAGGGAAAAAAGAAGTATTTTTTAAAAGAGAAATAGTTTTTATAGAAGCATGAGAGAAAAATACGCTGGTGTTCCAAGTGACCACCATAAAAACTCCAGTATGGGAAATCTGGAAGCAGGCTGATGTTTTGTTACAGGGTGGGGGTTATTTTTCCCCTGTTGTTCAGACATCTGTTGAAATCAGAGCTGGATAAATACTTTCAATTAAAGTTATACAGTCTAAGCATTTCACGACATCTTTATGAATTTTTGAGGAACAATAATTTTAAATACTACCCTTTTTTTTTTTCTTAAATTGTGCACATTCACATGTGTAGGTTTGGAAGCCAGCTAATATCTTGGAGCATGTATGAAAGCAGGTCTTTGATGATGTCTCTAAACATTCCTGTGAGCAGAATTGTAGAAATCTATAAACACACAATTAATGTCCCGTTATCAATTAATAACATGCTAGAAGTTCTGTAGGCAAATTTCTTACAATTGAAACCACAATCCTCTAGTAAAGGCAAAAGTGCATTTCTCACACGTGATGTGCTTAGAGCGGCCAACAGATCCTAAAAAAAAATTATTTTGATTATGAATACAATTCGGTTTGAGCTTTTTAATAAAAACTAGAAAAATAGCACCTGTAAGTAACCGAGAGAAAATGCAGCATGAAATTTAAGGCAGAAGACTTTTGGCATGAAAAGCTAAGCTACATATTCAGGATGGGTGGCCCAAATACAGATGCACATAGAAATATTTGTCTTTGACATGCCTGATGAAACACCAGGAATGAACAATTTCCCAGTACCTGAGGAAAAAAAAAAAAAAAAAGATGCAAAGGGCCTGCTTTTAAGGGAACAGCTACAGATTAATAAATATGTGTGGCATTGTGATGGAAACTTTATGAAGTACCAAAATTCTACACTATAAATGGTGTCTCATCTAAACCATGGAGCAGTTCAGTTTTCTCCTTCTTCCCCCAACACTGAAAATAAAAGCTCTATATCACAGGAGACAAAAGGGGAAGAGCTATAGTTTTAGCTTTGGACAAACTTTGCAAATAAC
>VWZG01007653.1:137009-233684 GCA_013396735.1 Grallaria varia
AAAAAATAGACAGCCTGAGGTATTTCAGAAGGGATGGGATGGCCAGAGAAGGAAAAAAGTACAAAGATCATAGATATGAGAGGAGAAAGCAGGGCACAGTAAATGGGAAGAGAGATGGGAAGAAGGTCTGTAGGACAAAAGTGGAGAAGATGGAATATGATTTCCTACAGGCAACACTAAAAAGCACAGCAGAACTTCTTTGTTTTAATTCTATTTTAAAACCACCATCCTCTCTGGGTCACAAGTTAGCACACCCTCACAAACTGGCTCTACAAGTTTTTCACTCCTTTTTACTGTGTTACTGTATTGTACTTTAAAACCTGTTTTTCCTGTGGCCAACAAAAAGTCAATGAAAAAGAACAATACAGGTCCAAGTGCATTTTTGGCCTGCAGTTGATAACATTGCTTGAATATATTTGCACTAAATTATTTCTGGTATACTTCTCTGGTCACACTTACATTTGAGTTAATGATGGAAAACTGCATCATTAATGGGTCTACTAGCAATAGTCTAGTTATTTTCTTTATTATTATTATTGTCTTTACATATTTAAATTTTGAATTAATTTGGTTTCTTTTAGAAATCAAGCCAGGGCAATTTCAAGTATATCCAAAATCTACTTTAACAGGAGATGCCTGTCAGAAGTCACATAGGCAAGAGGATGGTCAAAACCAGATTTTCGCAGGAGAGCAATTCGTGTCAGATACTCATGACACTGAATTCATTTTCATTTTCATGATGTTGATTGTACTTGTAGTTAACTCATTTCTTAAGAAGACCAATAAGTCTTCTTTCCCCCTTCCATTCTGCGAGTTGGCCCTGGTGAACCAACTCGAGGAGTTTGCACAGACTGTTTGCAGAATTGTTTGTTTAATAGACTGATTAATATAGACAGAAACTTTCCAGAGCCCACAAAAACACATAAGCCTATAGTAAATTCCATTAAAACTCGAGAACTTTTCTTCTCCCCTTATCCTGGTTATCCCTGTGTGTCCATCACACAGTTCTTCTCGCCCGGTGCTGGCAGTGCCTTCCACACCCTCTCTCACCCTGCACTCCATGACTACATGGCAGAGTTGCAAGGCCTCATACAACACCTCTGTGTTTAGCACCTCGCTGCCAGTTCTTCTCATATTTTCTGAGCAAGAGAACATCTTTTTCTGGAGTTTTCATATGAGGTTGTTACTATTTCTCAACTGATGAACGTGGCTGGATTGGTGGACTCACCTGCAGATAGCAGGGAGTGTAATTTTTGGCATTTGCTGTAACTGAGCGCTTATTTACAGATATTTTTTCCATTATGGGCTAGCTCTGAGTGCACCTGCAGCATTAGCAGATATATGGTTTGCTTGCCAGGCCAGTTACAGGAGGCAGCAGTTAAACAGCAAAACACGGCGGGTTTAGCTCGTTTGGACTTATTTCCCCAATTGTTTTCTACCAGTCCCAACAGGTGTGGTGGTCCTCTCACATTTAATATTCTTAAAATTACTTCCATTCCATTAAGTTATCCTTAAAAAAACACTGTCAAGGATCCTTATCCCTCTTCTCCATATTGATATACAGATGGAGAGCCGAATAGAAAGCTTAGGTTCTTTGTCTGAATTCCCAACACTTAAGACCACTTTGAAATACCAGGCTGGCAGTGTCAGAGTGTCCTGACCCTAAGTGGTCCCCAGGGAGCTTCCCAAGGAGTCCTCTGAGGGTCCCACCATAGCAGGGTGCCTCCAGAATGGGCAGGTCCTGCACCTCAGAAGTGGAGGCAGAGAAGAGGCTCTTTCTTTTCTAGTCATCTTTTCATGGAGATTTGGGCTATTTGTGTCCAGCCCAGTGCAAAACCACAAAGCTGACTGATGCACCACCCCACTCCTATTCCCTAAGCTGGGCCCAGGACACAGAGCCCTCTGGGATTCTGCCCCTTAAGAGAATTGATTTTCTCAATAATATTTGAATTTCTCCCTTCCCCACTCCAAAGTCTGAAAAGTCCTGCAGCCTCCCTGACAACTATTCCTCCTTCCTACACATTAAGAGTCAGGAACCCTCTCTCCTCCCTGCCCCCTCAGCTGCCACCATCTGAAACAGGCTCCTGGAGGATAAATTCTTCAAGAATAATAGAGTTTCAAAAGGCCATGAAGATAAAACTTTGTAAAGAAGGAAGGAAAACCAACAATGGGAAACTGCCCTATCTAGGTTAAATACATATTTTGGTATATATACTATTTACGCAATCGAGCCTAATGGCTTCTTCAAAAGCCATTAAGGTGTATTAAGTAAATACATAATTTGGTACGGGAGCTAATTTTGAAAGCACATTATTCTGTTTACAATACATTCTTTCAGGTCTGAAATCTACTCTTCTGAAGTGCCTGAAGAGTGACTCACAAATGGATCCTTAATCCACAGCGAGGAAATCACCTCCTAAAACCAGACCGGCTGTCTTAAAGTTTACATAGATGGTTGGAAAGAAAAGAGCAAAGAATCCATATGAAATATTAACCAGCCGAGTGCTCTCCAATGGACTGAGTCCATGGGATAAAACATAGCACCAGTGATACTCTATCCACCTAATTCACAACATGCCATCCAAAATACCTCTGCATGTGAGACCCACATGTGAGGGCACGTGCTCAGCTACGGCAGGAGAAGGGTTAGGGGAATGCTGCCTTTCGCTGGGGAGTAAACTAAATGAAATGAAAAGTGGTGTTTCAGGAAAGGTCTGTTTTGGTACTGCACAGTACGTGAATTGATGCAATAAATGACAAAGAGTTTTTAGAGACTGATCCAAGCTAAGAGTGCAGATCCAAATACTCCGACTTTCACAAAGTGTGGTTCTAGGTTTGAATTTTTCAGTTTAGGTCATCTGGAGTAGCAGAAAACATGCTGCTTGTCTCTTGCAGAGAGGACTGTGTACCAATGTTTAGACCTCCACGAATCCTCTAAGTTTTTTTGGAGGGAAGATACAAGTATCCTTTCTTTTACAGTGTGCATTTGGCAGCAGGAATTCTCATTTTACGATTACAAATGCACAACTCAGCCCAATCCCCAGCTGTGCCTAATGATTTAAATGTCAAATCAAAATAAGGATAATCCAAAGGTATTTCTGGGAAAGGTTACAGACTTCCTTCCACCAATGTCAGCACACATGGCAGTAGACCGTAGACTGAAGAACGACTAATTTTTTTATGTCTTTTATGACAGAGGGGAGCAGTATTTTTTTTCTGAAAGTCACGATGAGGGCTAAGAATTATAAAACTTGAAGCTGATGTGTCTGAGCATGGGTTTGGGAGGCAGGAAGTTCTGTATTCCAAATCCAGTTATCCACAAATATTGACCTGTCCTCCCATACAGATGACTCTGGCTATTTATCCTAAAACTTATCTCATTATTATCTGATACACAAAAATGCTATTTTTCCACTCTTCAGTTGGGGAACTGAAATAGCAAGTGATACAATTACTTGCATCAAGTCACATAGGAAGTTGTTAGAGGGTCTGGGGACCAGATTACTTCAATTTTGCCTCAATCCCTTGATTACAGAGCATTCCTCAGAAAGGCCTTGCTGGTTACAAAACAGTGTATTAAACTACCTATGATTTAACTCAATATAAACAATACATACTAATAAAACAGCCTTCTTTGTCTGAAAAACTGGAGAAATTTAAGAGGAGGAATGGGGCGGGAGGACTAGATTGAAGGAATAATATTCAATGTTAAGAAAATGAAGTCATAAAATCTTTGTCAAGCATTGCTCAACTCTTCAAACCATATGGAGCATGACTGCTGGGCTTCATATAATGCCCCAAATGTTTTTCATTTTCTATTCCACCGTTCACAGCAAAGGCACAGTGCTGTAATCCCGTCCTTCCGTTAACTACCAATTGTTTCTTTTGCCAACCTTTTTGCTTTAAAATATCATTTTTTATGAAGGATAATGTTATATAGTGGAAAACTGTAAAAATTTTATGGATAGCCTTGGTGCTGAGAAAATGCATTCTCTCAACAGTTTTATTATAAATATATTTTTTTGTCCATTACACATTTACAGGGTTTTCTCCATTGTATATATGTGTGGTTTATAGTTCATTCTGGACAAAAGGCATTATGTTAACAGTCCTATCATTTAGAGCTTTAATTCACTATTATGTTTTTACCTTTTTGTGGAAAGAATATTTTTTTTTTTTCCTTCTTGGTAGCACTCACTGCTGTTAATAAGAGTAATGGGTGATCCTAAAAAGGGTTAGGTATGAATAACCACTCAGTGGTTCTCCGAGTGCGGAGATCCAGCTCCCAACACGTCACATGGGATGATTTAACTCCAGTATAAGGCAGGTTTACATGTTATGTGCCCGCAGTCAAATGTTAACCAGCACCCCAGCCTCTGTGCTTCCCCTGTGTCAGTCCAAGCATCTGTGAACCAGCTCTAGCCCTTGTGACGTTCGTTTACAGGTAAATCAAGAAGAAACGTGCTCATATCAAAGGAATGAAATACATTTACTTCAACTTTAAGAGACGCCTATAAACTCTCTTTTGACATTCCTTCCTACTAACCAGCCCGGGCTGCTCTTTTAAAGATTGACATTTCTTTGCTCTACATCAGCCCTCCAGCCTTTAAATGTCAGCCTGGACTCCAAAGGTCTAGTTATAATCTCAGCTGGTTCACAACCACCCCACTGCGGCCCTGCCTGTCTTTGAAGCTGCACTCGAAGGCGGGGCTGAGCTGCTGGTGCCACTTCTCTTCTCCTCCGCGCTCTCCTGAACATCCCAGTCCAAAGGAACGTGAGCCCACGGAGGATTTCACACTGGAACAGCAGCCCAGCCCAGAGACAGCCAGGTGAGCGCAGATGGACTGAAGCCAGAAGATGGGAAACTGAGACAACAGAGGGTCGGGAGTGCCAATCGGAGAGAGTGACCTCCTGAAAACCTCCCGTTATCCCAGTTCTTCAGCCAAGTGGGTTTGAAACTTTTACAGTGATTAACGGGGTCCAATCTGAGAAGAAATTTAAGAGCGAGTCTCTTTTTCTGCTATGGGATTTTGATATGATATGGTCCTTAAGTTTTTGAGCAGCTAATCACACTCACAAGTAATTAAACCCTGCAGCTTGTCTTCCTTCTTCTTCACCATAAATTGGTATTTGCAGCAGCACAGAACAACTGCTATACTTATATGGCTCGGAGATATTTTTAGCTCCATTGTTCATTGTCTTTCATACACAGCAGATAATGGGCAGTCCCTAAACACATTCTTTCCCCCTCTAGCAACAAGGGGGTTCAGAAAGTTTCTACCACAACTGGAATAAGTTGACCCTACAACACTCAAACACAGAGGCGGGAGACATGAATCAGATTTCCTACCTAGAGATCATCAAGAAAAGTTTCACGCAGTAATTAATGTCAGTGTAGGAGTACATTTGCAAGGGAAAAACTCTGAATTTCCACTTGCACAAAAATGACTTGCAGTACTCCAGTCAGACTCTAGTTCTGTGTTTACATCAGTGAAGAAACAAGAGCTATAAATTGTGACTATTCATATCAAAATGTTCTCAAATAACCTGTAAGCCAGATCAGAAATTTAACTAATAACTTGAAATGATAAACAGGATGAAAAAAAAACACAAAAAAACCCCAAATAACCAGCAGAGTATTTGCAGACCATTCATAAACAGGAGAAAGAGATTAAATGTGAGATAAACAATTCATTATGGATTTTTCATTCAGTCTATGTGTGAACATGTGACCAGAGAAAACCAGTTATATCCATTCCCTAGTTTTTTGCTTTAAATGAGCATGCTCAGATTAGGCTATTGTTTAGTTGGGTTACAGAAGCATTTCATAAGAAGGGCTTCCCCATTTATCACTAAAAAAAAAAAAATTAGAATTAAAAAAAAAAAAAAGTGAGGACAACGACCCTTCTGGAGTCTGAGTACATATGTTCAAAGTAACTGTGCTGCATAAGCCAACAGAAAATTGGCCCCCAAAATGACTTATAAAGGGATTTTGTAAGACATGAACAGAACAGCATGGGCTCTGGCTAGGCAAAGAATTCAGAGTTGTAATAGAAAACATTTATTTGGCTACAGCTAAACATCCCAACACATGTTAGCATTTGCTGCCAATATGCTTCCTAATTAAGAACAACATAAAATCATAGGAAATCCTGTATCCCTGTCTTCATGCACTTTCCTTGTGTCTTCAGTGTCCTGGCTCTGTTTCTCAAGTATAGCCTGCACAAGAGAAAGGTTAATTCAAAAGTAATGTTTTGCCAGCCATTAACTGTGTTGTCATTAACAAGATTAATGTACATTCCACTATGCATCACCAAGTGCATTCCCCCTCCCGCCCCCACCCACCCCTTAAACAACTGCTCCTATTAAAACCTAATGAGCACAGCACAATTTAAAGAATAGCACCATTTCTGTTGGGCAAAGTGTCGTCTGTAAACCATATAAAGCTGCGGGATTATTATGGATCTAATTGAAGGGGAGCTGAAAAAAAAAATCTGTTCTCTCTTGGACTATGAAATCCTGGCCATGTTTATATATTTTACCACAATGAACAGATTTTGAGACGAAGGACAGACTAGTATCTGTTTTTCTTCTGAGCCCCCTCTTCCTTCAATCTCTACTCTTTCTTCATCTGAAACCATTCAGAGGCTCCTGCTATGCACAGTCCCACAGCCAGGTTACCTCCAACTCATCATCCAGTGATTACTGCACAGATAAACAGTTGACTGGATCCTTCTAAACAATCATGAGATACATTTTTTTATAAGTTGCTCTTAGAGGACCCTAATTCATCAGCATGGATGGAGTCTGGACTCTCTTGCCCAGCCAAATTCATTCTGTTTTTCCCAGTGGAAGCAGCAAACAAATTGCTGGGCAATGATACGTGGTGCTCCTCCTTCTTTTTCATATTGAAGGGGCCACCAGTTTGGAGATAGAAAGATCAGCCATGAGACGCTTCCAGTTTTTTATCAGGTTCTTGAGAATTCTCAGAATTATTTATTTTATTTCTAGAAAATCCATACTCTCTGCCCTGCTCTTTTCCTGCTTCGTTGCTTTACATTTCTGTTCCCTCCCCAACTTTTTTTTTTTTTTCTCTGTCATGGCTGCTCTCCCAGTTGTTCTCCTCTGGGGCCCTGAGTTTCCCTTAGCTAATGAAACTAGAGCTGCCTACCTCCCTTGCTTTTGCAATCCAGCTGTTTCCTTTTTAAAATATAAACTCATCTTTATTCAGTGAAGTTCCTGTGCAGGGTCTGATCCTTTAAGAGGAGATTGCGTTTTGTGACAGCAAGTGGGAGGGAAAAAATAAACTTTGCTGGAGGAAAAGCCCTTTGGGTAGAAATCCAACCAGCTTGCTCTTGAAAGGCAGAGACTTCCCCAGTAAAACTGGGTCGTTATTTTACTTAGCACCTTTTGGCACCTTGACATTGCAAAAGTCTCCTCATCAGTCTCCCCTCCCTTTTCCTCCTAAAACCTCCCACCTTGAAAGCTTAACGTTTCCTGGCCGCTGTGAAAGTGTAGTCCAACTAACACCACAAACCTGGATTTTATATGATTAGTCAGTGAAAACTTGCCAACTTTAGGTGCAGCCTGCCAAGTCAAGTCAATTTACTGTGATGCTTTGACTGTGCAAGTAGGCCTTAATCCCCCTTTAATCTCCAGTGTACCCTTGACATCATGGAAATTACTTACAAAGCTAATGTCATCAGATGATCCATGTTAGCTATTTCAGTGAATGTTCTTCTGCACAATAGAGCGAGTTTACCTTGCAAGACACAGGCCCCAAAATATTTTCGCTTAACGAGCCCAGCAGATATCGTCTTACAAATGGGGAATGAAAACTCCTTCTTCTGCACTGTAACTCCCCAAGCCTCATGTGACTCGGAGTTTACATGCTAGCCAAGCATCAGGTCAGTGTATTTTATTTCATGTCTGATTGATTGGATAAAGAGATTTGCATAGTAGCCACAACAGCCATGAGTTATCAGGAAGGCAAGTTTCCCTTTTCAACTCTGCAAGGCCCCTCTTGTGCCGACAACATTCGTCCAGTATAAAAATCTCCATGAGAACAATTTTTGATAGTTTGTTCAGCCATCAACAGCATAAAGGAAATGGAAAAGTCATGCCACGATGTGTATGTGGCAACCAAGGTGAAAATCAGCAAGTCTAGCAGCAAGGAGCCAACTCTGATACTATTTATTTATTTAGGAATAAGGACTTCCATTTATATAGTTCCCCTTAACTCCAAATGACCCACAGTGCTTCACGCCCCCAAAAATTATGCCCAACCTACATAAAAATATTGTTTCACCCATGACAGGAGCATTGGCAGTGCTGGAAGAGGGGCAGGACACGCGGCCATCTCCTGGGCAGCCTCTGCTAAGGCTAAGATGAGGGTTTAAGACAGGAAGAGAAAGGAATACTATATACCCTCGCGTCTATAGGATGAGCTCATGATTTGGAGAGGAGCAAGGTCACGGGGGTCAGCTATCTCCTGTATAAGAAGGAAAGCCTAGAGGGCTCATTTTAAAGGTCTGCAGAGGTGAAGCTTGCCCTTGTGTCAGGAGGGTAGAGCTCTGCATGGGCCGTTTGTGATTAAGGAGCGACTCATTAGTGTCTTAGAGCAAAGAGGAGCACTTATGAGTGCTCCTTCCTGGATCACTCAAGAGGCTTTTAGGAGTGTCTCATGCCAGCAGCATCCTACCTCTCCCTCATTTAGGTTTGACATTGCCCTTTGGAAGCCAAGGAGACATCTAACATTCATTTGCATGGGAACAGGACCAGATGATTCCCTTGTGATACGAGACGAGAAAATAACACACAGCAGAATCCCTGTGACCAGCCAGACCCTGAGAAAAAAGAACAGATACATCTGTAAAAATGAAGGTGTAAAAGACTGAATGTGCTCTATATCTGTCTGCAAAGCTTCTTCTGTGCTTGCAAAGTGCACAATTGGATTTTCAGGGCCAGTATTTACATGTGTTCTTGGCCCGTTTGAGAATAAAACACCAACTTTCCTTCAACATATGTCGCCAGTCAACTAAAACTTTGCTTGCTGTGAGAGGAGATCCCTTCCCCAGACATGTGGCCCCTGGGACAGCAAACAGCGGTTCCATGTCGCAGGACATTACAACCGTTGAAGTGAGTAAGATACAAATCTAGATTCAAAGTTTACGTGGTGAATAGATGCCTCCATCGATGGTGCTAATCTGAGTCAGCCTGTGAGAGAAAGGGGAAATAAAAATTAACCTGGGCAACAAAAACTAAGAGGGAGTTTAATTAGGACGTTAAAGTGCAGCCACCCTGTTTGAGATTGCGCTAATACACCGAGCTCGCAGCCCCCCGAGCTCTCACAGCAATTTTTAACTAACAGATGCAGTCAAGCTTTCCATTTTATATTGCCGTCATAACTCATGATACACAATCTTGGGCTGTTTGCAGAAGGTCCATAGAACGAGGCCAGCTTGCGATTTCATCCCGGGGGCTGCAGCGCTGCTCTGCTGCCAGCACCTGTGCCCGACATCTGATCTTAGGGCTGGAGCACATCCTCTCCCCCCTCTTCCCTCTGTGGGACTGCCTATGCCAAGCCAGCTAAGAAGCATTCCAGCAGATTATGAAGTACAACTATCTTGGCCCTCGCTGCTCAGAAGAAACTGGACCTAGCAGGAATTTCGCACGCCATTCTCGTGGATCTAAAGAGAGCTATATGGGTAGGTCTGTAAGGCAGTTTCTGCCCATGTGCTCCTCTGGGACCATGAGACACGCAGATCCCTAAATGCTATGATTAGGTCAAGGATAATGGCAGGGACAACTGCTGCGCTGAAACATGGGATCAATGAAATGAACACATTCTTAGAAAAGGTGGCAAAGACGTAAATGGGAGTCACTGATGCTTCCAGAGAATGGCTTGGATTACTGAATCCATACATGAGAGAGGCAATGGGAAAACACATCATCTCGAGTACTGCCTCAGAAATATTAAGGTCTCCTAAACAGAGGCCATTATCTCTGAATCAGACATTTGGATAGAGGGAAGTATGAGCCTAACTCTGAGCTTCCACAACTCTAATCCTCCTGGGACAGTGACAGGAACGAAACAGTCTGTTCAGAAATCCCTCAACGCTGTTGTTCTTTTTATAGATCCCAAAGCAATGGAATGAAGAATGGAAAAGCACTATGGTGTCAAAAAGTACACAGGAGGGGTCATGACAGATCAGATGACTGAAAAGAAAAATAAGAAATTCGTGCTCTCCTGAACTGTAAAAAAAAAAAAAAGGGAGGGAAAAGTTCACCACTCTATCCCAGCTGAATGATCCAAAAGGGCTTCCTTTTGGTCAGGGCTTCTTTCCAGAATATTTGAGTCCCCCCAAAAAAAATCCAGCAGCTGTTTCAAAGGGTATCAGTGGGCATTTCCCATCAGTTTTGGAGGTCAGGGCTCTGACTCCTGGCTGTCAAACAGGTGTGCTAAATAGGGCTAAGGCCAGTCCCACAAGAGGTATCCAGGCACCTCACTCCTATTGAAGTGCCTAAATATCTTTGTGGATATGGCCTTTAATCTTTGCATGAGCTGCAATCCCAGCAGAGAAATCTGAGTCCACTAGATGAAATCTTCACTTCCTCTTGATCCAGGGTAATTCCAAGGATTACTGTTCAGAATATTGGGAGAATCGACTGTCATGCTGTTTCCATCCGCACAACACTTTAAAATACGCAGCTAAGACTATACGCACACCGGGCTCCAGTGTCAAGCTGAAGGGTAGGAATTGAAGTGAAATCCTATTAACCAAGGGCATTACAGTCATTAAGTGAAGCACTGAATGCAATTTTGTGTTAGGAACAAGGGGAAGGAGATAAAAAAGGAAAGCACCTCTCAGGAGGGAAGGGAATTCCCTGTCCTCTCAGAGGTAACCTTTGGGCTTCGTTGACCTCTAGAAGCTTCCGAAGCGACATGTGCAAGAACTGACACATGCTATTTTTTTAATCTCTTTTTTTTAGTGCAAGACTTCATGCTTGGTCTTGTGGCAAGTCTGATACTTTATGTTCCCTTGTGCCCTTTAATGCCAAGGGAACTGATAGGCTTTATAGTCCTGCAAATAGAGAGCGTTCCACCTGCATCCGCCAAAGCATTTAAAGACTCTATTAATCTGATGTCTTAATTGTTTTTGAGATTAGGAAACAGCAGGGCCTTTGTTCCTACAGCCTGGGTGCTCTCCTGGAGAAGTGGCAGAGGTTGTTTGGGTTTTGTATGTTGAGGTTGTTGACAGGACAGGGAGAGGAACATGACGCAGTGCAGGTGATTCATAAGGGTCACTGACTAGAAGCCACTTTCTTTGAAACCTCATGATGTTTCACAGATCAGAAAAGAAAATATTCTGCTGGGTTGTCCCTGCACAGTAGCTCCATGGCCATAGAGCTCCAGTTCCACCCATCTACTGCTGTTGTCTGCCAAAAGTACAAATCATACTTGCTCACATTTCAGGGCTGTTAAATTAGGAGCAAAGGACTTTTCCTCTTGGATTTTATGCCAAGTGAAGTAGGAGATTCAGACTGATTATGGCTCTTTCCTAATGTCAAGACAGGGTCAGAATGGGATGAGAATCAGATTACCAGAGGGAACGAGAGAGGGAACAAAAAGAGAGAGAGAAATATTGTTTGGATGAAAATGAAAGTGGGAAAGATCAGGCTACTGAGTCTCTACCAAAAGTGTCCACCCAAAGTCTCCATGGGGTTGCTGAGGCAAGAAGACTGGACATTATTGAATAAGACAGTCCATAACCAGTTTGTGAGCGCTGACCCTACAGTTCACCATAAATGTACTGAAGCAAAAAAATAGCAAGAAAAGCTCATGCCAAATGTATTACACAACTTGGACAATGCCCTGCTCAACCCAGAAGAGAACACGGTGGAGATAAGGAACTCCAAAGGGAAGCAATAACAAGACCTAAGAATCTATAAAGTATTTCATGGACAGGTATCTCACAGCAAAGCTTGGATGAACCAGCAATGACTTGGCCTTAGGTCTGAGGGGATAGAAGTAGGTCAGAGTGAAGAAACAGGCTCTCCATACACTCCCTGGAAACATCAAATGGTACAAGTAAGATCATGTCTGGACAGTACCTGATTGTAAATGTATCCGTGAGCTCCAGGATGGTTCCTTCTTTTTCCACTATTGTCTTCTTCTTCACATCCAGGATAGTCCAAGCTAAGGACATTTTGAGTGGCCCAAGCCATGTTTACATGAGCACCTGTTGGGTTTTGTTGCTAGAAATGCCTCTCAGCCACTACCCAGCCACACGGAGTTTTACAGCAGAGCAGACACTGTGTGGAGTGGCACAGCTAACTCACCCTGTTGACTTTCGAGCAGCAATAGATTTTTTTTTCCTTCGCTTGAGACGCCTATGAGCTTATTTACAGAGTCAATTAACAAAAGATAACCTCCCATTGTGCAATCATCAATAAATCAATTGTGTTAATACTATCTTGGAATGTCCTCCACTATTTACTTTAATATTGTTGACTGTCGGCACTTAAGAAAGGCAGAACCTTCAAGTTTCACTTGATTACAGATAAATGGATTTTGTAGTAGCCATTAATAAATATAAATTGTTTTGGAAAATATTTAAGTTTGTCGAATTTAACCACTTGCTGAGCATTAAAAACTACCCTTTACTGAACGTGTTTGAGAATTAAAAGAGACAGTCCCATACTGTAAGGTTATATTCCTGCACCTATGTATTTTTGTTGGCTTACCACCCTTACAGCCCCTTCCATCACTGAAGTGTGATTTTTGACACACGCATATAAGTTAAGACTTAATTAAGCCAGCCAGCTCAGTAAAGTGCTTTTCTATCATTTGGCAGATTCCTATCCCAAATAGTTTTCTTATCCACAGGTGACGTGTCGCTGGATTTACTCATGATGAGTAGCACTTTACTCCAGGAGCAGTCCACTGATTTCAGCCCTACAAGGATGTATGATGCCACATCCATTAATGTTCATCAGCACAGAAGGATCTGTTAGTCACGCTGAATTGTGCCTGCTTCCACAGCAGGATGATTTATATCTACGGGGCTGCTCAGCATGAGCAAGGACAGTGGAATGTTTCCCTAAATAGACAATATATAGGCATAGGAATGGGGCAGGGTCATGTTAAGGAAATCCGATGCCCTCAGCTCATTCTGCAAGAACCTCCACCCAAAGCTCCAACAAGAACGTGCTGCTTTCAGGGCAGAATACAATTAATGGCAAAGGGACAGTTTAGTTTTTGTTGCAAGCTGTTTGCACTACCAGGCAGATGACATAACCTACTTTTTGGTAGGCAGGTATTTTCGGTTTTTCTTTTCCTCCTTGATATACGAAGAAAGAGGGTTTTTTTCATGGTATGGCTCCAAGACAGCCTTAAGAACTTCTACTTTTTCAAGGACTAAAATAGAATCTGGAAAGTTGCTTAAAAAAAAAAGACAATGAACATAGCTAGAGTAATTCTATGCCATGTTACCTTTGAGGTAGGAAATCAATTATTTCACTTATCCTCCTATTGCTTCAGAAGTCAGTAGCCTTGGCAGTAAATTGAATATTATGCTGCTGCAGACAGCATCTTCCTTGTCAAGCATCCAGCTCCATTCTTCTCTTGATGATGATTGGTGACTTTAAAACTCACATGACTTCTAGATAATAAATGAAAACTGTCATTGTTCTGAGGCTGCTGGGAATCATTTTTTTTTTCCTTTTCCTCTGCTTTGACCTCATTGTGATGTATTGTCTACTTTGGGGTCTTTGGAAAAGTAAGGGAAATACTAGGCAAGGACTTTTAAAGAAAAAACAGACCTCTAATTAGATCCCTCCAACAGACCCTGCAATGACCCTGTTTAGACAGACATTAATGGATGAGCCTCACTTCCATGACTGTAGTGCTGTCCTGATCAAAACAGCCCGGACAGGGGCTTTTTGCTGGTGCCCAGGTTGCTGACAATCTCATCTTCATCTTCACCGTGGGCTGCATGTCCCTGAAACCCCCACTGTAAGGTGCTGGCAGGGTTGTGAACGCACACCTAGCAGGGTCAGGTCATTAAACAAGAAGAAAACCAACTTTATTGAAGGGCAGAAAAGACTGTAGCCCTCAATCTGGTTAACATGGTCAGATACTGGGTGTAAATGTGAGTTAGACTGCAAAAGGATGTAACTAAGGCCAGAACTGCCTTTTATCAGCAGCCTATGGCCAGAGTGACCATGTAACCCCTCCTGTAACTATCTGTACACCTCTGCAGCTCAATCATTTGGCATTCATCCATTCCTTTTCAATCAGGAAACATTTTGTGTTGAAGTAGTTTCGTTCAGAGAATACCTTTGTCTCAAAAGCTACACTAGACAGTTGCAGAACCTCAGGAAATTTCGGTTCTTGTAATTCAGTACCACTTCAAATCCCAAACTATGTTTCACTGTTCATATGCTTTTTGAACTGCTCATCTGGGATATAAATCAGACTTAGCTTTCTGGAAGAACGAAAATATTTTGTGTTTTTGGAGGCCTGTAGTGGAGCTGGAACTGAACCAGCTGACTATGGGAAGGCATGAAGCAGGACATGACAGAGGACTGAGAACTTGCTGACAGGGCATTTTCTTTGAAGAAAGGGGCTGTGAGAGAAAGGAATCACAGAGCTGGATAAAACATATAATGTGAAAGAAAAAAAGAAAAAAAAAGAAATTCAACAGTTTAGTCATCCTGCAATTCTGCCATCATCACACGTAAGGCAAAATACAATCATACCATGCAAAATCTTTTGTTAACCTCTTACACAAAGAAGATCATACACACCAAATATGGTGTCTACCTCTGCTTCTATGGCTACTTATTGACAGCTGTGAGGACATACTGGCTAAGGGAGACACAAAGTCTGGAAAAATAAATTAGAGAAGGGTGTTCCCTGATGGATCATATCTTTCAGCACAAGTTAAAATGGCTTGGATATGTATTGTTCTTAGTTTTGTCATGACTGCATTTTACTCTCCATATTAATTCATTATAAAATGAAACTATTGAAAGAAATGAAATTAAGAATAAGGCCTGATCAAAAATAAGGGAATATGATGCGGACAAAATGTTCCTTTCTTAATATGGGAATTAAGGATATGAATGAAGTGATATGAAAGGACATGTAAAATGTATGTAAATGGCCTTGACTTAACATCAGGGAATCCCATGCCGATGCTCACTGATGACACTGAGAGCTGCTGATTTTCCTTGGTGGGTAAATCAATTCCCAGGTTTTTGAAAGTTTAAGGCAGCAGTGACCACACATGAGGAAATCACTGCAGCAGTAACACCTCCTTTACACCACTAGAAGGTACTTCTAGCTATACCATTAGGAAGTGCTCCTGAATATGTATCTCCTCTGCTGAAGCCCTTATGGTATCAAGCACTCTGCTGGCTCTCCAAAAATAAATAACAAAATAGTGCATATCCCTGCAGTATGGATTTATGCTCCTGCCTTCTGAGGTCATACAAAAATAAAGCAGGAAAGTAATAATCCTTGGAAATTATTCTTGTGCTTTCATATATACATACACACACTAATATATATGTATATAACAAAATCATGCCCGAACCACTCACCTTGTCAGCATATAGGCATTTAAAATATCTCCCACCTGCAATGCACAGAACACATGGCTGAATAACCTGCTCTCACACTGTACTGGATGGAGAACTGAATGATGCATTATAAATAAAAACAGTGATCATTTCTTAATCTCCTCCTATTATCTCTAGATCTGCAGTCAGTGTTTCAGAAGATGATGGGTTGTATGAGACAACCCCTGCCTCTTTTACACACTCACCCAGGTGATCCCCATCCACTTGGGTACAAAATAACTAATGCAAGCAGAATCTGTATTTAAATAATTGTGGCATAATAGAGGGAGTAAAGGCTAAGAAGGAGCTGTTCTGGTCCATTGGGTAAATATTATGATCCTTATAGTGGAAAATAAATGCCCGGCTATCTATGAAACCAATAGAGCTGTTCCAGTCTATCAAATTATAACTCGTGTTTCAAAAAAACCATTTTAAATGGAGCTGCCCTGATCCATAGAGCACAATATATAGTTTGGAAAGACTATGAATACATATTTATTTGGAAAATTTAAACAGCTCCCTGTAAATAATGAGCACCTTGGATTAAATATGTCATTGCACTGCACGTAAAAGCAGATGAAGGGAGAACACCCCTTCTTGCCCCTTGTCTCACAAGCTAAAACGTGCCGAGTTAGGTCAGTCTGGGATGAGACACCTCCAAGGAAGTCCTGGTTATTGCAAGGCACGGTGCTGACAATCCTGGTTTCTGCGCTGCGCTCTGAGTCAGCGCTGGATCCATTCTCTGGCTTGATGGCGAGGTGTGCTGAGTTGTTGTCTTTCCGTGGTGCCCAAAAGAGAACCTCCCCTGCGCAACCGCAGCTCGTTAAAGTTTCCACGCGGCGCTCGGCGAGGTTGGGGTGCCGAGCCAATGTTCTGCAGAAGTTCCAACCGAAATAATTAAATTCTCTCCCAGGTGTCCCCGCAGTTCCAATCGGATGTGGATTGCTTCCTCGGTTTCTAGCCTGGTGTGTAGTGTCACTGTACACCATTAGACAGCTGTTGTGCCTGAACCTTGGGATAACTCCCTACCAGCCGTGGGTGACGCTAATTCAGTGTAACACTTATCCAACTCACAAGGCTTTTGGCGACTTAATTAAGGCGCTGGCTGAAAACACTCTCGAGAAAGTGTAGCAGATTATTATTTTTCCCTTTTAGTCCTCAAAAAAACAAATAAACCGTGGGATTATCACAACAAAAAGTGGGAGCATGGCATGGATTAATGGCTGCAGCACCACTTGTCCATATCTCTAGGCTTAAGATGGATTTGCCCAAGTCCTGCCCCTCAGTCTTTCAAGCTAATAATGCACGTTTTAAAGAATATTTTTCTTTGTTTCCACAGTGCTGTAACTCCAGGTCAAAATGTCAGAAGAGCTTGATATTCTTGCCTTTTTTCAGGGTTTGTCATACCGTTATTTAAACATAGGTTTTTGGATTTAATTTGACAATCTTTATGTAGTTGCTGGCATGGTAATTGAGTCTACTTGTCTTTTTCAGGACACCAGAAGATCTAACTAAGTCAGAATGTCTCAGTTACAGTCCAGATTTCTATTTATTACCTACCTCACCGAGAAAGACAAGGTGAGTTATCATTCAGTACAGAAAACCTGAAAGGCATTTATATGCTTGAAGTGCTGTATAACCACCCTGTACAGAAGCGCGGTGCTTAAGTAAATGTGTTACAGCCCAGACAAATCCCTTTGAAACAATACTATTGAGCCCAAATTGTCTCTGTAACTGAGGGTACAAATCTAGAAAGCTTACCTCCCACCCAGCGCCAAAACAAACCCTTTCAGAAATTATTGATACAATGGCTTATGACAGATCCCTCCTCAGCCTCGCAACTTACATGCTGTACAATAAATTCAGCGTAAAGCGACAGTCACAGCAAGTGTTCAAGGCTGTAACTAAAAAAAAAAAAAAAAAAGAAAAAAAACCCGCCCAATTTTTACTGAAATTAGAACTCAAATGAACGAGAAAATGCAAACATATACCTATGTATATATCAAAGCTGCAATCTCTGTAAATGCCATCACCATTACTTATGGCTGGGATGATGCTAATATTTGAAAATATTTCAATAGGAAGCCAATTTTTAACCTGCAAATTGTAATCACAAAGACAATATTTCAAGGCTTTTCTGAGGAAAGGATGTTAGTGGACCAAGGAAAAGAAGCCTGCCTGTTCCATTTATCTCAGTAGCAGATTGGATGAGGCCATCCTGCACATCAGTTTGGGTGGGAAGTGTCCTCACATTCTTTTTCATCCTGGGCTACTGCTTGTCTTTTTGAATTGGGTCCATTTTGTGTGCAACAATATACATAGTGTTTATTATTGTGGGCAAAAATTAGTGTCACCACTTTCAGGTTTGATAGTTGTGCCCCCAGTGTAGCCTTTAGCTATTAGCAGAACACATAGAAGAGATATCTCACTTGTGTTCAGCTTAGTTATGAAATTCAGAGGGAAAAAAAATAAAGACTTACCTACAGTAATTCTTTTTGAAAAGCATTTTATTATGCCTGCACGCTGTAACTATACTTTTTCCTGTTGTAATGTATTTTAAAACAAAACCATAAGCAGAGAATATTAGTAAATTTATTTTTTATTTTACTTTCACTGTGCCCTTTGACTAAAACAGCCTTATACAAATGTCTGTGAATTGTAAGTGGTGTTTAATTTTTGTTTTTCACGTCAAAAAATTTTAGGTAGATAAGCTATGAAGAGTACTTTTTAGGTTATTAAAAAATGTTGACATTTACTGGCCAAGTGCCTGGCATGTAGTTGCAAAGGTCATCAATGAGTAAACAGACATTAATGGTTAGCTGGATAACTGGTACATAAACAGGTCATATTAATAATTAACAGAGAGGAAAACTGGCAGTTTATAGCAAGCTTAGGAAAATAGCTAATAGAAATAACTTTGGAAAGGGCAACGACCAAAATTTTAAAAGCATCTAAAAATTAAACCTAGAGGAGCCTGGATTTTAAGGCATTTATTTCTCATTTTTTCTTCTCTCTCTCAGCTTATGAACAAACTACTTTTTAATTCATGGAGAACAAGTTTATTTGAATCACTGAAAAAAATATTGAACAGCTGTTAATTCTGCAATTGATTCTCAGATTGATGCTGTCTGTTGACAACCCTGTAGAATATGAAATATTTAAAGAATTGGTTTCATCCTTAAATACATTGCTCATCGCTTTGTTCATTACAGGAAAGATACTAAAATACATGACTATTTGGATTTAATATTTCATCAGCAATCGCTAGAGCTGTGTCTTGATTCCACGCAAAATATACTTCAAATTACCAATGGTAAAAGTTTTACTGACACCTTTTTTTTCTAAAGTATAAATTCTAAGCATTTCTCACCCACATTCTAAAAACTGAGATTTTTTTTTTTCTTAATTCCTTTTGGCTCATCACCTCGACAGCAGCTTTCCTGTGCAGCCCTCTCTGTCTATCCCAGATGAATATCAAAATCATACAAAGCCAGGCCTTGCTCTTAGGTCCAGAATCAGTCCTAGTTGACTTGACTGTAAATAGGTCCCTGGTCATTCAGGCTGGGAAATAAGGGCAGCCAGGTCTGAGACTAATTGCATCTCTCATGACGTGTTTTCATCATGCAAACTTCGCTGCACACAAATCACTTGGCTCCTTACTTTTATTTATTATTTTAACTGAAAGTTATACATAGCGTATAGAACTGAATATTAAAAGGGAGTGGAATTTCCAGTTCTTCAACAATCATCATCATGGTACTCACCCTATGGGAAACTGTAGAAAAAATATTTCTGTGGATAAATATGACACTTCTCCAGCATTTAAGGAAATGCTGCTTTTGAATATTATGTAAAACAGTTCTATCTGAACATTGAGAAAACTGCAGGAACATCTAAGGTCATCTAAAAGGTACAGTCAGAGAGAAGAGGACAATTTAGGCATGCCAAAGAAAAGTAGATGGAATATTTTATGGGAAGATGATGGACTTGGAGAACCAGGAGTCCACTGTGGACCCACAGATGTAACTCAAAATTCATGTTATGCTGGCAGGAGAAGAGCCTTTCTTCCTGACTTCTACCAAAATGCAATTGATTAAAGTTTTCTTAATGATATGCAGAAGTCACCATCTCCGTGTGCCAGCATATGGATTTTCCAAATGCAGCAGTATTTATGAGTTCATACAGTTTATAGGCAGTCTCAGTTTTACAATGCAATTCAGACTAATAACTTGGCTAAAGAACTGAGAATTAACAACTTTTCTATCATCTCATCAACATATGACCATTTTATTTTGTGGTTCCTGTTCCCTGTTGCTCAAGTGACAACAACTTCATGATTCTGAAATCTAATTAATGATAGTGAGTTATTAACTAATACCTGTTTTATCCACCACTGTAAAAATATTTCTTGTTACAGTAGAATAAGAGGAGACAAACTGTAGGTACATCCTTGTCCTTGATGTTTTTTATGATTCAGACAATAAGATGCCAGATATGCCTCGCCTTTTGGCATCCTGTTTAGTATCACAGAGTCATAGACTGGTTTGGATTAGAAGGGATCTTAAAGATCACCCGGTTCCAGCCCCCCTGACATGGGCAGGGACACCTTCCACTAGACCAGGTTGCTCCAAGCCCCGTCCAACCTGGCCTTGAATATTACCAGGAATGGGGCCTTTCTGGGCAACCTGTGCCAGTGTCTCACCACTTCATTAGTGAAGAATTTTTTCCTAATATCTAATCTAAGCCTGCTCTGTTTGAGTTTGAAGCCACTCCCCTTTATCCTATCTCTACATGCCCTTGTATGACCTGAGGTTCAATCCCACCTAAAGCACTTCACTCCCTCCCTCTGTTCATCCCATGAACTCTTGTTCTGTCCAAAGACCAGCACGTGCAAAGCTGGTACTAAAAGACTCTAGATTTTATCTAGATTTGAAAGTACGTGTTCACGCAGTAGAAATCTCTGTGAAGGATAAAGAGCTCTCCATTTGGAGTGGGTGTTGGATTTGTTAACTGTTTTGGAGGCTCAGAAGACTCATGATCGCAAAAGGTCAATAATTATTGATGTACATTGCAACAAAGGTCTGTTTAATGCTTTTAGAAACAGAACATCTATTTGTCTAAATTCCTTATTCAATACAGCTAAGGTTCTGGAGACATTTAGTGGCTACATCTTAATATACAACCTATTCTTATTCTTGGACAGCTGTATTTCTCCACCTTCCTCTTCCTTAACGTCTTTTTCTCATAAATTCAGCTTCTAAAAAAAAAAATCTATCTTTAATTAACTATGCCATTCTTTCATCCTTTTAATGCCACTAAAATATGTACTGAAGAACTTGAGAGTCTGAGTCAAAAGGGCATTTTGGCAGAAGAATATTGCAGCTGCGTTGCCTGAAACATCTAAGAAGAGCGTCCACAGGGAGGGGGAGAGCCCGGTTAAAACACTGACAGATGTAAATAGCAGTGTCACATTTTGGGATGAAAACCAGCTCATGGCCGTGCTCGCTAAGAGCAATTTCCTTGTCTCTGCAAGGCTCCATGGAAGTGGGGAGGTCGGTACCCCCGGCAGCAGATACCGCAGCAGCAGCAGCAGCAGCAGCGAGAGGAGACTCGCTTTGCGCCGCTAATCCAGTTAATCCCGGTGATTTCAGGGCTCCTTCTGCAGCAGTGCAGGGAGAGATGCGGCTGGGAGGAAGGGATGAGCCTGAAAGAGATAGTGGGCAAGGGCACAGCAGCAGATTCCCCCAGGTCTTTCCATTTTTCCAAGGGAGAGAGGCCAAGCCGGGGTGTCTCCAGCCATCAGGCCACAACAGTTAACGCGGAGCGACACTTTTGTCCCCTGAAAATTTTACTGCTCAGCAGAAATAATGAAACTGTGTGTGGTGGACACAATTTGCCCCCAAGGCCTTAATTTGGCCGTCCTTCCTGTGCTAAATCCACCGAGGAGATCCAAAATAGAGGCTCTCTAGAGGGTGGAAGGAAGCAGCACATGCACAGGTTGGGCTCCACAACCCAAGCGGTCCCTGTCAGCAGGGCAGGAAACTGCAGCACAGGCTGGAAATGGCTGGAGAAAAACCTGTTTGGGATTTCAAGGGGGGAAAAAAAAAAAAAATAAAATGGGGAAAAAAAAAAAAAAAGAAAATAAAATGAGATATAAAAATGTGAAAGCCATTAAAAAACGTGGTTTAAACTTAAGAATAAATGCAATGGCATAGTCACATTCTTTAAAAGCTTTGCTCCGCTCGGAATGGCTTTGTTATTAGTGATTCTTAATGCATGAGATAGTGGTTTGGAATAAATCTTTAAGTAATTCAAAACAAGGACTCTTCAGTAAATAGTTGAAATTAAAGGGGGAGTTAGAGTCATCTGGTTTCCATTAGGATGATAAAATAGTTCACTTGAAACCTTTTACAAGATGCTTTGTTACTGGGAGGTGTCTGTGCATCTCACTCCATCACTAGCCATTTGACACAACATAAAAGGCTTCAAAAGCCATGCTAGGCTTCTTAATCAAAAACTAATTGTAATAGATATTGGGGAGTGTTAACACTGTGACCGCTAGGTTGTATCTCCAGTATATAAGCAGGAGTGAACATTAAACACAACCCTGAGTTGATAGGGCTTATCAGAATTTCAGAGTTAAGTGCTAAGTACTGCAGCCCGGTATCTGCGTGCCGTTGCTTTGTACCACTTTTGGAGTTAATTGTGCTGTAGGACTTCATCTTCCCAACAAAATTTATAGCACGGGCAGAGAAACTGGAAGCCCACTGAAGGAACTGCTGCAGTTTGCAGGAGTTCCATGAAGACACGGCGGGGGGAAAAAATGTGCTTTGCACTCCAGCATCTAAGAGGGGTTCCCTCCGCTACCCCTCCCCAGTTCGCCCCGTAATAAGAATGAGTTGTTTCTCCCTCTTGAAGCTTCACTTACTGCCAATGCTGTGGCAGAGGAATTGCAGCACCAGCTCCCCGAAACAATGCTGGCCCTAAAATAATCACTAAATTGTCATACGTGCACGCTTTACATTCCCGTATGCCTTATTATGATTGTTGACATGAATATTCACAGTGCTCACAGGAACCGTTTTATTGATTTTGCTGATACAGTGCGGGCTCAGAGTTACCAATTTTAACTTAATTCATGCATTTTTCCAGATAACAGATGACCTTAATATTTACACACAATTGCACCATAATAAACCCAGGCCAAATCCTCTCCTGTTGTATGAACTGTTGAAAATAAGAGTTACATTTTTCTAAGCAAGGGGCTCAGAACCAGGCCATTGTGCAGTGAGGAAATCAGAGATATGGCAATTTACTCCAGCTGAGAATGTTGCCCACAGTGTAAAATTCCTTGCTCAGTGCAGTAAAGTGCATTAAAAAGACTGCTATGTTATTTCTCATGAGTTCATTATAACCTGTATGCTACCAAAATCTCCAGACAGCTGTGTTCCTTTGTACTCCAGTTTCAAACAATATAATTAAAAAAGCATTTGATGAAATGTAGACACTTTTACCATTTACACTGGAATGCCGGCACCATCCAAAATCAGCCAGTCTGTAAATACCAGATTAGGATCTGTGTAGCCAAGGTTTTTATTCTAGGAAAGCACACTCAAAAGAAAATCTCAGCCCTTCTTGGTGAAGAATAAGCTTTATTTGTAAAACCCATAATTATCTCAAATGTTCCGAGAAGCTGAGAGAGCTGCAAATGGTAAAACAAAACATAAGGAAACAGTTTTGGGCATTTAAGTGGAGGCAAATAAGGATGATGTTCTTTTCCCCTATTAGTTTACTATATAAATGAGAAGACATTACAGAGTGAAATTTAATTAAAGTAATTGACCAAATTGCATTTTGTAGTAGTTATTGTCGTTAGCAGCCCTGACTCCTCTGTCAAAAGGATTTGCTGAAGATTATTTCTAAGGGGTATTTATTTTGAATATTAATCTCTCCAGTAAGTACCATCAACATATTAAAATTCACTTGAAGCACTTCATGGAAGACTGCAAACAGAAATGACTGGTGAAAAACAAGGTGTCTAATCATGTTAGCTTGGTTCACACATGGTTAAACCAGAAATAGAACAGGGAAAGGAAAAGTAATAAAATGTATAGTGGTTATATTGGGATGGAAATGTTCTTAAAGGGTACCTGATTTTCAAAGATACTCAGGCTGCACTACCAGGAACGCTGATGGCTCTGCTGTTTGAGGCAGGTTTTTATGTAGCCTTGCACTGTCTCGCTGGGAAAGTCTCATTCTCAGTCTACGAGTTAATTTCTGATTGATTCTTTTAGTGATTGTTTGCAGGAAGTTTGTATTTAAAGAAGGCTCTAACTGCTATTGTTACAGAGAACTTGGTTCACAGGTACTACCCACACTACTGATACCAACAACAGTCGCTTGGGTTTCATACTGGATACCCCAAATTGTATCTGTCAAGCTTCTCTCTTCTAAAGGGGGAAGGACACATTTTTAATTACAGTGCATGCATGAAGGGCTGTACAGACCTTCATCACTGTCTCTGCCAACGGCTTAGATGATGCAGTTTCTTCTTTTTTAATGCTGTTCAATCTTCCTGTTGAGAAAAAGAGAAAAGTGAAGGGAAAATGATAAACTAGGGATCGTCACTGAAAGAAAAGCACTAAGGGAGAAAAACTAGGAAATTCTGACCTACTGTTTTCAATTTTCCATGCTCTGGAGACAGGGTTTAAGCATGATGGCCATATGCTGGAGGAACGAAAGGTGTTTATGAGACTGCCAGGGTTGCCAGTTGCAGGTTGGGTCAGCCTCAGTCCTCCTCAGCCCCACCTCATCCTTCCTCTCCTGCACCTCTTTGCTTTGATAGTTTTTTTTTCTTTCCTTTCAACGGGGCCATCTGCAACTTCCATGCCACCTGTGTTTAAAAGAAACACCTGGCAGCAAATAAGCCCTAAGTGTACACAAGTCGGGCATCCCAAGTTGTTTTGCAGCTCCAGACCTCTGAGTCTCCTGTCCTTTTAAGAAAGGCTCAGATCCCTATCGTCGCAGAGCTCGGCCTCTGTTTTGCCAGGAGGCATTCCTTTCTCTTCCTTACGAAACGTTTTCCCTGTGTAAACATTGTTCCACATCTGTTCACGCTGAAGAACATCAGAGCGCCGTTTCCCAGAAACCATTCTGGCAATGTGTGACCAAACGCACCGCAGAGGAACCAGCACAAGGGCAGGAATTTCCTTCAAGTTTGGGCTGGGAAGAGTCGTTTCACCCCAGTGTCGCAGTTCCTGTAATATGGGGTTTGGTGGGGTTTATCCACCTATTGGCACCAGTCAGTGTGGCTGCGGCTGCACAATCCCTCTGCAGGGACCAGGGCCGTGGCAGCCACTGAGCTACAGATCTGACAGCAAAAACCCCAAACTGACTGTTCCTGAGTAGAGTTAAAATAGAGAAACCATTTCTATTGCCGAATATGACAAAAATCCTTAAGGGAGTCCACTGATTACACTACTGAGATTTGTATGAACTAACTAGGGTAAATAATTAGTCTATATTTTAATTAATATATCAGTGCCTGCTAGCACAATATAGCTAAATTTGTGCCACTATTAGAGCTGAATGAAAGAAAAGCGTCCTATTTGTGGTGAAATTATAATCATGACCTTTCCAAGAAAGAGAAAAAGCGAGAAAAATCCTGCAGCTCTTCTTTGTGTAGAAAGAAGTCAAGAGGTGCCTTTAACTCACCAAGTGCCCATGTGCCTCTTCTCTAGGTACCAAACCTGAATATGGCAAAAGTGTCTCTGGTGAACAGGGATATGAGCCACACACACACACACACACACATATATATATATATATGTGACAAGGATCACAAAATGAGGGCTAAAAATACAGCTCAATTATTCAAAGTATATGATTTCTTTTCAAGCTTGACCTTGTTACTACATTGAAGCACCTGTGTCACTCAAAGGGGGCCTTCTTGCACAAACAAGGGAATAAAAAATATCTGTGCATCGCAATGCAGGCCTTCCCCAAAACCTCGATCCCAGGATAACATTTCAGTTTTGGTTAACACACAACACCCTCCCCATGGAGTGTTAGCAGTGGTTCTGCATGACCAAACATGACCAAACCACAGAGTGGGTCTCTTGTCCTGCCTCCACTACAAATTAGACTTTCTTCCTCACTGCCAGAGGCAGCTCCCCACTGTCTTTCCATCAGAAGCAAGGATGGAGGGATAATAATTTGATAGGGTAAGGGGTAATGGTTTTAAGCTGAAGGAGATTCAGATTAGCTATTAGGAAGAAATTCTTCCCTGTGAGGGTGGGCAGGCCCTGGCACGGGTTGCCCAGAGGAGCTTTGGGTGCCCCATCCCTGGAAGCGTCCAAGGCCAGGTTGGATGGAGCTTTGAGCATCCTGGTCTAGCGGGTGACATCTCTGCCATTGGCAGGAAGGTTGGAATGAACCCACGCCAGGACTCCAAAGACATCACAGAGGTGCATTGATGGGAGAGCCTGAGACAGAGAACTCTTTTTCAGCAGCAAAGAGCCCAGCTCTGCAAAGGAATCTTCTCTGTGTGCTGGCATTGCCGGAGGAGACGCTTCCTGAGCCTACGCTTCCCAAGGTGGCAGCTGATCTCCACTCGGTGGCAGCCAGCGTGAAACACGAGGGCTTGATTTTCGGAAGGTGGGAGGCTTAACACTTGCTGAAAATAAGACCCATTTAAGTTTTCATGGCAGCAGTCACCTTGAAAGATTTACGCCACACTGTCTGGTTAGATGGTCGTTCCCCTCACACTGTCACATTTGTCAACCCTCCCAACAATTACATCCCCTTCAAAAAGCTGTTTGGTTTTTGAGCTCCCCATGAAAGTTTAGGTATCACTTTGGTTAATATAATTGCTCCTCCAAACTTTTCCCACTTTTGGCCCACACAAGGCAGAGGATAACCCCTTCCCTTCTGCCCCAGCATCACTTATCAAAATCACAGAGTGAAGGAGGCACGACACAATCCAGTTTTAACATTAATCTTCCCACTGGCTTCTCATTACTTTGCCAATAAGATGATCTTCCTCACACCACATTTCGATATATTTGACATCTGTCATAAAACTCAGGTCACACATATCTGTCTTCTGGTAAAATGAGTCATCCTACAGAGACCCATACTATACTCTTCAGGTCTTGCCAGAAATAATTATTGATATATTGTCAACACATCCACCCCTGGTATTAACAGGAGTCATAAATTACTTTTTCCTTCTCTCTACCTAGCAAGGAAATGAGGGGACATACAGCAGGAAAGCAGGTACCTGGCATTTGGGTGATGGATTCAGCCATGGCCATTCACTGCTTTCTAGAAGCTTTGCACAATATATTTGTATTAAGGAAGTAACTAGTTTCCCAAATCATTCAAAACTAGTAATAATTTTCCCTCTGTCTTCATCCCTTTTGGTACCACACAAGTCATTATCTCTCATCAAACCAATCAGCCAATTCCTCAAAACCTGTCACTGATAAGCAGTAGCTACAGATAGAAGTTGTACTATCCTAAGTATAATGTCATTGACTTCATTGAAGAGAGAATTTTCACCCGTTCTTGGTACTTGTTCTGCAAGACAAAGTCAATTTCTCTGTTTCATTACATATATGCAGTGACCACCAGTTAATTTGATGAACAACCTAGGTTATCATTCTGTTTTTTTTCTTTTAAAGTGTAAGCTTCCATAGCTAAAGGGGAAAGAACAGAGATTGCAGCCACAGCTGGAGGAGAGGACCAGCTTTTCCCACAAGCAGCGTCTCCTGCAGAACAATCACTGGTTTTAAACACTGCTGCAGTTCCCTCCTGGGGTTGCTGAAGGGAGTTCCCATCTCCTTTCAGTTTAGGGTATCACAGGGCCTCCTTACTCCACTTTTTGCTCTCAGAGGCACGAGGTCAGGATGGTTGCAGCATCTTCCTGCAGACCTAGAGAGGGGAGCACAAGCTTTGCTTTAAAGCCTGGCTGAGCTGCAGGTGGTAGCTGGGCAGTCAGTGACAGACATCACATGATGTTCTGCTCCATCGGCTGCAGAACAAGGCCATTAAGCTGGTGTGATTAAGGTATGCTGCTCTCCAGCCAGGCAGGCTCTGACCTTGACCTTTAACAGGTGAACACCATGGTTTGCAGCGCTCCTCCTTTGCTCTCTGGAGCAGGGACTGTGACTGTCTTGTCAGAGACCAGAGAGAAGAGGGACCACCTTGGGGAGGTCCCTCCTTGGGGAGGGCGCTCCTTGAGTACCAACAAACCTCTGAAGGCTGCTGTGATGGAGAACATGAAGCACTCCTCACAAGAAGGCTTTCGCTGAGGACAGCGGGGTACAAACCCACCGAATGTCCCCTGCACATGGTAGATATGCTGTGGAAGAACATTCCTTCTTGCACAAATCCAGCACAAACCCCAATTCCCAGCCTCAATGTCCAAACCCCCGATCTTCTTGTGCAACTTTTAAGACCCCAGCAGGGATGACACGAGAGGGAGTTACGCAGGCAAAGGGGCTCTGCACATCACAGCAACGCTCCACAGGCCCAGCAGCTGCAAAAATGTCACCTCAGGATTGTACATTTTTAGCCCTTCCATATATACAGGAGCACTGAGAGCACCTCACACTAATTAACAAGCTGCTCTGTATCTTTGTGCATTACCTTTCTTTTCCCCCTTTGATTCACAGGCAAATTATTTTTAGAAGATGGGAAGAAGTTGGTTTTTTGGGTTTTTTTTAAGGAAGCAATGAAGTGAGGTCTGAGACTGCTCATCTGCTCTGTTCATCCCATCAGCAGTGTTATTAGGCTTGTGTGAAGGTGGAGGAGGGAGAAAATATGGAGGGTGCCTTCACTCCTGTCACCAACCTCACCCCAAAGCCTCCCAGGTCCTCAGCAAGAGCCAGCTCCTTCCTTCCTCTCCCTCAAAAAGCCCTGTGGTTTTTATTCACAAAATTCTGATAATTCTGAATTCTCTAACCTGTGCCCTGCCCACTTCCCATCATTTTGGTAAGGGAAAGCTGCTGTTCCAAGGCAGTTTGTTTTCATGGAGTACCCGTGGGTGGCAAACACCTGGTGGCACCTCCAGCCTTGCACTGCAGGCACCGTGTGATGGCACAGGCACATCAGATATTTCGTTCAAGTGCCGAGTTCTTGGGCGATTCTGGGCCAAGAAAAGTGACCTGCAGAGACCATTTTAAATCCTGCTAATTACGGTATCCCTGAATTTGCTCTAGTTTTTTTTCCAGGTTGAATTTAGCAAAGGCAGGAGTGCAGAAAGGCGCTCTTGCTTTTCTGCATGGGCACTGAGCTCTGACACACTGGAGGATGTCGTCTTTCATTATTAACTTTGGCAACATTTAAATTAAGTAATATCTTGACAGGGGAAAGGAAGGGAATGAAGGGCCCTGGGAATATTTTTTTTTTCTCCTGTTTAATTGTACTGCATTTGATGTGTTCCAAAAAACACTAGAAGAGTTGCTCTTCAGAGACCAAAAAAATAGTTTATAAACCCCCACCAGTTGAGGTAGTTTGGCAGCACATCGAAGGATGGAGAATTATCATCTGTCCAGGGAAATCCACCCCCCACTCCTCCCAGCCCTCCTTCAGCTGGTGCACGCAAGATGTTCCTGCTCACTTCATCTTCAAACATTTAAACACTTTGAGGACCACACACCTACAGTGTGTTATTTGCAGGGCTTTCTAAGCCGAAATGCAGCGTGTGTGTGTGTGTGTGTGTGTGTCTGTGGGTGGGAATGGCTGGATAATGTTACCCTGATGGTTGATGATAATATTTCTATCAATTGTTAAGCTTCCTAAGTCTCCACTTTGCAGACGCTTCAGCGGATCGGTTTCTGAAAAGCGCAGCTTTCCTTGCTTAGGGAAAGAGAGGAGTCAATAACGTGTTTGTGCAGATTCTCGTGGAGGCTCTGATTTACTCCGGAGGAAAAAAAGTCTCCCTTACACAAATGCACCTTTCTGAACACTTCAGGGGTCGCGTGGTTCACTGCAGGGCTGTGTCAGTGCAGCCATAAAACAAGGTGGCCGTTCAAGCCGTCCCGGGCCGGCAGCGCAGCAGGTCCTGCAGGAGCACAGATGTGCTGGGTCTGAGCTTTAAAAGTGGTTGCCTGCTCTTGAGCTCCCTGCTCTGAGTCCAAATAGACATTAGGAAAGTGTGTGAGGGACAAAGGAGTGTGTCCCTTCAGTGTTCCCGGGGGTGGAGGGAGAAAGTGTGGGAGGAGAGATAATTTTGATGAATCAAATTCCTAATTCCCTTCAGACCCGTAAAGTCAGTGGGAGTTGCTTTGCTTTCATCTGAGCATGCAAAGATGGGTGAAGTTAGAACAAAAGAAGGTGGAAAAAAATAAATGAGCTTTTTTTTATAAACTGAGTTTAAAGAAGACCCCAAAAAAAACCCCAACAATGTTCTTGTTGTAAGGACAAAAGCAAAAGAAAACTACTATTCTGCATAACATACCCTTTATCTCAGAATACTTATTCAGGTCCTGACTTCTGGGAAGTCCTGTGGTCATCTTTTTTCCATTTCCTCTGCCATGGTGACTCTTCTGGGCTGTGCATGCCTCACACAAAGCTTAATATCTTCTGGGACTTTGCTAAAATACTGCTTAAGACCAACTTCTGACTCAATTCTTCTGAGTTTTTCATGCCTTTGCTTCATATCTTCCGTCAGTGTCTCCTCTTTGTCCACTGAATTAAGGCACAGAATTCATGTTTTAATCCAAGATATTTACAAGTTAGACCCCCCATATCCCTCTTCTCATCTCTTTTTGTCCCAAGTTAATCAAACCTGACCCTACACCTCTCCCTCAAACAGCTGCAGTCTCAAAACTTCTCAAACTCCATAAATTAACAATTTCTTCAAGGGAAGCGATCCATTTACAACCATTTCAAATTTACCTTAGTTTTATATAATATATAAATATATAATATGATACATTATACTGAGCAGCTTTGCACCTCAAGTTCTGCATGAATGATCTGTTTAGCCTTGTGGAAGAGAACATCCTTTAAGAGGTCTGTGGGAGGCAATTTCGATATATAAACCTGTTTGTTCAAGTGTTCAGATCTGCCATAGAAGACAAAAATTCTATGGATTCGTAATTCAGAACGAGTTGAAAAATAGATACTTGAAGATTTCCTGATACTGAAATATTCTGACTTTATAAAAACCATCTGGATTCTGTTCCCACCCTGATGTTCGGCTCCCATACTCTTATGCTGAGAGCTCCCTGCCTTGAAGGAGCACTCTTTCTTCTGGAGAGCACTGGAGAAATAGCTTATACAAAAAGGTCTGTCTTTGCACAAGGGGAAGAAAACCAGCACTGAGGATAAGCTAAGCAATATCAATGAATCATGCATTTCATTTGGAAAGCGGAGAGCTCCGGTTTTGTTTACCTTTTGTGTGGACAAGTTCCCTGCTCTGAGTTCCTATCTTTTTTTTCTTTTTTTTTTCAAATTCCCATCCCCCAGCACGCCCCAGCTGACAGGCTCATTGTCCCCATGGCTGTCATGGGAAGTCGTGATAGATGGCTACAGCACGATCCTTTTAGGAGGTGCGTGCTCATATAATGCTCAGAGACCTTTTTTGATCAATAGTCAATTCGAACCTTTTCACTCGTGGATACACAATAATATATTTACGTTTATAATATATGCATGTACGTGTAAATAAGTGGCTGGAGAGTTGTTAAGATGGGCAGAACTGCTTCAAGAGGTTTCAGTGGTTTGGAACCCAAAGCAGTTGTATCTCCTGAGTAAATGTGGTCATTTGCAGTGTTTGCAATACTTTTTTTTTTTAATATTTTAGTCAAAGGAAGAGCAGCCAGAATATTTCCATTGTGGGGAGCACAGAGACTTGAAATAACTAGGGTTTGATACTAGCCATATTGCACTTCACTTTTCCTCAGCACAGAATGCCAGCTTGTTTCTTCAAATTAAGACAATATGCTTATAGTGATGAACCTTATTGGCCATCTATCTTCCTTTTGTAATCTGGCTCTCATCAAGCTGAAATGAAGCCATTTCTTCTGACTGTGGCTGATTAAACACAGAGTAAACCTAGATCTCTGAGGAGGCTCTAATGATTCTCCACAGGCCTGGTGTCAGCTCGGCACCTGCAGCATTCAGCTTCCCCATTTCCATCATAAAATGAAGCATCTGTTCCAGAGAAGTGTTATCTTTTTATCATCGATGCTATCTTTCTGTTTGAATTCACCTACCCCATTTGGTATAAATTACAGCCATTTCATATGTAATGAATGGTCACACAGGATGCACTCTGGTTATTGGGGGTTAAAAGGGCACAAAATCCTTTTACTAAACCTTTATTTAACTTGGTGAAAGTTAAGACTGCACGGCTTGTGTAAAACCTTCTTTCTTACAACAAACGGGAGGAAATACTTACCGCAGCTTAATGCTGAAGCATTTTGATATTGCTTATCTAAATACTGGCCTTTGAGTTTTTTGGAAGCAGTTCCTGGAGAAACATTATTAGTTGCAGGGAAAAGAAACAGAGAAACATGTTCTTGCCAAAGACTTTTCTGTCTCAGTAACTTGATTAACTATAAGCCTGAAATGTAAAAGTAGGGAAGATTTGTTTGCAAGAAAGGGTTGCTGCCAGTTTAGAACCTGCTGCAAATCCCACAGAAGTCAACTGGCATATTTTCAATTATTTCAACAGCATTTGTTTGGATCAGGCCAAAGATCAGCTGGCTGTTTACATTTTGTGTGGTCCACATGGTCCTCTATGTTTTACCTTCTTCGGTTTCCCATCTGAGCTAAAATAGGCAACTTCATCTTAGAAACAATTTCTTTTCAGCTGATGGGGATTTGGGCCATAACTTTGCCAAGCACTTTGTTGTTTCCTGCCTACAAGATGAATAGTCTGGACAACTTCACATCTCAAAGAATGAAAGAAAAACTTCCAAAGACACTAACTGGGAAGGAAAACTTTGCTCATTTAAGTAGTAATATAATTTATGGTAAAAACAGTTATAAAACTGCTGAATAATTCCACCTATTAACATGTAGCTACAGGATACAGAGGTGGGGGCAACAGCTGCAAAAAGGCCTTCCTGGTCACATGAATGTGAAGTTGTTGTAACATAACAACCACTTTGATAACATCTAAAGACTGCAAATAAGAGATGGCTTGTTGTGTTTGATGTTGTAAGAGCAGATAAGGTCTGCAGTGAACCAAAGAACAGCAGAGAGAGACTCTAAAGCAGCTTGCCCAGGTACTGGTGTGAGACTGAAGGAGACCAAAGATCAGCACCACCTCTTTCTTGGAAAATTCTTGGGGTGTTGAATCACTGAGGTGTTACATTAAACAGCTACAGGAAAGGCTGTTACAGTCCAAAGCATTTCATTCCTCTCATTACCCTATGCCACGCTCTGGGCAGGACATGCCACCACTGCAGTCACTGTGATCTACAGCCCAGCCTAGGTCAGCAGTACCCACAGGCTCCACATTTCTACTCTGTGATGAGTGTTAATATGTTAATATTCTCCATCTCACCAGGATTGTCCAAGATTTCTTTTCCTCGTTTTTGTTAACAAGTGCAGAAGGTGCAATGGACATAAATTAGTGCTGTCGATGCTCTCCTGAATTGCAGATGTTGAACAATCAAAAAGGAAATTGTAATGACCAAACCATAACATGGCCACAGCCTCTTTGGTGGATCATTTGCCTAGATATTCCTCATAGTACTTTACAGCTGAAATAATCACACAGCATAAAAGTAACTTAAAATAAAGCACTTTATTGTCAAGTTTAAACTTTCGGCTGTTACCTACCGAGCCAAGAACTGCTTAATGGACCCATTGCTGGGAAAAAAAAAAAAAGGTCCATGTAAAAATAAGGAAGAGTGAACAATTTTGCACCAACGTGCAGTTTCATGGTCATTTTGCAAGCCTGCATTATGTGGCCACTTTGTGCTTATCCACTTTGTAACAAGCGAAATCATATTGTCCTACCACAAGAACACACTTGTTAGTCAAAATAATTAGGACGTGAGTCATCTTAGTATCAAAGTTGGCATTAGTGATATATGGAGCTGATGACTGATGAATCCAATGAACGTTTGACTCATGTAGACTTAAAATATGCAGCTGAAAAGCTCGGTTAATTCAGAAGAGACACAGCAGAGCTGTGATAGCATCTTGTAAAAGCAAGATCCAAGACAAGTAGAAATGCAGTAACACTAGTGATGAAAACAGCAGAGGTCTTTGGATTTCTCAGAACAGCTGAAAAATGGAAGAACTTTTCCATTAAAAAATTCAAAACTCCATTGTTTTCCCCTTGACAAGGTAAAAAATGTAATAATTTTTTTCTACTGTTTACATGATATTTTTGTAAGTACTCAAATTATTTTTTTTCCCTCTCCTTTTCCTTTCATTTTTCCATTTTGTAACTTTAGTTGAATAAGTGAATAATATCCAAAATTTGGTTTGGAAAAGCTGTAACAGCAGAAAGAAAAATAAAACTAGTTTAACCACTTCAGAGAGTTTCAACTTTCCTTTGTTCTTTTCTGTAACTTCTCCAGAATTGAAGATTTCTAAGAGTTAGTCTGAAAATAAGAAAAGTAGGAAGAAGAAGGATGAAGAGTGCAAAACGAGGGAAAAGAAAAATAAAGGAAAAAATGAAAACTAATACTTAACCTCTCAGAGGAGGGAAAAAAAGGAAGGAAAAATGGGGAAATAGGTGTTTAATATTTGTTTCCAAAAAAAAAAAAAAAAAAGAGAGAGAGAGAGGAAAATTTTAAAAGGAGCTTTTGTTTTATTCTTTTCTTGTGGATGCCAACCATTTCCCTGTCAGCAACTGTCTAATTGACTCATAGAGGGAACATGTGGCAACTATTTTCAAGTGTATTTAGCCAAGTCTGCTGCTGTGTTTCAGATGTAACGAAGCCTTGTAAGGCCCAGCAGTTTTTCCAGCTTTACTATGGGATCTAACAAAAGCCACTGCACCTAACAGCCTTTTGCTTGGTTTAAAACATAGCAGTGTTTCCATCTAAAGACGATTTAGGACAGTACCAAGGTGTAAACCTGTGTCTGATACAATTCATTTGGAAGGCCAGCTCCTGTAAGGACTTCCAGTCATAAATGGTGTCCCAAAATCAACCACCTTCAAAGCTGCTTCACGCAGTTGTAAATCTAATAAGAGCTTGTACTTCAGCAGCCGGACACTCCAAGGCAAACAGAAAGCAATCAGAGCCAGAAACTCCAGTGAGTGTTTTCTTCCTCCGTGGGACAGCTCTGGGAGACGTGAGGGTGTCCCTCATCTTTGTGTTAGATCCAAATGTTGACTGCCCTTGGAGTCAACAGGTTGCAATGCAGTGGACACCATGGCAAGCTGCATATTTAACTAAAATTTAAAGGATCTTGTCTCTACCTGGCACCTCACATGGAAGTCTGGTTTGTAATGGGTCAAAAATATTTAAAAATTTGGAGAATACATGATTTTCTCCCCAACACTTGCAAACATCAAAGCATCTAATCACAAGCTTAATGTGAAAGGATTTGAAATCTCTAATACCAGTCTTAGGTTTATAATTAGACCTATAGTACTGCGCTCCCCTAGAAAAAAATTTGAGGGTTTCATTCCTCTTACCCTTTTTGTAAAGCGATGCTTTTTTGCATTTAAAATCTTCTAGTGACACAACTCTATTTGTGATCAAGTGTCTTCTTGCTGCTGCAAGATTTTTTTCCTTCACTGATTCAGATGCTGTAATATATATAGCTCATATATAATGGTGTCTGTAGAGGCTCCATTAATGGACTGAGACCATTCAATGCTTTATTCCAAGCCATCAAATCATTCTGTAGTTATTCTGGGGGGGAAAAATTACCCCGATCTAGAATGAAATATCAGAGGTGGACACCAACTCAGATGATTGTGAAGAACTATACATGAAAAATGTTGTGATCACGGCAGATGAAGAAACTTTGGGATGAAATTGGTCTTTCACAGTAATATCAGTTCTCTTCATCAACAACAATGTATCTGGACAATGAGCCAGTGTCATTGACTTTCCCCATTTTAAAGGCCTTTAATACTGATTACTGCCCAGTGAACAAAAGCTTTTCTTGTGAGGAGTCTGAAAAGGTTGATTATATGTACATTACAGCTGAAAATGGATCAGACAAGTAGTAAGTTATGAAAGTACGAATACAAGTGAATAAAACCATTCACTGAGCTTGAATTACTTTAGTTTATCTTCTTAGGCTGAATTGTGGCTGTGGTCTTTTGCAACTCAAATAAAAAGCATAGATCAAGATGAGATAAAGATAACGGAGTATTGCCAGCATTAGGCAATAAAATCAGTAGCTGGAATGGAAGAAAACTTTGATAACCACACAGAAAAAAACGTTAAAAGTTACAGTAATGCAGGCAAAAGTCCTCTGTAGCTACTGCAGTTGAATAAATTAGGCACCCGGACAATAAGAAGATACAAACATCTGCTCTTTCATTTCTTTATAAAGATATTTGGAACTGAAATTATTCTGGCGAGCTGAAGGGTCTGTCTCTGATGTTCCAGTTAAACATGGTTTGAAAACTTCCAAGAGTTGAAAGTGGGTAACAAGTTTCATATTAGGGCCCACACAGGATGGTGAACTTCATTCAAAATTCAAAGTTCTGCTTTACACTGGGGAAAAAGGAACAATTCTAGTCAAAAAAAAAGACGTTTGGTTCTCAAAAAGAGTTTTCCAAGGTGCTTTAAAATCATGTTTCTTTCCATATCTTGTAAAGAAAATCAAATTTTGATTATCTTATGCTTGTTTTAGCATGAAGGAGGCAACAAAGCCAGCACTGGAAGGATGTGATGTCAGAGTTCACACTGGTAGCAAGAGCTCACACCTCAGGAGGAACACAGCCTGGTCTCAAGGCTGAGCAGTCTGCAGATTGAGCAGTCAGGAAAAAAAAAATCCCATAAATTTATTTTAAAAATGCATATTTCCTCTAACAGTCACAATAAAAACCATGGAAGCTCCATTGTCATTCCCGTGCAACGAAGCTCACACTTTTTAAAACAAAACATCTTAAATTAAATTTTAGCCACTGCATTAAAGGGTCATTTCCAAAAGATGAAAGTACATTCTGTGGCAGTGTAAAAGGATAATAGAGGGCAAAAGGGAATTACAACACACTAGTATTACGGAAAAAAGAGCGTGAGTTGTGATATCCATGAAATGTTAGATTTTCCGCTATTCACAAGGCTCTGCATTCTTAATATCTGTAAAGAATGGTCATCTCACTTGCTAAAATATAACCCAAATGCTCAAGCCACAAGGCTAAAATACTCTAAAGTAGCCACCACATCCAGCTGATTCTGCCATTTAGCACTTCTCCTGTAACATCAGTGGTGTAACCTTAGTCCCCAAAAAAGGGAGGGCGAGTTATGCCATTGACCTCAGTCTGCTCAGGCTCTGGGACAAGCAGCTGTGCAGCCCCTTGAGGCTATGAGCCATGGGGAAACTCCAGGGCTCTGGAAGATGAAAACAGTCCCAGATGCCTCAGCTGAAGGAAAAAGCCGGAGCTGTAACCTCTCCGTGCTGTTGCCGGGAGCCTGAGCCACTGGGGCCAAGCTTTCATGGATTCATACATTGGTTTGGGTTGGAAGAGACCTTCAAAATCGTCTCGTTCCATTCCCTGCCATAGGCAAGGACAGCTTCCACTAGACCTGGTTGCTCAAAGCCACATCCAACCCGGCCTTGGACACTTCCAGGGACTTGTTCCACCCTCACAGTAAAGATTTTCATCCACAGTTGTTAATGAAACCTGCCCTCTTCCAATTCAAAGCCATTGCCTTGCCCTGTCACTACATGCCATTGTCAAAAGTCGGTCTCAGCTCACTTGGAGCCCCTTTAGGCACTGGAAGATGCTGTGAGGCCTCCTCGGAGCCTTCCCTTCTCCAGGTTGAACAACCCCAACTCTCCCCGCCTGTCTCCATGGCAGAGGTGTTCCAACTCTCGGATCATCTTTGTGGACACCTCTGGATTTGTTCCTACAGGTCCACCTCCCTCGCATGCTGGGGGTCCCAGAGTTGGATGCAGAACTCCTGAGGAGGTCTCATGAGAGTTCACCCCTTTTGTCTCAGCTTAGGCTCATGAAAATGAAGAAATCCCAAATCAGTGCCCACCTGATGAACCACAGGAAAATGCTGATGCAGCCCCGTGTACAAACAGCCAGTGTTGGTGACTTTGCATGTTAAGTGCACGCCATTACACAGATGAATTCATGTGTGCATGTCCTTAGACACTTTGCTTGGACACCCAACAAGCTTGGATTAAATGTTGGAGGACACATGAGAATCCTCACCCTGTTTCATGAGTTGTCTGCACATACCCGTGCACATACATTGCATCCAGCACCTGTCTTCTCAGTCACAGACAAAAACCTGCTAATTAATGTTTGTTAAAATTAATATTTTTGCCAGTCAGAATTAGTCACACACGAAGCATCCTGAGCTCCGAGAAGGCTGTCTTAATTACAGTTTTATCTGTCACTTAATGGAAGAATTATTACCAATTTTGATCACTCTGCTTTTCTTTCAGATAGCAGCAGTGCTGTATCAGCCTTTGTATCCCTGTATAGAGGGCAAAATTTCTTTCAGTTTTCCAATGCAGGCCAATTTATTGCACAATATTTTACTGCATCCTGAGGTGTCTCAAGATCCAACGCTCTCACCCCACATAGCACAGAAGCCACATAAACAGGTGAACCCACAAAAGCAAAGGACACTGCCCGTGACAGATATTTTTATGGAATGCATTACCAGTTGCACAGCTTTGTTTTCACCTCCTTCAAACATTTTCATCCGCAAAAGGCCATCAAAGTACTGCTTCTAGGAATAACAGGAGGTTCTACTTTGTCTTTTTTTTAATCCAATAATAATTCAGTAACACTGATTTCTCTAACAAATGGTCTGGTGCCCTTATGCAAGTCTGGAATAATAGCACTGACATGCATGGAATTCAATCTGGAGTCATTCAGGAGCAGCTGAGATCCAAATTCCCCAATCAGTAACATTTTGTTCCAGATTGCAAAACTTCTTGTTAGAACACAAACGCTCTTTTTATGAGATTTTAAATGAGTTGTTAGTGACGTCTTCACAGAGAGAGAGATGGAGAATTTATTTGTACTTCACAAAGAACCTCTTCCTCTCTTTTAAAGCACCGGTTGTTTTAATTTAGACTAATACTGAAAGTCTCTTGCCCTCAGTCTGTTGTTGGATATACAACTGTACAGCATCTCTTTATCAGTGTAGGAGTGCAATGGCATGAAGACCATGCACTGAAGTGAGACATATCCTTACATTGCTTCCCTCAGATGGCTGGAATTAA
The DNA here is from genome assembly GCA_013396735.1 of Grallaria varia. NCBI lineage: Eukaryota > Metazoa > Chordata > Aves > Passeriformes > Formicariidae > Grallaria > Grallaria varia. Next base: position 175,989 of record VWZG01007653.1, read on the forward strand.
TCCAGATTTACACGCCACTCATCCGTAAGGGATTGGTTAGTGCCTAATTCTTTCCTCATAACCATGGAGTCGATCCAAACTGCAGGGAAGACAAACAGCTCTATATATTTTTATTGAAAAGCATGGATTGGTTAATCAAATTCTGCCTTTTTCAGTCACAGATTCAGAAAGCTGAATCAAGGGACGGTGTGTCCCAGAAACTGCATCATCACCAATACAGTGGCATAAATGAGGAATGCTTTGGTGGCACTTCTAAGAAGTTCTTTTTCTCTTAAAATAATAATTTTTTTAAAAAAATTAAAAATGCACATAGCAGCCAATCTTCCTTCTGTGCCACACTGACGTCAGGAAACACTGAAATCTACAGAATTCCCTTTAAAGTATTTTGGTCGCATGCAGTGGAGCTTTAATAGGATCAGCTCTTTCCTGACAGGTCACAGTATGCTGACTAAGTTTAGTTACACTTTATGATTTCAAAGGTTTCTTCCCAAAAGATACTCCCTCCTGTCTCTGCTCCGTTGTTTTTTAAATAGTGCAATGATCAAAGTGCTTTTCAAAATGCTATTCATGACTACTTTGAGCTAAAAAATGAAACCTAAAGTGATTCCAAGCAGCATTTTATTTTAATTTAAGTGATGCATAAATTCTGCACCACTGCTCAGCTTCTACCATTCAACCACTATAGGTAATAAAGAGTTAGTTAAAATATTTACCGTTACCTATCAAACTGCAATTTAATACGTGAATAGTTCTATTAGCATGAAATGATACGACGTACACGCCAAAAGCTGCTGAGATGCCCAAGAATTTTAAACCAGCACAAAGGTGCTGGGTACCATGAAGAATTCAGCCAACAAGACATAACTGAAACAGAATGCTCACCTTTGGTTCAGTGGCTGTTTTATTCAAGCTTTGAGTTGTGTGGAGCAAAGTTTAAAAAACTTGAAAGTTTCATCATTGCAAATGAAAAGGAGAAATAGGAATATTTCTGCCACTTGCCCAGAGTGTCTCGAGCATGTCACATGAAACGCAGCCGTGTGCAGGACATCAGCAGAGATGGCAAGCACTTCAGTCTCCACACCAAGTTTATGGTTTTATGGTGTTATCTAAAATACCCACTCAATGCAAACTGCATGTTTACTTCAGGAGGAAAAGCCAAGCTCTTTCTGCCAGGATTTAAACATGCTGTCCCAAGGAAATATATGTTTTCCATGCTTTATGCTCAGACTACCAAACATCCTGCACCGGCACTCATTACATGGTCCAGTGAAGGTGAAGGGCAATTTATTTCCCCCAAAAAACAGACTTTTTGTTCATTTCACCACTTTTTCTGATATACAGGGCTTCTCCAGGGGACCGACTTGAGCTTATAAGCAGGTAGTGTGTAATTACATAATATTCTAGGCACAGTGACTGCAAAGGTACACCCATCACACGTGAAAGGTTGGTACCAAAAAGCATTGCCATCCCTTTGCTATCCTTGGAAAAAAATGACGAGAAAAAACACATTCCGTGTTAGAGCAGAGAAAGGGGAGCCACTGGCATTTGTGCTGTTGATTCCCTCCAGTTTGGAGGCTGAGAAGTTAATGTATTCAGCTCTTCTTTAGTGCCAGCCTTCCCTCGCCTTATTCATGCAACTTAACTCTGCCTGCCTCCTCCTCAGCCCTCCTGCTTCGCCTCATGCTTCTCAAAAGGCATTTCTCTGCACGGCACATCAGAAACTCAAAATCTAAGTTGCGATCTTACTTCCAAACCGAGCTGTTGTCAGCATTAAACCTACACAATGCATTACAATATAATCCATTTACAGGGTGTCTTATCATGCAAATAACTCAAGGTGCCTCACAATAAAAGAAAAAGGACCAGAGGAATAAACCTCAGACACAGGAACACACAAAAAGGAAACCTTGAAATTTACTTTTAAACACACTAATGGTTCTTTTCTTCCAGTGAGGCATGAAGAGGGACAGGGCAGAGGATTTGACCAAGGAATTCCTATTAGCATTTGATGGGACTTAAATGTGCAAATCCACCCCAAGATCACGGGGAGATCAGACTCCTCAAAAGGAGAAACTTCCTTGATATCTTGAGGAGGGAAGATCCATAAAGGCACAAATGTTAGAGGAAACCTTGGTCACCAAAACTTCGTCTTGTTGGCTTAGACCTATGGAAGAGTAAGGCCTGAATGACCTGATTCAGGGCAGGAGCCATGAAGGTTCCCCACAACACAGAAGCAGAAATACTGTTCAAAAGTAAGAACGGTCTTGTCCAGAGCTTACTTCTGACTCGTTTCCAAAAAATACCCTGGTTTAAATGTTCCATTATCAGCATAAAATAGCAAATAAAAGGCACTTTTCCCCTTTCTATTCAGTTTGTTTTCATTTTCTATAGTTCTTCCTTAGACTGCTATGAACTGCTCTTTGAAAGAAATGGATAGGCAGTTTCTTCTGCCTCTTTTGCTCCTGTGGGCTGGAGCATGAAGCAGTCAGAGGTACCTTGAAGATTGGCTGTACCAGGAGCAGAACAGAGGTGGAACAGCTGTCATTGTCCTTCCCCTCTCCCAACTCATGTCATGGGCCACATTGGTCCCCTGGTCAAGCCAAAAAGGCATTACCAAAATGACAACCAGAGGATGAGGCAAAGCAAATATTCTTCACTTAGGCACAGGAGAAGCGATGGAATCGTGGAATGGTTTGGGTTGGAAAGGACCTCAAAGCTCATCTTGTTCCAACCCCGCTGCTGTGGGCAGGGACACCTTCCACCAGAGCAGTGTTCTCAGAGCCCCATCCAGCCTGGTTTTGAACCACTCGAGGGATGAGGAGTCCACAACCTCTTTGGGCAACCCGTGCCAGGGTCTCACCACCCTCACAGCAAAGAATTTCTTGCTAATATCTGTTGTGAAACTCCCCTCCTGCCTAGACACCAGACGCCTCTTATAAATAAACCCACCGTAGGAGAGGCGACAGTTGGAGTCCTTCTCTTCCCACTCCTTGGAGCCCAGATTTTAATACAGCAAAAATGTCCAATACTGGAGATAAAGGCCAGCACCAGGAATAACCACGTGAAGGTGCCAGCTCTTGTGGTAGGTTGTCTAATGCAACCCTTGCCCCCATCAAACTCAGCCACTGAGCCCACTGGGCACTGCCCAGCTGGGGACTGTGGCTCAAATCAGACTCAGGAGAGGAAAGACTTGAAAATTCAGGCTGTTGAAGAACCCCTAACTGGTTTACTATTATATATAGGCTTAAAATCATCATGGGTGGAGCTTTATTAGTCAATTATTAGCCAATATTGGCCAAACACTTCAGCAGGACTCATCACTGGCCTGTCATTCTTTGATCTAAATAGTCACATTCAAGATATTTCCTCTATTTTCTCTTCACCGTTGACGAAAAGTAAATGCAGGTTCAAATTAAAAAGATTCAGGGAGTGTTCAGCTTTGGGGCACTCAGGAAAGGAATAAAAAGGACTGGAGCACCTCAAGAATCAGGAGGTACCAGCATGGAATGGAAAGCCTGTGGATATCCTGGCAGAGTTGAACACTTCTTCCTGCTCCAAAAAAAAACGAACAAAAACCTGCAACCCAAATATACCCAGTATCCAAAATTTGCAATATTTTTTTTAATTAGTGGGCATTAACACAGGATCAGAGTCACAGTACAGCTAGGGTCCATCTATCACAGTCCAATTTTACTGAGGAATGAATAACCTCTTTCCAAACCTATCCTAGCAGCGATTATGGAATATTATTATTATGCACCAATATTTGCTCTGCTTCTGGAGCTCATTGCAGCCAGCCTTGCCTACAAGCTGGGTTAAGTCTACAGACAAATTGGCAGAAATTTAAATTGTAATTTTACGTTTTTAACACTGCTGCCTTTCTTTTAGGGTCACAATAACCATGTTGCTCTGAACATTGTCTCTACTCAGATTTGAGTGATCTTTTTCTTCAGGTTTTCCACTTCTTCATTCATTCTCACTGATTTAAATACAGATTAATGCTTAAATAGTGAATTATTTGCTGCATTTCTAAATGCTATCAGATATTTTCCTATGGCCCAGGCTAAGCAGTAATGAACTCCTAAAGTTACGGTAAGAAATAAAAAGCTAAAGTAAAAATGCAATTTAAATTGGAAAGCCCTGTGTTGTTTGGCTTCTCTTGCTTCAAAGCAAAAAAGGCCAATTTATTTGCCATTTGAAGAGGATGAAAGCCTTTCCAAGACACAATTCCCCCTTCATCTATCATCTATTGCTGGACATGTATGGCACCCATGGTTTGTGAGAGCCCTTCCCTGGGGATCATAGCTAATTTCAGAAGAGACAGAGGGATATGTATCATCTGCCTTTCCGAGATCAGAATCAGGTCTGCCTTGGTAAGCCAAGCTTTAGCTTGGAGAGAGTTTTTATGGCTGAGTTATAAAAACCCTGGAAACAGGGGAGTTTATGACAGACCCACTGACAGACCCGTAACTGTCGCAGTATTCATGGTTACCACTACAAGACAGGCATTATGTTGGAGGACAGTAAACTTAAACCTGCCCATAGGGCATTCCTAAATGTTAACTGCTGGTGCACATAGGAATTTTTTTAACGCAGGTGCACTCTCCAAATACACTTGACTTCCAGAACCACCACCCCACTTTTATAAAAATAAAATAAAATAAAATAAAATAAAATAAAATAAAATAAAATAATAAATGAAAGGAGAAAAAAAGGGGTTTCATCTGTGACACTGGAAACATTTCTATAGTTGTGAACAACTACATTTGATTAAAATCTGTCAGATTTATCTTCTTAGCAGGAGGGAAGAAATATGTGTTTTCCTCCGAAAGGAAATCAATGTGTCTTTATGATAGATGCAGAGTGAAAACGGGGATGGTGTCACTTTAAATGGGGAGGGAGGAAGGACGGGTGACCCCTGGATATTGCCATTAGCTGCTGGCATAATCGTTGTGAGGAAATGCCCCCGTTCAGAGCTTATATTCTGCATTTATAGCACTGGTTTATGGTCACTGACCCAACAGTTATTACTCAGACTCTTAAGGCACAACATCTTCAGAGCAGAGGCACTGTGATTTTTTTTTTGTCCTCTTCCTCTTAATTATCACACCTCAGTGAAATCTCATGAAAAAGGCACTTGGCTTTGTTTTTGTTTTTTGTTTTTCTGATATTATTACAGCCAGAGTCCGACCAGCTTCTTTAAAACAGCAGAATAAAAGCAAATTGATTTTACTTGAAAGAACACAGAATTTTTTGTTTTGTCATGCTGCTTGATTTAGTGGCTAAAACAAATATTCTCATTGAGACAATGTGTCACCAAAATTAAAAAAATATATACTAATTGAAAGAGTGAAATGAAACTTGATTAAAAACAATGACTTAATGCCCTTATCAGACTGTTTGACCTTAACAAAAACATTATCAGCCTGGATCATGACATCAGCTGGAGTTACCAAACAAAACGTTTTGAAGAAAATTCTAGATATGAATATGCTGGAAAGCTTAGAAAGCTTAGGAAAGCTTAGAAGCTAAATAGAGGAGAAGGAAGAAATAAGTAATGACTGCACCTCTGAGCCACTACACTGCAGGAAGATGAAACAACTTGCTCAGTGCGACAGATTTTTGGCAGAGAAGGAGCACAACCTGTATATCCCAAATGCCAGATAACAGTCCTAAGCAGAAAAACACATTCTTCTTTTGAAATTATCTTAAATTTATCCAAGCGAAACCACCACAGTTTTTAATGTCAAGTGATACTCAGAATCATTCTTTCCTCTTCACAGAGTTTTTTTAATAAAGTTCTATGGAAGGAATCAGTAATTGCATGTGCATCTCCAGGCTTGGAGAAGGTTTCACAGCAAAGTGCCTCAAACGGAGCAGTTGTAAGATGAGATAATTACAAGAATAAATACCCAGTTTTCAGACTGGGGGCAGTTATGGAGCAGGGTCCCCACAGGAGTTTCTGTCACCAACTATGCTGATTATATATGGATAAATGATAGAGAATTATCCAACACTATCCAAGCTGAAATATCTCACTGTACTAAGTGCCAGAGTATTAGAAAAACAGGATAAACTCAGTGTCACTGGGTGGAGAGTAATACAAGTGCAAAAGAGACACACACACAGGCTGTAGATGCATCTATAGCAAAAAGATCTCAGTGACTGTGAATAATTCACTGTAAAGCATCAATTCGGCACCCCACAAAAGGGAAAATAAGATACAAGGATATGAGTTGAGAATGAAAATGCAGAAAATATCCTCATGCCACGGATAAATCCATGGTAGTTCTGGTCATTCTGACTCAAAATAAGTGCAGAAAATTATAACATCTTCCTGCTTTTTCAAGTAAAGAATATCTGAAAAAGAAAGAGGGAACCCAATATCTGGCCTATAAAATCTGGAATAGGGAAGGTTAGTAGAGAATGGCTATTCACTCTTTTTCATAATGCAATATAGGGCACCCGCTACATGAAAGTACTTTTCTCTTCAGTGTGAATAAAATGATGGAACTCATTTTCAAAGATGCTGGAGAGAACAAAAAAATATATGGATTTTTAAAAACATGAAACATCCCTGAGTAATATTAAACATCAGCTTTGGCTGTCTTTTAGATGCTGATTGTGAAATCAGGAAGGTACAGAGTTTTTATTCTCATAACCTTTCCCTAAATATCTGTCACAGACTATGGCTGGGTCAGGTTTTACTTTGGTTTGACACAACTTGCACTTTACAGTATCATGAACTTTATTATGAAATTTTCACATAGTACATAAAATTGTCCTAATAAAACCTGTAGGTGACAGGAAGAATTATGATTTTAGCAAGTGGTAGGAAAGGATGAGATCCTGGTTCAAGGCAATCTGTTATTCTGTATTTACTGCAATGTAGGTAAATACAGCAAAAATCAGGGAACAAGACCACCTTTATGGAGCAGGAAACTGTCTCAAAACGGTTGAACCTGAAGGATTTAAACTCCACCTCTACTCAGTGCTGCAGCATAACGAGGCCAAAACTCTCTGGAGTCCAGAGCTAGGATGAAAAAAAGAGAGATTCAAGTAGAAACAAGGAAAGTATCTTGTTCTGACAAAAACAACTCGTAATATAAACCATTAGACCGCTGGGTCCAACTCCGCATTCAAAAGGGAGACCTACTAAAGTAAGACCATAGGAGAATAAAATTATCTAGGTGCTAAAAACAAGCACTGCTGGGCAACCTATAAATTCAGATTCCTCAGGTTAACAAAAAGGAGGAAGAGGACTTGATGCCTGAGCAGTGGAACCCGTACGCAGGGAGGATATTGGATAACACGGGGCGTCTGACCTTGCTGCCAACAACACGGCAAGATGCAAAAATGGAAACAGAAGTTACAGAAACTCGGCTTTGAAGTAAGATGCAGTTTCCCAGCAAACTGCTAAACTTTGAGACTGGTGGTCTTGAAGTGTTTAAGACAAAATCTGCTCTGTAAAAAGGAAAAAAAAAAAAAAAACAAAGAGGTTCTTCTGTAACTCTTAGGAGAAATTCTTCAATCTGTAGATACAACAGTACAGCTGAAGATAAACACGGGTAAACAGAGGTGAAGGGTGTTTATCCACTTTAATTGAGACAACACAGAATTTATCTTCATCATGGTCTGACTTGGAACACCCAGCAATTTCTCCACACTCCTATTTGAGAGGACACGAGGAAAGAAGGAGGATGCTTATGCAAGTGAGAGAAATGCATATGCCCAACATCCATAGACCAGAGCCTTTCTCTTGACACCCTGTGAATCTGGGGCTTTGCTTTGTCTCCTTTTTTTATTACCCTTGTGATTTAACATTAAAAAACTATTTATGCTTCAGAATCCTGAGCATTAGACAGGTACTTGCAATGTCAAGAATAATTCTCACGGCTTGGTGATATAACTCAGGTTCTGGTCTTGCTTCCTTCCAGTATTTTTTTCCCTTGGCTAAATCCAAGATTTTGCAATGTTAGAAACGAAGTGTTGAAGAGGTGATCAGAATTTGGGGGAGCAATGGAGAGATGTCACAGATGGCAGCTGGTGCCTGTTCTTTTTGTGCTCAGGATCACACTGATCACCAGTCTCAGACCTGAGCAGGAAATTAGCCCAGATCAGGTTATCAGGGACAGAGAGGGAATTCTTACTGGGTGGGATTACCCAGATACATTTCAGCCAGTTCCCCTGGATTTTAGTGTTACCTTGCTAGTCCCATTCTGTGCCTACACTTAATATTTGAGGAACAACAAAGTGCAGAGCAGAGGGAAAAAAAAAAAAAATGTACAGAGTTTTAAATAGGTTACAATCTCTGGTCTTATCATTGGTAATTTGTAGTATTTAATAGCCCTGATATACAGGAGGTCACATGAAATCATTTAGAAGTCCTGCCTGGATTCAATTTCTAAGAATGTATTAATCTCTGCCTGGCACAGGGAAGATAATGGCATTTCCTTCAGCAGAGCCTCGGCCGGTGCCAAGAGCAGGAGTCCGACTGTCATCGGATCAGCCAGTGAAAACAAGAGGGGTATTTGGTTGTTTATTTATTGAGTCATTCCAGCCCGATATTGGCTTTACGCCAATGCGTATAAGTTCAGAGATAAAGAGTTGTTCCTAACGAGAGCAGGACAATCCATTTCTCCCCACCGCAGCACAGAAATCCAGCCTAAATTAAATCCAAGGCCAGATATGCAGGTAACCTGAACCTCGACTTTCCCAAGGCAGAAAAGGTTCAGGAGACAAGCTGGGACAAATCCAGAGAAGGGTCATAAAGGCGCAAAGAGCCAGATCCTCCTGTATACCTTTTGCTGTCTTTCAACAGCCCAGTGCAGATTTGAACTTGGAAAGATCCAGAGGAAACTATTTCAGCCCAGGTCCCAGAATGCAAAGTGAGCTGGGGGGATTGCTCAGGAGCCTGGAGTGGCTTTTTTTTTTTTTATAGAGCAAACAATATAAAGTAAATAAAGGAGAATGACAACCCTCTGTGTGCTCTAAAAGAAAACTCAAAGCCCCGCTGGTGTGCGCTGCTTGTCAGGGAATACAGGAGCAAAATGCAAGTGTGTTAAAAGGCTCCAGCCTGCAAAAACCTTTTTTTTCCCTTCTTCTTTAAAGCAACAAAATTGTTCGCCAACCTTCCGAGAAGGTGAAAAGTCTTGCCTGCTTACATTTGTAAGAGAAGCCTGAATTACCTGCCTTTCCCTTTAAGCATTTTCAGATACAAATCAAACACAGATGGCCCATTATGTTTATGACCTCACTGTCAATTGCTCTAGATAGTGCATGCATTAATTATTGAAATATTTTCATAGTATACAACTTTTTAGTGTTCACATTGTCACAGATAATTTCAACTTTCTGATTAGGAGGCATAAACAGCGTTATTTATGAGAATTAATCTCTCGAATGCCATAAAAGTCACAAATATACTGGGGGTTTTATATATATATATAATGAACCCAACCTAAAAAAAAAAAAAAAAGAAAAAAAAAAAAAAAAAAGAAAAATAAAAAAAATTGGCCTTAGTCCTGAAAGTCAACATTATGTTAACATTCCCTGCGATACATAAACGATGCCAAAACCTATTACAAATGCAGTAAATTTTGATTACTGGAGTTGTTTGTTATTTATGTCTAGAAGATAAAGATAATATTGGGAATAGCCCTCTTCTTTTCTGCTTATAAATTACATCCATAAAATACTGTGGTTTTTAAACAGTAAAATAAACTTGACTGAGGTTTTCAAATTGTGTCTATTCTGTGTCAAGGAAACCCCCTTTGGTGAATGAGCAGGTAGGAGCATTTCTTTAATTCTTATTTCATTAGTAAAAATTGAACAGCTCTAAAACAAGTCCAGAAAATTCTACAGAGTAGCAAATAGTTCCTAGCAGTGGCAAAATGATCCTTTTCAGAGTAAGGTCATAAAAACACCAGTTTCATCAGGAACAGCCCATTGACACCTGCTTGTTAATCGTTATATCCCTCTAAAAATAAAAATAAAAAATGAACCTTGACTTCCCGTACTATTTTTCCCCTCACATAAACTACATTCATATTGTGAAAAATTTTTCCAGGTAAGATCTGACTTCCTCCAGCAGAAAAACATAGTATTTTTTATCCAAGTTGCTATTTAAAAAGAAAGAAAAAAGAGGAGATCACCTGGTGACTAAGGTTGAAAAAGGTATATCTATGTAGAAAGAAAAGCCCTTTTGGTTTCTTAGACTTCTATTGCCTTAGTATTTCTGCAAGGCCAAACTAGAAAGGGAACCCCAAATTTATGGGGTGAGGAATTCAAGGAGTTAATCCTTCCCAGAATGTTCCAGATGAGCAAACAGAAAACATGCCTTTTTAATACTTCTATTTTCAGCAAACCCCTCCAATAAGATGATGGCATCCAAAAGAGCAAAGGGAGAATGGGGGGGTGGGGAAGGAAGAGAAAGAAACATCTCATGAAAAGCAGCCCAAGGGAGAAATAAGTTCATGACTAGCACATTTACACCTTTCTTGATTTATTTAAGGTACAAGAATCGTGTAATATGACCTGTTTGCTTCCCTAACAAGCATTTATATTTGCAGCAGATCAAGTCCAGACCCACTTCTGGTGGCACAGGCACCTCTCGCAGCCCTGCGGGAAGCCACGAGCAGCATCCCCCAGGCACGGAGAGGGGGAAGAGTAGCTCAAGTGGAAGGAAAAACCCCACACCTCTACTTTCTTAGACAAATCCTGCGGTGGAGTGGTGGTATCTCCTCTAACCATGGCCCCCAACCTCATACACAAGCTCCATCTCTGATTTTCTCAGCTGAGTGCAGGTTCTGTTTATAAACCCAGGTTTGTTTTTCCCCACCTCGAGGAAGGACCACACGTAGCAGGCGAGTGGGTTTTTTGGTACTTTCGGTGCTCCCAAACAAACATTTCCCATCCGCTCGTGTCACGCTCCTCAAAGACTCGCCGTGTGATGCTCTGACAGTTGAAATAAATGAAAAAGAGAAACAGCTGGCAAATAAAAGCCAAAATTTTCCAAGACACCCCTTGTCTCATGAGATGAGATGAGATTTCAAAGTCCTGCAAGGTTCCAGCATTCCTTTGGTCCGATTTTGCTATAAATTCCCCGCAGTGCAACCTGTTCCCTTGTGGGGTCCTCTGTGTTGTTAGAAGAGAGTTGGGAAGGAAAGAAGAGTTGGTTTCTAGGTGGAAGCTGTTCTGACCCTGAAGGAAGGAAAGTTGTAGGTTTTCCATGCCCCTGTTTTTATGCAGAACTGCTCTTAATCCACCCTACTTATTTTATCGGTGCTGAAATTGTTAGCATGAGGTTTTGCTACAGCTGAGAAACAGAAGGAGAAAAATGAGGTTTCTTGATCTGTTGGGGCTCTTTTTTTATTATGTAGAGGATTGGGGCTCTTTTTTTTATTACGTAGAGGATTGTTAAGGTTTTTCTATGGCTTGAAGAGCTGAAGCTCAGACTCGTGATCACTTCAAATGGATGGTCCCTATCAACTCTTACAGGAGTGGTGCTTATGAGAGACAGTAAATATTAACTCTTTTTTCTTTTCCCATTTTTCTGCTTCTGCATAGAAAGCAGAGGCCAGGTTAGGCTTCTGCCCTGGTAGGTAACTAGGAGGTGTATTGTTTAACTATTGCTCTACTGCAGCAAACCTTTCCTGCTTGTTTTCCTATATAACATGAGGAAAATTGGATGTTTAGGAAAGGACATATCCTACTGAAACATGTTTGGGGCTGGTGGAGGCAGGCTGGCTGCGCAAACAGATCTTTAGGGATTTATGATGATCAGGTTTTCAAGCATTACGAAAGCCTGAGAGCACATTATTTTTAAATGAGTTATATATTTAGCACTATGCCCACCATTCTTTCAGTTCTAATTTTAGAGGGCAGGGGACAACTCTGGCACTATTGTAGCCTTGTCTAAATTTAATATAGTTGAGCAGCTGATGATTATCAGAGAGATTGGCTTTTTGCTCCTTCAGGAATTTTTCACTCCGGAAAAAAAGTCACTGTGTAGTACTCTGCTTAGGGTATTGTAGAAGCTGTTGTCGTACATGAGAAGAAAGTGTGCCCTGAAATAATCTCCTCAGCCTTATCTCTTACTCCAGGGAGGGATTTTAGATGCAGAACTGAAGGGGATGAGGTTGGTTTGGACAATGTTGTCCTTTGCTTCCTGTAGAAAGAGCGGTAACTCGTGCTGGCATCTACCAGTAGACCAGACCGTTCCCTTGTCCTTGTGAGTACAGATGTGACCAGGCACAGGACAGAGCTCAGGAGCTTCCAGTTCACCAGTTGCCCTGTGGAGGGGGTGAGGAGTGTTGTTCCCGACTTCTTGCCCAGTGCCAAGGGTCAGGCAGTCCATCCAGAGCCATGGGTTGAAGACCAGAAGAGCAACTCTCGTAATGCTTCCGTTCAGCCTCTCATAAAGCCCCCAGTTCCAGTCATGGGTGTGACTTTTAACTCTTACCTGGCCTTCCAGGCAGTCTAGACCTCGTGTTGTCTCTCTTACCATGGCCACAGCGAGCAGGATCACCTCAAGAAGCGTCTCTGAATTTGTCAAATGATGTGCTAGCCATAGTTTGTGGGAGCGGGGACACGTGAGGCAGGGAGGGCGTTTAAGTGTTCCTAAGTGATTAAAGGCAACATACACAAACACTTTAGTATCAGCAGCAAGCTCCATCTGCATAACTCTTCCCAGTGTCAAAGACTCAGTCCAGACAAAGGGTGTTTCATTGAAAAAACTCTGTAAAAAGAGGCCTTGCAACTTCCTATAAATATTAGGCTTTCTGCCTTCCTTCTGAAATATATATGAACAGCCTCAAGAGGGATTATAGATGCTGGCAAGTTTAATCAGTCCTCAGAAGTCCCTGACACTGTGTAGAGCATTGGAGTTTTGCATATGGTTCCCCCCACACGCACTGAAGTGTTTTGAGGTTGGGGTGACTGCAGGTCTCTGAGAAAGCAAGATTGATAAAGCAAAGCAATCGGAGTTATTTCCTATGCATGAAATTGATTAAATGCTTCACTAAATGGCTTATAAATTTGGCTCTCATATTTCTGTCACCCACTGCAAAGATTACAGAAACTCCGTCTATAACCATGTTGTATACAATACCAAATTACAAAAGGTTGTAAAAACTAATGTTTTGTTTAAAGTTTTGAGCAGGACCATATGCCTTCGGTGACCTTGAGTAAGCTATTTTAATTCAAAACATTTTAAAGAGTAGAGAAGGCAAAAAATCCATCTGCATAACAAAACTGCACTAACACAATTTAATACTTAGTACGCTGCATATCATTTTTTACTTCTTGCCAGAAAAAAACGTTGAATCCCCTTCCACCAGAGTATTCTAATTTTATAGCTATTAAATGTATGTTGCATGAGACCTAGAAGCTCAGGTTTCTCCAGATTGAATTTGCTTTTCTTATTTTATGAACTCTGTTATCAAATCTACCTGGGAACTTACATGATCCCTTTTACTCTTGGACTCACGTGCATCAGGCCCTAATGTTTTCTTGACCTCATCAGCCCCTTTAAAGTGAAGCTTTATTGATTTTGGCCTTAGCATAGAGTTTCATTACCTCCCAAAATAGGATGAAAAACCGAGGCACGGAGACACTGAGGATCTCTAGATGCCAAAAACAGGTGTGAGTGTAGTTTGCACCCAGATCTGCTTGTTCTCCTCTCACGTGAGACAGCCAAAGGACTTACTAAAGTTGAGGCACTGGAATAGCTGTATGAGCCTTTTCAGCTGCTGGAGACCTACTTGTACAACATTGATTTCCCAACTGTGCTCAGTCATGTCCAGTGTCCTGCACACATTTAATGACAGCTGCTGATTGCACCCAGTTACGCTCTCGGGCCACAGCAGAATAAACTTTGGGTCAACTGAGTCTTCTGTTATTTTAAAATCTAGTGTTGGCTTATGCCTTGGCTGTCTTTGTGCAAACATCTGACCTGGAAACCCGAGCTCAGCCAAAGCTGTCTAATTGTGGATGCCCCATCCCTGCTCTGGGGGATTCTGCCTGGTCTGGTGGAAAGTTCACAGCAAAGGAGTTGGAACAAGATGGTCTCAACGGTTCCACCCAACCCAAACCATTCAGTGATTCTGTGACGTTACTGAGTTACAAATATATAGTTAGCCACAATAAAACAGGTAGATTGCTTTATAAATCCAATAAGCACCGAACTTCCGACTGTCATAAATAAAATTTTACAGGATCCTTTTTACATGGAGCTCCATTTTACAGACAAGAAAACCAGGGTTTACCAGGCACACAGGCTTTGCCCAGATTTAGTTTTCCTTTGGCAAAGATTGAGGCTGAGCTCTGGCTCTTCTGCTCCCCAGCTCTTCAAGAACTCAACCATACTCTCCTTAGCTATACAAATAGAGATCTTAAGTGATTAAATGTAAGTACTGAGACGAAGCTCATAGCAAGCAAAAAGTGAATTGGCATGAAATGCAAACATAAGCATGAGAAAGCAATCTGTGTTTTAACCATAAATGCCTGTTTTCTACAGGAAAAGCCATGTTCTCCCGTAACATTTACAAGCCATCTTGTCCCCAGCAAGGATTAACATTCGGCATCGAAGTACTGATCTGGCAAAGGGCTGCCAGTAATGTAATCTTTTTTACAACCAGCAACATGCTTAAAGTCTTGACGGACTTGACCTCTGTCCATTGCTAATCCCTAACTTTCTTGCCCATTCAGATGTACATCTTTAAAGAGATGACACTGCGTGTATAGCAAAGAGCTAAACTTTAGCTGAAGGTGAAACAAGAGCTGCCCAGAGAAAAGCATGGGGTGGAGGGAAATCTGAGTGTCGCTTACCCGGCCTCGTGCTGGGACTCTGACCCCTCCGTGGGGGTAGAGGTGCCTGCTCAGTTATACATGTGCGGTGCCTTTATTTCTGCCCAGATGGGAGAACACACCTTTTGGCAAGAGAGGATGTAACGTATTAGCTTGGATTACAGAAGCACTGTAATCAGAGTCTTTATGCTTAGACTGTCTGAACAGTCCTTGATCCCAAAGGATAAAGCTAAACAAAGTAGCTGAAGCTCACACATGGAAAAATGAGATATAAAGAGACCTTATATTTTACAGAATCAGTTTCTCAACTCCCAGCTCAGGCATTTGGTCAAAAAACCAAAGTGGTATATTTACATTATATTCACAGAAAATAACAGTCAATCCAAAAAGATTCCAGCTGTCTTTTCTTTTATTTGTGTGACAACCAGTCCTGGGACACATGCCAGCTCCTCAGATACTGCTGCTCCACAGTCTAGTTATTTTAACTTCTGGCAACTGGTTATTTGACCTCTTGGTGGCTTGTCGTTTTAGTATCACTTTCTCTCTGTGGATAATCTAGTGGGAATCCCTCCTTTATAAGGCAACAGTCTACACATGGTAATTGGCCAGAACACTGAAGTATTGTGCTGTTAAGTCTGGTCTCGAGCCACAGCTGAGGAGCATTAATTGTGATTGGGAAGCACAAAAAATTTGTTTTAGTCTCTTGTTCATGCATTGGTGGTCCTCAGGCATGGGAGAAAACTCCGGTTTTTTTCTATGCCATGTGTTATGTACGAGGTTTGGATCACTCCCCAGAGCCACGTGACAGCAATCTCCTCCTCCTGGAGGAGCACAGCCCAGGCTCTGAAGGACGTACAAAGAGGAGATCAACTGAGCAGCACCAGCCCTCAGCTTTCACTGGCTTCTGAGTGAGGAGTTACATCATTTTGGTGTGAGAAACCAGCCAGATGCAAGAACTGCTCCCTGTTTCTCTGTCCCATCAACAGTGATTACAAATTGACATAAAAGCCAGCGGAGTGCTTTGTATCCCATGGAGATCCTCCAGGGACTGGCGGAAAACAAAGCAGCCTAAAAACATCTCAGAAGAGCCTCATGTTTGTAGACAGTCTAATCTTCTGAAGCTGTACTCGGTGAAAAAGCATGCAAATAATCCAAGTGAAAGAAGCAGCCATATATCTTTAATTCAAGGTAATATTCCTTCCTCCACCTTGAGCAGTCAAAGCACAGCCATAGATTTTCCAGTAGTCTGGGAATGGGATCTTAGAAAATGGTGTACTCATTCTGACATGGACTTAAATAGGTTTCAGAATAATCCATTGTGCATCAAGTGTTTAATTGACATAATTAATAATTTTAAGGGGAGCCATTTACATTGTAAGTTCTATACACATTATTTACAATTTCAACAGTAACAGTTAATGCTCTGTGACAAACTATATTGTTTCCAGCTTGTTATCCATTCATAACAAGGTCAATCTATTACCATTATTTTTGTGAATGTAGCTGTTACCTTGAGGCAAAAAGTTAATTGTAAATTACAGAGGAGGGATTATTGAGTTGGTTTTTTAACTGTATTCACTGTAATGTATGGTAATGGTGCTATTTTATGAAACATTTACATTTAAAAGCATTTCGTTATTCATATCACACATGCTGGAAAAATTCACTTTTAAACTTTTCAAGAACTTACTCAATGGGAAGGGAAGAGCCATTTGAAAGGATCCAGCTGAACACTTCATAACCACTGCAGTTAAAACCAGATGCAGGCTCATCTATTTTCTGCCTTTGTGTGAGTCTGGTCCCTCTGCCATCACCATTCAACACAACTCTGAGAAGTGCACAGTGCTCTGAGAAACAGGAGCAGATCTGATTGTAATTTAGAGGAACATTTCAGCCCTTACATCACAAACGTGATCTGTAAGAGATGTATCTTCAGATTTTACTCAGCTCCTGATACACACCAAGTCCACAGGGCCGCTCTGATGTCTGAACTCTTCTCCTCCCTACTTAGGCACAATTTCTACTGCACTGGTTGATGGCCTGGCAGACAAAGTTAAATTTTACCTTTACACTCTGTCTTGTTTGCTCCCACCTGAGCAAAAGTCAAAGGCTATAGGGCATCGCTGCTTCCCAGATGGCAGTAAAAGTTGTCATTCAGAGACTACACAGAAAAGGATGGAGAACCATCATAAAACCTGTCTTTCCCCCATCAGTTTAACGATCCATTTCAGGGCAAAACCCCTGAGCCTTACATTACATCATTGACTTGTCCATCTCAATGTAGAGTTGACACCATTTAACTTCAATCTAGGCAATATTTCTGCTGTGCCCACACCAGTTCTGCCTGCAACATTCATCTCCACCTCAGCTCTCTTCTACATTGTACTTTGAATTAGGTGTCTTACATAATCCCATTATAGTCTGGCTTCAATTACAACACTGGCACTGAATCTTCACAATCAGTTGCAGAATAACTGAAAACAAACTCATAAACATGGAATATTTTGAGCTGACTAAACAATGCAAGAGGCTGATCACTGATCAGATGCAGAAACGTATTTCCAGTCACACATAGAAAAGTGCATTAGAATTTCATCTTCCTTTTTCTACTTAAGAATAGGCAGGTGAGAGCTGTTGAGGTATTTCCTTAACCAGCCTATAAAAGATATGTTCTAACTTCACAGTGGTAAAGTTCGTGTAGTGTTCTGGGGGGAGCTGGGTGCAATTTCATGGAGAACAATTTAAATCTGTTACAATCCATTGCTCCAACACTCAGCTGCTCACTTGAAAAATCTATTCCTTTCTTCTTCAAGTCCTAATGAAAAAATAAATTTCTCAGGCTTTTGCCTTCTGTTTGAAAGGCTTAATGTGTTATATCAGGCCAGGTTTTCTTCTACCTCATGCTCTAAGAAACTTTAGGACATCATCAGGCATTAGCATCTCTTGTTTGGAAAGGGTTAACTAACATTATTTCTGTGGTCTCCATGGCTGGTAGCATGTTCAAAGTGCACAAAGCTCAAGACATATGCATTCTTCGTCCAATAACTTGTCCAGTAATTGGTATATTGATTGCTAATGTCATCATGTTTTAGTATATATAAACCCTCTCACTCTATCATACAGACGCCAACAATCCAAGAAGTCATTGTTTATTCATTGTAACTCCCAAACTGGCCGTGTCAGATTCTGCTTCAGGCCTTGCTGATAAAAATCAGCAGATGATTGGGCACACACATTCTTGACATGGCTGACCCATGACATCCTAGGGCCAGCAGGGAGCCTGTCATTATGTGTACAATACTCTTCTTTCTTCCCCCTTATCTATTCCCAGATGACTTTGAGATTTTTATTAACTCATTAATGACTGAAGATGTCATTAAAGAAAGTGGGAAGGAGGGGAGAGAAGGACGTTTTGTTTGTTTATTTAAAAGTGGGGAGCAGCAAGCCATTGGCTCCGCTTGGAGAAAGGTGGGGAATCTTAAAGACAACACTGAAGGATATCCAGACGAAAAGATCATTAGTTCATTAGGATGACTAAAGCCAAGCTTTGAAGGGAGAAAAAATATCCAGGCCATATTTGAAACACAGCCCGGGAAGGAGGAATGAGTTTCTCCACAAAAAGAAATAACAAAAAAAGACTGATCAGGTTTAAACAGCACAATCAGCAGCCCAGACAAGCACAGGAGGAGATCTCCCTGGCACTGCCTCGGTGTTCAAACACTGCAGTATCCACTCAGAACGAGTTTTGTGTTCAGGGTTAGCATTCTATTGTGTCTTTAAAAGTGTGTCACTTTCCAAAGGGGAATAGTATCTGTTTGGGTTTTGCTTCCTTTATTTTCTTGTAAATACGTCAATTGAATAAATATTGAAAAGCATGAAATAGTAACCACACCTGAAGTGTTTTTTTCAGGTGCTTTTTCATCCTAAATTTGTGAATTTTATCTGTAAATACAGAAAACTTCTGCATATGATTTTGCAGATTTTTACCATATGGTCAGAATTTTATTACATTAAAATATATATTTGAACCAGAATTTTCTTGTGAGTCTGTTGACAGCCTGCTTCTGATCCTACAGCAGTCAGTCACTGAAATTCCCCTGAATTTGGGATAAACAGCTAGTCCCACCCTATAGATTTTTCTTTCACTTGAGAATCTTGCTTATATTTCTTAATTTCTCTGTGAAAGAATTTCACATCTGATATTTTTATTGGAGGTTGGATTCATATGGCAATGAAAGCCATCTTTTTCCTCCTGAAATTTGTGTTTCCTATCATTAGAGGTCTGTTGGTTTAGAACCAAGGACTTAATTTTTTAAAGATTGCAATTATTTTATTTTAATGGTTGCCATTTGCGGACTGAGGAATAGTGAACGTTTTCCTGCCTTAGGCAGCTGCCTTCCATATGGCTGTTGATCTCAACCTAGAGATCTCTGACATGATTCCATGATTGCCGTGGTACTGGACATCAAAGTGACCTAGAGCTCGATGTCATCGGCATTGGCTGGCTCGTAATATTCCTTGTTTCAATGTGCATCTGCTTGATGAGGTGAGCGGAAGAAAGATGAGCCTGTTTCCCAAGGGATCTGCAGGTATTGGAATAAAATAATGGAATAAGCTCCATAGGTGGCACCTGTGAATTACTACAACCAACTCAAACAGGAATCTGCTTGTTCCATCACATAAACCACAGGTAATGGTGTGGCAATCAGGTATGCCAGTCTGACCTTATAAACTGACCACAGTAAGTTTTAGTATTCCTAATAGGAGTTAAATGAAAATAATTTAATTACACCATGGTGCTTGGCACAACTCTCCATTCTCCCCACTCAACGAATGATCCGAACACCTGGGTCATAGGGCCAACATTTACTTTTAGCAATAGTGATATTTGCTGAGTCCTTGTGAAGGCATGGACGTATTCTGCAATATTAGAAGTCATTTCTGGGGATTTTTTATTTTTTTTTTTAGGTGAGATGTCTATTCTTCTTTTGTCTCCTGACAATTAACAGAACATTGTTTGTATTGTAGTGGGAGCTGGAGTTCTCCATTAAAGGTCAGGGACTTGTGCAAGATGCTGTCTGGGGCTTTAAAGAGTGCATGGAGACACATACACATGTACATACATACATATGTGTATAAAAAATTTGCAGGAACACATCAGCATTTGTCGGCCTAATCAGCTACGCCCAGGTTAATGAAGGCGTGTCATTTTCCAAGTACACCTTTTTGGGAGCAAGCTGTCCTTTCTCCTCCCTTTCTGACATCCAGCCCCTCTTCCATCATGTACCAAAGTGGGAACCTGTGATGAATCTTTGGATAATGGACTGTTGCTTTGACAAACTACTCCGAGTGAAACACGTGCCTGTCTTGGCGACAATAATAGCAAAGAGTGGATTTTGTGGAAGAAATAGAGGCTTTGAGGGCTCCGGCGCCAGACTCCAAGTCTATAAATTGCTGGACTGGGATGTTAGATGCCTTTTAATATTTTCAAACATCCAGTGGAGTAATGAAAGAACTGTAGGACTACCCTGATCTGAGACCCCGGGAGAGTTGTTTTCAGAGATCATGGGAGCTCACAACTTGTTTAAGAACATGAAGTCCTATCCAAGTAATAGCTGGAAATAAGTTGCTTGATTTTTCTGTCCCTAAAGACAAATTCTTGTAATAGCAAAAGTGTAAAATCCAACAAAGAGAGGCTTGATACTTTCAGATACTCCAGCCACTTCCTTGGGAAAAAAAAAAAAGAAAAAAAAAAAGGCAGACTGACAGTGAAACTATTTGGGGTAAATAATGAGGACAGACTTCTCAGAAATAAACTGGCATGGATTTGGCCATGAGATGTCAGATTCATAACTTGGGAAATGAAAGCCTCTATATACTAGAGAGCAGGCCTTAGCCCTGCAGTGGCAATTCAGCCTTCTGAGCCACAGGGATTTCTTTATAATCAGTGGTATATTAAATGTGGGATCCAGTAGGCCAAAGGGACAGCAGTAAAACGGAGACAACACGCAGTGGCCAAAAATGAGCTAAAGCCAGATACTAATTACTTCACAGTAATTTTGGTTACCTGTAGGGTTGACTAATATCTCTTGGCCCTGGAAGGTAAATGCTTTTCCTATCACTTAGGTTTTACACCTAGTACCTTTTTTTTTTTTTTTTTTAATTTAAGTGAAACTGGTGAGAAAGCAGGTTTCGTTTATTTATCCGCTTTCAATGTAAAGGTGAGGGATGGATTGTTATACTGTGCACATAGCTGGAGTGGGCTGAGGAAGAGCGCTTTCAGACAGGCCTGGGTCAACAAAACAGATTCATCCATCACATCTGCCAGAATGGAAAGATAGTTGTCTGGATGCTCGGTCAATCCGAGACCTTTCTGCTGAGTCAACTGACAAGATTGCAGATATTTGTGACAATGAGGACACTTATCCACTGGTAAGTGGGCTGAAGACCACCAACATCTTTGGCGGTGGGTCCTAAGCCTGGGAAGCTCTAAACTCTTGAACAGCAGTATCTTGCTGTTTTGCAGTCCTCCTCTCCTTCTCGACTGAAAATCCTTACCAAAAAACTAAACTTGAGTAAGATAAAAGAACAAAAGGAGGGGATTCTGAGGTGCTAATGGTGGAAAGTGTGAGAGTCAGTAGAAAGTACAGTAAAGAAACCCATGACAAGTCATGATAAATGGGTCGTTATAAAATTCATGTTTAGGCTGCACCAGTCTGGGGATAATGCCATTCGTCATGGCAACACTGGGGCACTAATGAGCCCTCATTGCATATTCATGGTTTGGCGCCTCTCTCCTCTCTCTGCCTCCCTCCCACCCCGAACCAATGCCTGGTAAATATCTCCACCTCAAGCTGAAACTCGACTTAGGCTGCTTTTTTTTTTTTTTTTTTTATTTGTTATGTTGCAGCAATTACACTGTAAAAGTGCTGCACAAGATTGATTGCTCTGATCTGTAGTTCAATTGTAAATTAGAATACACATCCCCCTGGGGACACACGGCCCCTATTTGTGATTAAGAAAAAAGCCCCATAATAGACTAATAGCTAAAGTTCTCTCTCTTTTACTTTCAGGCAATTAGCTTGATGAAATGGCCTCTTTTTGTGTACCCTGGAAGTGTAAACCGATATCATAATGAAGTATATGATGTTTATTCTATTATTTTCACCTTGCCATGTACGCAGGAATGCATAAATAATGGCTGCTTTGTCTACTACATTTACTGATTCAGAAGTAAACTCTGTCTTAAAGATGCAGCATGTGATCCCGTAGCCTCATGTGAAGTTGGACACTGCCACTACTCTCCATAAAAACTAACGTTCTGCCCAAAGAAGTTGGAGACCATTTTTAGTCAGGAGCTTAAATACTGTTTGCACGACACTTTCATTTATGGTGGACCTTAATTGGAAAATCCTCCTAATAACCTTCTGAGAAAAACAAGGTATCTCCATTTTACAGGAAGGATGTCTGAGGGGGAGATGCTGGACACGTTACACAAGCCCACACAGGACCTTAATAAGTGCTTGAGAAATCCTACCTCCTTGAATGTTTTTTCAGGCAATGAGAAGCTCCCTTTCCTCTCTCTTGTAAAGAGTTATTAATGCTGTCCTGGATGGGTCATGCAGTGGCTCTGACCTTACCTTTCCTCAAAGACGTCCATCTCTGCGGTGTCACAGTTGTCTTCATTCCCATGTGACATTCATGGCTAAAGCTCTTTCACCTCAATCCGAGGTGGATATGGTCATGCCCATATTCCATATCATGTGTTGGATGCTGCTTTCCCAAGGCTCAGTTCGAGCTGTCAGTCTCAGCAAATGAGTCACGTTGTGCAACAGTGTTCTAACACGGGGATGGTGTTCGTGCAGTTGAGCTGGAGATAAACATCTGGGAAGAAAACTGCCATGTGATGATAGCTCTGGGCAAATCTGCTTGGTGAGGAAAGGTGCTTCTACATGAGCCTTTCGCTTTGGCCCAGGAGTGCACTTGCTAAGTGAACCCTCCAAATGACCCCGCTTACCCTGTCCCACCAGGCCAGGCAGCCTCGGCGCACGCAAAGGCAATTCTTTGGCGTGAAATTAAAGCGGGTGATGTGGCCTGGGAGCTCCAGCAGCTAATGGGGGTTGAGGCCATGGGAGCATGCTGGGGCTGGTCTGAGTGACCCTCTGACACGCAGTGACCTGGGGCCAGCCCCTGCTCTGCAGCGCACAGCACAGATGGACCTTTATTGGCCTCTTTGCCAAGTGGAGCAGGTTTCCTATCCAAGGAGTTAAGAGAAACTCAGATAGCGTGGCAGGGAGGACATGTGGAATGGCCTGAAAATCCTGCCTGAGGAAACACGCTGCTTTATGTATAACCCCCTCGGTTTGTCCGCAACGGAAATATTTCCATTTCGTTTAAATTCTGCGTGAGAGAGGTTCTGAAGGGGAACATAACAGAGCCTGGAAACATTTTGCTAAGAAGCACTACCAGTGCAAACCTTCAAAGGGTAACTCTGTACATGGCTACAAAACCATATTCTGTTTAAACTTGTTCATCATTGTCTTCTTGCATGACAGCCCTGGCATTTAAAATATGTTAGGGGTGACACAATACTTTCACCTGGTGCAGACATATATCACTGGAAGGATGTTCTCATAAACAAAGTGCTGCAGGCTATGATCTTATCATTCTCCTCTTCCTTCTTCTCAGCTCAGTTCAATGACAAACACGTATTTCTCTTCTTTGCTCCAGTTTCTGCTCTACGGGAGCCTGGTTTTGGAGCAACAGGTGATGTTGCAAATCAGGAATGACAAGCGGTGGTGGTGGCCTGGTTGGGAGGGACCATCAGAGGGGGCAAACATGCAGCAAATTTTGTCCTGCTCCAGCTGGTGCGACCTCGTGGCACAGGCAGAAGTGCACTCAAGTGCACGCCTGCACACGCGTGGGGTTTTGAGAAAGACAAAGCAAATTAGAGTGTTCACATGTAATTAGCTGACTATTAGTGTGGTTCAGCCGAGGCAATAGGCAGACAGTTAACTCTGAGATAGCTCGCAGATAAAAGGGGCGAGAAGGGTGTTCTGGGGAAAGCTGGAGGTAATAGTTCAGAAGATAAATTCCTGACAAATTGAGCAGGCATCTCGGAAGGTTCTTGCCCTGCACCACTAGCACAGTGAACCTATACAGGCATTCCCTCTCTCCCTTACAAGGCTTAACCCTTCCCAGCGTCCAGGGCTCTTTCTCTTTGGGTGGCTCACTTCCAAATTAAGAATTACAATTTTCTGTTTGAACACTTTAGTTTGGCCCTCCTTCTTGTGCCAGTATATGTAACAGAGATTATAACCCCTACCCCTGTAGAGGCTGGGATATCACCAGTTGTTTCTCTGAGAGTGGAGGTGATCAGGTCTAGTAAAAACATTATTATTTACCATGAGTAGGCATCACTCTTGGGGAGAAACCCAAAGTGCATCCAAGTTCAAGTCTTTGCAACTTCTATGAAAATGTGGGGTTTTTAGTAAATCTTTGTGCTAAATGAAAATGTCATTATAATTTTCTCTCATTTCATAGCTGACAGTGAAGTGCTTTTTTCTGTCCTTTGGGATATTTCAAGATTTCATTTTTTTTTCCAGCTAATTCTGTGGCTAACCAATACGCTGCTAAAAAGTAAAAAACCTAACTGAGCCGTTTGCTTCAGCAGTTCCAAAATATTTCATTTTTTTGCATTCACTTATAAATTAAAAATTAAAATCAAAATATATTTCAAAGCAAATAAATTTTCACTTAGAAAAATATGTATTGGAACACTCGCAATTATTATGAAAAGTCTTTATCATCTTTGTTCAGTTTAGAAGCCTCATGAAAACTGCATTATTCAATCCAAGCCTTTCTTCCTGTTTGGCATTTTCCAGCACAAATTTTTCATGGAAAACCCTAGACATAATCCACTTTTAGCATCAATTCAGTATATCAGGGTGTTCTTATTTGGGATGACTTCTGAGAAAGAATAATTGAGAATTTAATGCTGCATTGATCCAGCACTAAAATTCCCAAATATTGCCGAAATTATCCATGCTTGTGAGTATCCACTCATGGAAAACATTGCAATTCTCAGGGCCTATATGCCTGTGGCCACTTCTATTCCTCTCAAACAGGATTGATCTAAAGTATTTCTGTAGAAGTAAAAATTTATCATGGATTTTGCACAACTTGTACACCATTTCAAGGAAAATGCACACTTGATGTTTCGGATGAAACGTTCTTGTTTTCTGTCATGCAAGATGCAGAATTCACCAAGTAGACAGAAAAACTTGCACTGTTGAGGTGGGCAAAGTCATATTCACTGAAGAATTTGCTATTTTTTGCAGACCATAAATCACTTCTAAGCATACAATTAGCAATTTTTGGTACACAGTTGTTTTTAACCCCCAAAGAATATTACCACTGCTATTTTTAATGTTTGTATGTTCAAGCCTTGCGTAGGCATCTGTCATGAGCAGAAAGTTGGTGTAAACTCTCTACAGAAGAAACGTTGAATCAAGAGGGCAAGATTGTGTTGATGTTTCTCTTCATCTTGAAGGAGGGAACCTTCTGCTGTGGATCTCAAGTGATGCTCAAGGGGAAGAACAGCACGTACAAGGAGGAGAGCCAAGAGCCTGCCACTAGAGATAAACCCTGGGGACAGTGTCAAGGTAAGGGCTCTCACCAGCCACTCAGGAAATGTTTTCTCCCTGACTCCTGCTGCCCTGCTTACCTTCTTCCCATGGTGAGTCCTGTCATTTTCCTCACCCCACCTTGGAAAATAACAGGAAAACCAGAGTTTTTACACGTGTTCCTGGAGAGAGGATTATCTTGCCTGGAAGTAACAGTGGGGTTAGATCGAAAGTCCAGCTATCCCCTCCCCATGTCCTGTGAGGAGCAGCTGAGGGAACTGGGAGTGTCTGGAGGAAAGGAGGCTCAGGGGGGACCTTATCACCTCCTACAACCCCCTGAAAGGAGTTTGTAGTCGGGTCTGGGTCAGTCTCTTCAACCAAGTAACAAGCGATAGGACAAGATGAAGTGGCCTCAAGTTATGCCCGGGGACGTTTAGATTGGATATTAGGGAAAATTTCATCACTGAAAGGGTACTCAAGCATTGGAACAGCCTGCCCAGGGAAGCAGCAAAGTCAACAGCACTCGAAGTGTTCAGAAAATGTGTAGATGTGGTGCTCAGCAACGTGGCTTAGTGGCAGACCTAGCAGTGTTAGGTTAGTGGTTGAACTTGATGACCTCAGTGGTCTTTTCCAGCCTCAGTAATTCCATGATTCCATGATCTCTGTGGCAGGGACCCCCAGCAGATTTACAGAAAAACATCAGAAGTCAAAACGAATTCATCTCCTGAGGTCATTCTGCACATTCGTATCGCTCAGCGCGTTGCAGACTGACAACAGAAGTTGCATAAACCAAGAATGTTTAATGGTATTTTAGCCTGATTGTATTTTTGGTACTCTGTGGCAGAAAATCCTACAACTTAATTGTGCTGCATGATAAACAATTTTATTTCCCTTTAAACCTCTTTTGCTCCTGGTATTAATATAGTCTATAAATATTCCCCACTTCAGACTGTTCTTCACCACATTTGTCGGAGTATAAACTTCAGTCACCTCCTTTCAAAGAGCTCAAAATTTGTCTCATTTTTCTTTGAATGAAAGCAGATACGTAGAATTACCAACATGACAACCACTATCAAACCCAACTGTTGTTACTGAGACTGAAACGCTTCCAAAAATTAATTATTTAAAGTAATCCAAACGGTGCAAATATCCAAAGATCAGGCAGATCTATAAAACTTGCCTGCAGCAAAATCATGCAATTAGAATCACGCTCATAAGTGTTGCAGTCTTAAAACATTAATAGATCATTTTAATGGAAGGAGTTATTAAAATTGTATTTGATTTGCATTATTACAACACTGAATGCACGACGGAAAACTGAGTTCATGAGTGAGGTACAGCACAAACCAGAGTCTCATTATCTGAGCTGGAACTTTACAGTTCTGCCTGAATTTTCTTCAGTTTTATTTCTCTTCTAAATTGATAAGAACTCTGGTTTTTGTATTAGAAATAGAAAATGAGGAGGAGGATAAGAAAATATCTGGAGAGTGAAATAAAGGCTGAAAAAAGCAATTTGAGGAAAAAACAATCCTTTCCAATGTAAGGAATTTTTATCATAAATGAGATGTATTGTTGTGATCCTGACCACTATCAGAAGTCCCATGAATTGTGGGGTTTCTGTAGATTTCTTAGGACAAAGTTGCCCCAAATGTGGAAGCAATTATAAAGAAATTCATGACTCTTTAGTAAGCACTCCTTGTTTTATTTCCATTCAATTTGTGGATCTCTATCTGACATCTTTTTATTGGGCACTTACCCTCCCTGACCTGTTTATAAAATTCCCTGTTTCATTAGTGGGACACCACCAGCAAATCTGATGCCTAAATGACTCCTTTAATCCAGTAGGAAGCAGAGTTTTCCAGAGTTAATGGAATAAAATCAGTCATTTCTAACAGACTTAAGAATAAACCTGCAAGGGTTAAAAGAATATCTATATAACCATAATTACAAAGTGGAGGAAGGAATACAGTTTCTTTGCAACTGAGATATTTTTAGGGTTTTTGTTCTTTAGAATCCCCGCACAGGTATGTCCCTCATGCACAGTTGTCAAAAATAGTGTTTAGGCATTTAAACTCCAGTTGATTTAATCCAGCACAGAAGTGTGCTCTAAATTTTTCAGGGCATTGCAAATGTGTAAAAATGGTGTCTTCGTGTACAAAAGCTCCATTGCACTTACAAGAACTGTGCCAATAAATTAAATTAATGACAGTATTTCTATTAAAAATAGAAATAGTGTCTTGTAGAAAAAAATACCCTCTATCTTCTGAACTTAAAATATGTTTTAAAATTCAATGTTCAGATCCTTAGCAGGTGTAAATCATCACAGAAATTATGCTGTTACACTTTACATGATATTACCAAATTGTCTTGCTGGTAATTAAGAATATCCTCTATGGAATAAGGACCAATGACAGGAGAAAGTATAAGTTGATATTGTCTCAGCACGCATAAGTGGTAGACAGAAATATTCATGTGCATAATCTTACACCTTGCCTACATGATACCCAGTGGGCTAAAGTAATAGTGTACAGAATTATCTTGGAAAAGGCAATTCTCAACAGAAACTAAAGATCTTATGAGTTGTCTGTGTTTCTCATAATTATACGTGGCAAAAATGAAGATAAAACTAACAGGCATGCTCTTGGAAAATGTTTCTTTAAAAATGCTCCTTTAAACTTTCAGCAAATTATACTCAAATGTATTTCAAGCCCAATTTTTCTGTATTTCATCCCAAGAAAATCAGTAGCTCTTTCTCCATTTCTTTTCATGGCTCTATTACGGCTATAATCTACAGCCCAGGGAAACATATGTAATTCCTATTAGTCAGGAAGGTAATGAAGTCATTCCGATCAAACATGAAATTTTTGCCCTGAATTTCTGCTGTAAATTTCAGGGGAAAAGGCCACCTCAGAATTCAACAGTCACTTGGAGGAGCCAAACAAGCCACTCTGTCTGCTACAGCACAGCTCATTTAACTCACTGACGAAATGAGACTTTTCTAGAATCAAACCTTTCTTTAAAAAGCAAGCGCTTCCCTTCCTCCATGATAAAAATGAATCTCTTCTGATTCTTTCGGAAATTATTTTTAACGGCTTCCTTAAAGAGATACCCATTTCCAGCAACGTATCTGAGCAATTCCTCAGGGCCGGAATTTCAGGTGTTCATGGAACATGCTCTGACCTTTATGTTCAGTTCATGGCTTTCCCCAGTATGCACTGGGCTTTTGAAAGCCCTTGTTTTCAATTCCAGCTAAGTCACTATGGGGGTGGTAGGTCTAAATTCCATGTAACAAAACATAGAGCTGATGGCAAATTCCCCATTTTCTTATTTTGGATAGTAAGATCAATTTTGGTTCTACCATCCATAGAATTTAGAAACAGTCAACTGAGGGAGGAAAAATACATTGCATAGCAGTGGATGGAGCTTGGATGCAAATGTTTAAAATGTCCAGAGCAACCAGAAGCACAATCTCAATAAACAGATGACATTAAAAGGCCAAATATGTGAAGACAAAAAGATCTGCATGGAAATCCTTATTGCAGATATTGAAGGAAAATCTAGATTAGCAGAAATCACGAAAGAATCAGGCCTATATATAGGATTAGTCTTTGATCCATAAAATGTAGGAGGCATTACTGTGTATCAGAGGTCCCCTGGGCAAGAACCACTATCAAGGCATCAAGTGCAAACACATTACCTTCAGAAGGCTTATTTCAAAATATGAAGAAAAAAATCCACAAACGGCAGGATGAAACAGAAATATTTGCAAGCTACTCTTTAAAACCCCAGAACCAAACCAGGACGCCTCCATGTAAGGCAGCTCCAGCAACATTGTCCCTCCAGGATCTCTGGTCAGGCAGTTTCCAGATCTTCACGTCTGCACACCCCAAGCAGGGGCATGCTGAATATTAGCATCTTTTTGAAACTGTTTAATATATGAGCTTCTTTGTCATCCTGTTGGTATCCTGACTTCTCTTAGATCCTGTAACTTGGGAAAATGCAACTCTTTCCTTATTGATATAGAACACGCAGGTATCCACATACCAGGACTAGTCAAACATTGTCTGCTGTAAAACAGCAGGTATTTTGTATGGGGGGAAAATTCTATGAGCTGCCTACTAAATGACAAGCACAAAGAGCTCCTCATGCAAAGCCCCCAGTGAACTCATCCCATTTTGTGCATGCTGGAGCTTTTTGAATCTCCAGAGTTTTGTGTTTAGCAAAGCAGATGTGCAAATGGAGATCCAGGTGAGCTCCCCTCTGAGGATCAGGCCTTTGACATACATTACTCCCCTGCTGACAGCAAGAGAAGTGTGGAGCAGTTGGCATTTCACACCTGCAACTAATGTAGAAGTTGTAACAGTGTGAGTGAGCATTAGGGATAGAAGTGATGCTTTGGACACAAACCAGCTATATTTAACGGGAAAGGTGCAAATCCACATTACGACTCGGGATATGTATTAGCTCCAGCCCTTCTTTAACCTAGAAAGAAAGAATTATATCCAAGGGACCTTACCTCTAAGAGTTTCTCTTTCCTCTGGCAGAAGTGATGATTAGGCTAAAACTGGTCATTTGTTTTATCTGTAGGTAGGGAATAGACAATTTAGTCCCTGTGGCTTCGGCTGTCTTGGCTCAAGATCCTGACCTACAGTAAATACCTCTTCACAATCAATAGAGCAATGAACTTGGAGTAGAGCCGAGGACCTTTCCCAGCAACTTTGGCCTGGACTGAGCTGACCTGGTAAATCTGCAGGACCGGGGGAGAGATCTCACTGAGCATCCCCTGGAAAAGCCAGGGGGTGCAGCTCCCACCAAAACGGGCCCCTGGGCAGTTACGTGACATTTGGCTTGAGAAAGGAAACCGGTTTGTCACCTCATTGCTTAATGGTGTCATCCCAAGGCAGAGCTGAGGAGCTCCTATGGGCTAGATAAGATAAGGTGACATGATTAACACTATATATTCATCGCGTTCTAAGGACATTCTGGTTTCCAATCTCAAAGTGTGATCCAACATTAAAAATGTGGCGGGGTTCTCAATTACATAACTATTAATTTGTAGGTTCTTCTAGCAAATAAAGCAAAGCATCTCTCCCTACTTATCTCTCTATTTCAGTTAGAAGATAAAACAGCTGCAAAGTAGATGAGACCTCCTGTCAGCCGTGACCCCTTGGCCTGAGAACTGTGTATACACATGGGGAAGGTGTTCTTCTCCAGAATAACACAGGCTATAGATGAAGGATGTGTGGATACCTTGGTGTAATGTGATTGTACGTGTGCATTCTGCAAAAGGCATTTTGGATGTAGTTGAGAATAACAGTGTGTCCAAGACAGAGTTACCGGGTACACTTAAACAGGTGGGAAGGACACAGAAGAGACGGGGGAAGGTCCAGATGAAGGCAGGAAAAAAGGAAAGATGACTGATGGAGAGACAGCTAAAAGGATGACAGGTGTGACAGGCAGGATCAGGCAGGACAAATCCAAATGCTTTATAAGAAGATGGAAAAATGCCTCTCTGGCGTTTTACCTTTAGTGTTTTTCCACAGTGATGTTTCCACAGTGCTTTTTCTACTCTTTGCAAGCAAAGCACTGAAGTTCTCCTGATTATTTTTTCCCCCTGTGTACGATGTCCTTTACGCTGTGATGAGATCACTGGTGTATTAGTTCATTTGAATCTTTACAGAAGGAATCCGGGAACTGCGGTGAGGTCATAACTGCAGTAATGTCTACAAGGATGGGTTTATGGAGGAAAGGAGAAATATTCCTCTCATTTAGAAAACCTGTAACAGAATTTGTGGCTCTCAAGTGTGTTGGGCAAGTTAAGGTTGGTTTGTTTTTCTGTTGCATGCCTTTGCAAAAGACAACCTTCTTCTTTTTATTGTTCTTTCCCTAAGTATTGTATAAATCTACCAAAGGTTGCAGACAAATCACCCTGCTAGAGCAGTGCTCTGCCTGAGCAATCATCCATCAGCATCCCTACCCATGGTACCACCCCAGTCACAAAGTCAGGAGCAGGGTAAAACATCAGATTCCTCTGATGACCTGAACGTCCTCACGTTAGACTTCCTGTGTCACTCAGAAGGCAGATGCCCCACTGAGAACATCCTGATTCCCATCTCTTTCAAGGAGAAAAATCCTTGGGGCATCCCCTAGGGCCATGGTATCACTGCTTAATATGACATATTCGTGCCTCACGAATCAATGGAGCAATGTCAGGCGTGAATTTGGACTGTGACATTTCAGGCAGTGACCTAAAAAAAAAGAGTGGCTTGGGAGTGCCAAAATTTCCCTCTCACACTGATTTTTACCTCCAGTCTTTCCCACTCTCTGTGGAAGTGACAAGACTTAATGAAATAATTCTGAAAGGATGGATTTAGTACTGAAAAGAAACATGTAGACAGAATGAATCACATGCCTCTTTTTACCATGGCCAATGTATTGTATTTTAATGTGTTCTAATGAACTTTAAAATTACTCCCCAGCGTGCTTGCTGCCTGGGTCAGCGGGGTTATTTTGAGTTTGCCATCTCCCTGGATTCTTGAGACAATTCCCTCTGGATTTGCTGGGTCAACAGCAAAGTGGTGCTAAGAAATACGCTGCTGCTTTAATCCACCACTGTGCTTACCCACTCTTTGCAAAGTGGATTTGTGCACACCAAGAGTTACACTGCACCCAGCTTAGCAACTTTAGGGCATTCGTGACACTCAGCACAAAACCAGTTCCCCTTTCACGTCCAGAGGCCAAACGTCCTGGATGATCCATGGGACACAGAGGATGCTGGAGGTTTCACTTTGCTCTAAGGGTTTAAGAGCTTTAGTTACCCAGAGAGGAGTGGGAGATTAATGGTGTTCATTGGTACTGACAGGGACCTGTGCGCTCTGAAGCCCCCATTGCAAGCAAAGAAGAACCCACCTCTGCATATTACTAATATGCATAACTATGGGAAGTCTTTCAAATGAAAAAGACTAATTAGCAATGCCTCGTGGTCTGGGTGTCTAAGTATGAATTGTCAGGAAATTTCTTCAGGCTCAGGGGGAGGTGGGGAAATGGGTTAACATGGCATTGTTTCAAATTACAGGGTTTTAAATTGCTTAAAATGATAAGCAGAGAGGGTTTCCACGCCAGATTTGAGACGTTTGTTCTCTTTTATTTGTACTAAAATTTCGGCTTGAGCTCACATTGTCATTCTACCCAGACTGCTTCCCAGACCAGCTAATTTGTCTACCTGTGTTCCATTTTAGGCCTTGGTTTTAATTTGAGGATGATTCCTGCTAATGCCAAAGACTGGATAGGACATCCATTAAAAGTCTACACAGCAATTGAAATGGAAAATTCCAAAAGAAACCCTATTAGAGTTTTTCTCCATCAAATCAACATTACAGACTTCTTATGCATTTCTTAATTAGACATTGATATTAACTGGACTGTTGCATGATTTAAATCTAGCTCTTAATCTCAGCTATTCTATGCTGCTGTAGTTTTTATGACATCCAACTAGCGACTGCTTTATGCATTAATCTATCTGGAAAACCACCTTCACATTTTTTTTGTCTTTTTTTAGAAGAATAAAGGCCCCAAGAAGGAAATGAAAGCTTTTGGGTTCAGCCATTAGTAATTTTCTGCTTAGTATTTGAAAAATTGCTTATTTTAATTGCTTCATAGAAGAAAAAGATATCAAAGCTAACGTTCTTTCTCTCCAAACTTTGTAATTATTTCTCTCAGACTCTTATTTGAAATGCCTTGAAAGGATTTTCATTGAAATGTAGATTTCTTCTCTTTCAAAAGTACTTTTATTCCCCCGTGCTTCTTTCCTTCTTTTTTTTCTTTTTTTTTTCCTAGTGACTTCCCCTCTAGATTTAGAGTAAAATTCATAGTCTCCAATCTCTGGACACCGCAGCATATGTCACACAAATGTCCCTTAAGTGTCACCCTCTTTAAATCTAGCCCTCCCATGGCCTATAGACTGTGCTGACAATTGGTCTTATGTCTTATTCTGGTATCCTCGTGCTTCCTCCAGGGACAATGAAGAAAAGTCATAGGTGTTATAAGGGGTTTTCTCTATCAGAGTCAACTCAATTTGAAAATTTCTGTGTTATTTGATTTTTAATATCACTACCAAAATCAGGGGAACCTAATGGAGAAGTTTCATAAATGCCAGTGAGCGTGTCGGTGAGCTGAGGTTTGGGGCTTGCAGCAAAGCCAAGGGACAGGTAAGCTTTATATAGTTTGGGGTTCTGTTTCCAGCAGTATAAATCCTGGATATCCTAGTCCAGGAAGGAATTTGCTAGCCAAACCCTGCAGTTAATTCTGCATTGTATTTAAACACGAGTAGCACAAAGCTTCAGGCTCATGTTGGCCTCCTCAGTAATCCTTGATACCAATATAGCAACAGCAGCAAAAAGTTTTTTATTTCACCTGTACATTATCAGGGAGCATTATTTACTAATGGATTATGATCTGGCCAAAATGATCTATACATTCATTACGTCTGGAGTGGGCTTTCATAACTCACAGCATCTAAGAATGAGGCAAAACTCACATCTGTTTTATAGCGCTGCAATTCTGCTCAGCAAAAAAAAAAAGGGGGCAGAGAAAACACTGTCCTAAGCACTTGTGACCTGCTCTGAGTCCCAGGTGATTTCTCACACCGGCTCAAAAACATCTTTAAGAGCCTCAGAAAAGTGGGGATGTCTCAGTGGCTGTCTCAGAGGCCCCTCAAAATGCAGCCGTTGCTCTGCAGAGAAGTCATCCCGCAAGCCTCGCGTGGTCATGGCTGAGGTTGTCTCACGGGGAGAATCTTCCCAGTGGAACAAAACATTCCGAGAAGAGAAGATTGAAATGAAGCTAAAGCATTCTCAATATCAGATTTTACATACAATTTTTTGCAGTAACACAAAAGGAAGAAAGAGAATAAGAAAATGAACTAGAGGGAGATGGAGAGAGAGATGGTCTATTAAGCAAAGTTACTTTTTTACTCTGAATTTACAGTCCTGATAGACATCTTTATTCAAAATTACTCGTTTTTTACATTCAGATACTACAGCTTTCAGTACTGGGTCCTAGATTTGTCTGGACGGATTACCCTCTTATTTCCACAATGAAACTTAATTATCCTTTTTATGTCTTCAGATACTTCCAGTCATTTCCTGAACTGTTTCTGGGGACAGAGAGCAGCTGATGGGTCAGTCAGTAAAGTAAATATTGTGCATCCCTGTTGGCCACACATTCTTGAAGATAAAAGCCCTTTGGCCCCTGGTCTTCTTAGGAAAATTTGAGTGCTGGTACATGTAATTTGCTCAGATCTACTTTTGATGAGCTTTTTTCCTGACTAGGCAGGGACTCGTCATTTTCTCAGCACCTTTCTCTGTATTCCTTGGAAGCATCTAAATGTGACTAACTCACCTGGAATCTGTGGAAGGACATTTGAATGCGTCATCTCTGAGACAAGAATAACCCGTCATGAAATCCAGGGTGGAAATCACTGCGTGGTTTCAAACACCCCTTCCTGTATCCCTGCTGTTGCAGCAGGAAGGAATGCATCTGAATTGTTAAAGTCCAAATGACTAAATAAATCGGTTCAGAGCAACAGGAGTAGCACAGAGGAATGTGCAAGTTGCTGGTATGGAGTAGTTACTAAACTGCAGGACACTTTATTGCTTTCATCCATAAAGAAACCTGTAACAAATTATTCATTATCACGACCTTCAGTCTGAGCAAAACTAGCACAGAGTGGTCAACATGGAAAGGTTGCATAAGATAACCCAAGACCTGCAAGTACTAAAGAGAAAATTATGAGCGACTATTTGAGTGTTATTTTTTTACCTTTTATTTTTTTAAAGTCTCAGTTGTTCAACTAGGAAAGCAAAGAAGTGTTACTACAAATTAAAGCACAAATTGGCTTAAGAAAATCACCCACATAATCAGAAAACAGAGAGAGGGCACAACTGAGTGTGTTTTTCAGAATCCTTTATGAATGAAATGCTAAGTCCTAAAGAGCTGACCTGGCAAAATAATATTGATATATAAATAGAGTAGGTGGTGGTGTACTCAGGTAGGTTTATTGGGTTGAGCAGGCAGTTCATATAAAACCCAAATTAAACAAAATTTCTCTTACCCTCGCATAGTATTCACTTGGCAGTTATATCTCTGCATGAAAGTTGCTTTTTCCAAGTCCAACTTGTGACCTCAGCCTGAAAGCAGGACCCAGGATGGTGCAATATCACTGAGACCACACATTCTATCACACCAAAAACAGAAATTAAGATGTCACAGCAGTATAAAACACAAGTTTCTCCATCACACCCAACCTACATTTTTTCCTGATGAGTTTATCACAGTTAATTTTCCCCCAGCCTGAGAGAACAGATAATCTGTTTTCTATAAATACAATAAATAGTGCTTCAAATGATGTGGCGCTTATTCAATTCATCACTTTGGTGATTCAAAATAATTATAAAAATAAAAGATGCTAAAAGCAACAAGCAACAGGATCCCGGGATTGAGGGTCTAGGGCTGAGTTCCCCTCTTTGCTGCTGATGGGTTCTGCTCTCTTAGACGTGTCGCTTCAGCCTTCAGCCTGGGTGCATTTACCTGCCCCATAAAGCAGAGAGTGAGCACTGTTAATAGGGCTCCGACAGTCCCTTGTGCTGTAGGGTCTGCACAGTGCATGGCAATAAACTGGGTCCTGCTCCCACCTCTGTCCTGACTCCCTGCCACTGGAAAATGAGTGATAAAAAATAATAATAAGCTCTGAATAATTATGTATTGTCTTTACAGTGAAACAGGCCTTGAGCATTGTGAGGTCTCCACTGGGAGAAGTCCCATTTAAAAAATCTCTCTGGCATAAAAATGAATTGGATCCTGTCACATGAATGGCCTGCATTTACTATTCTTTTCACTTACCTTCTAGTCGTTCATTTTCTGAGCTGACTTGTGCCTCTTCCCTCATTGTCAGCGGGACCTGGGTAACAAGATCTCGCTGGAAATGGAGTAGTAAATAAATAAACAAGCAAACACAGAAAAAATCTGCTGACTTGGCAGATGCACTATTACACCCATGATGTAAAATGATCACACAAGAAGTGCAACTTCTGAATGTCTCACGATTCACATCACAAACAGCAAGAGAGGAAACTGAAAGAGGATTTTGACCCCTATAATGAATTTGGAACAGCACCGGGTTTTCAGATTATAAGAAAATCAGGACAGGCCTGGGTCAAATTCTTGATCACAGATACTCTCCTTCCCATAGCCATTGTAGCATCAAGCACTGCATCCATCATCTGTAAGAAATCAGCCCTTGGACTATTCCAATATCAAGACCACTCCACTACAACCAAGAAAATCAGTCAGCATCTCTGCTCTAAGATAATGAAAGTATTTGGGTAGTTCAGGAGGACTCCTCTCCTCCTAAGCACCCAACAGGTCTTGGTGTGGTACCAGGGCTCCTTGTTTCACCCGTTTCAAATGTGAAGCTCCTGCAAAAGGTAAGAGTTCATAACTGCTGCATTGGTCTTGGCCCAGGTGTGAGACATCTGCCCCAGGGAGATGGAGCAAAGCAGAGCAGGGTAGAGGCAGGAACAGCCCAAGTAACCTAATGGATGTTTTGTTGGGAAAAAAGAGGAGACTAATTAATGGGAAAAGTCTGCTTAAAGTGTCCTGGAGCAACTACTGTGACACTGAAGGGGCGAGTTTCTATGTGGCTTTAAGACATCTGCCCTAAGGAAACATTCACAATTGAAACTGCGCCCTCTTCTTCCCAACTCTCCAATTCCCGTGGGCCGGCAGTTGCCTTGCTAAATGAAATGCTTCTTTAGGGAGACCGGCTGGCCCCAGGGATTGGTAATGCAATATAGAGCCTTTCATCTCTCATCCATGAACCCAAGTCAAACAGAGTTTGGTAAATGGCCAATAACCCTTCCCATCCCAGGGCTGCTTGGTGACCTGTGCGAAATGAGGAGGGTCATCTCTGTGTCTGTTTACTAGAAGGCAAGTGTCGACTTCGCCATAAAAAGGGACATGGTCACTACTCATTATCACCCAATTTAACATTCTGAAGGCAAGAGAATGAGCCTGGAAAACTCAACCATCTTCTAACCCAACCATGGCGGTCCCGGGGCATCGGGGTTTGAAGCACATTAATGAGGACAGTTGCATTGTAGCAAACCAGGCTGTGCCTCTCTGCCAACAAGAAATCCAAGTCAGAACTACTCACAGCAGCACGTGACTGCAGTTTTTCCCAGATCTAAATGGAAATCCACAGGATTCGGTTCAGTTTTTAGGTGCAGCAGGCACTGAAGCACAACGGAAGTTACAAAATGCTGCAGACTTCTGCACATCTGCATTTATGGTCTTAAACAGACACAGGCAACCTGAGTAGGGACACAGCATCCAGCACTGATAGAGTTAATGTGCTGAGAAATCCCTCCTTGGAAGGCTCTGTTCCCTCACCCATCATGAATATACCGTTCTGGTTCCCAAAATAGCTGCCTTTGGAAGGGTTGAAGGCCAGAAGCTCTCTGCAGTACCCAGTCTTGCCCTATGCACTGCTCATTTTAAGGTCTGACCTTTCGCATCAGGAACCTGTTAGAAGAAAGAGGAATCACTTTAAAAGTTGTTGCCACTCTGGGGATTACCCTAGAAGGTCCAAGAGGGTAAAGGGAAGGGCAGGGGCAGATAAACACTTGGCCACATGAAAAATCAGCTGCCCCTAAATTTCAATACATCTGCATAAACCTCCCAAGACTCCCGCCAGCCTGTTCTTACTCACAGTGTTCCCAGTCACCACCATCATTCTGTAGCCCTTCTTATGCCACAGCAATGATAACATTGTCATTGTCAACTGTGAGTTACTGTTTAATCCCTCCTATCTTGATGAATTGCATTAAATTGGTATACCTATGTTAATTAAACAGGAGATGGCAGAGGCAGCTTTTACTTCTTACTCTTTTGTGTAGGCCGTTTCCCAGGGCTTCACAGGCTGCAGAAAAATAACAATACAGACACACCACACATCATATTTCAGCACAGCTGATAAAGCTATTTTCCTTGTACAGTGGTCCATGGTTCTTTTTGCATATCAGAGTATAGGTTTAATTACCATGCTGCTGCCGCATGGCAGCTCCTCTCGCTTTTTCTTTTTTTTTATTTGTATTATTTGCAAGTGGTAATCATGTTTTCCTGTCATCCCCGAGCAATGTGCATGCGTGCGTACAGGCAAATGCCAAGCCTGGAAAGGAAATTTGATGCGTGTCCATGAATTGGAGTTTTCAAACTTTGGCTGAAGATTAGTACATGTAAACATAGCTCTGCCCCCTTCATCTTGGATAATTGGCCACAAATGCTACTTGACACTTCTCAAATCAGACACTTTACATACTTCTGAGCATAGCTGAACTTTTTTGGCAGGAATTAATTTGCTTTGCAACTTAGCTGCTCATTCCTGGCCCGGTCTCTGCTCCAGTGATTTCAGGGCAATGTTCTGCCCGTGCGAGGAGCACAGAGGCAGGACTGGATCTGTTTGCCAGTGCTGACGAGCCCGCCTTGGTGAGTCCCTCAGAAAAACAATTACTGCAGCTAATGTTCTGCCCTTTGCCAGCCCCGATTAACATTGGGATTTTTACCTTCACGTCCCTCTTTCGGTTCCAATTACTGTGCAAGTTACGTTGCATCAGGGGACGTTTCAGAAAAAAACCAAGGCGGCGACATAGCATCACCAGAAAATGCAACTTCTGACATGCCCGGACCCTTCCACAGCAGCATCACCTTTATGGGAGATGGTCACAGACACCATCAACCTCCAAGGGGACTGTCTTGCTTTTTTCCTGCCTCTCCTGCTAACAGGGCATGCTCCAGCAGAGAAGGGAAACCCATTTCTGAAGTGCTGATGGAGTTTGAAGCAGCCACAGAATCCCGTGCTGTTAAAGCAGCCCCCTGTTTGCTGTGACATTACGGCGTGTTTACTCACCGTGCGCCGGTACCGCGGGAGCTGAGCAGACCATATGCTCACTCAGAAGGGCTGCCAGGTCTCAGGGAGCATTACTCTGCCTGTTCCAGGAAGGGTGTGGGAAGAGAACACATTCCACAAAGGTTTTCACTAGGAATATTGTATTTTAGCTGGTGAATTATTTCTGTCCAGACACTGGACTAAACGGCAGTTTATCAGCATATCCATGTAGATCTCTGAACAACCAATGGAAAATATCATTTGCCCTTTATTCACTGGGATGTTGATAAGCTGCAGCATATTAAAAATGTTTGTCAGTTTGTTCTTTTCAGCTATCAAGTGGGATGTGTGCCAGCATGGCCTCCTCACTCTGGCTGCTACATCCAGAAAATGGAGAGAAAATGATGAAACTATGTCAATTCTAGAAGAGGGCAAAGGTTCACACCAGCTATTTTAGCATTATTGTCTTGCTTATCACTAACACCAAATCTGTAAATTAGAGTGAGCCCCTACCTGCAGAAGCAAAGGATGAAACTTCGTGCTGTGCTTCTGGAGTAGACCAGGACAGGAGCAAACCACTGGTGATGCACTCGTGTTGTCTTGGTTCTCAGGGCTTCAGTGAAGCTCAAAGCACTGATGAGGAGTGGCCAAGAAGGAAACAGTCCACATGATGTTTTTCTGGCCTCTGGTATCTTGTGCCATGACTAAGAGCTGACCCATGACCCAGCAACAGAGAGGGAACCAGCTGCATCAGCCACCTCTCTGTGTGCCTTGTCTCCACATTTTGCAGTCATGGTTTTGTGTTGGTTCATCCCTGGAAAAGAAGAGTAGCTCGTGTTACCAGAGATACGGCAGATCCACTGTGGAGAAGCAATAATTGCCCATGAATTTCCCATGGACTCATGCAAGCAAAGACATTCTATTTTAGTATGTCTTGGGTTTTCATGGGTTCTTACCTTTAAATAAACAAATGGAGAAGTATTTCACTTCTTTCTGCCTAATTCTGATACTGGAACCATTATGGGAGTGGTGGGTATGATGCTAATGGGTGAACAAGGCAACAATTGGCCAAGAGACACAACATATCTCCAAAGCCTGAGCTAAGGAGCAGTCTTAGTTTCCATTGCTATTATCTATCACTATAAATTTAGCTTTCATGTCCCAGACATTTTAAAATAACACGTCTAGTGTTAGAATAGGAGAGTATCAGAAAAAGTGAATTACAGGTTACAGGCTTCTAGTATTTGCAGTAAAAGAACTGTTACCGTAATTACACCTGTAGGGTACTCGTTTATGTTGCTATTAGGAGAAAGGGATGGTAGAACTAGGATGTATGGAAAGAAAACATTGCAGAAGGGGAGCCAAATAGTTTAGCTGGGACAAAGATGAACCCTGAGGGCTACTGAACACATTTCTGTTTTCAGCACGAGGTCACCATGTGTGCATGGACCTGCAGTGTCAAGTGCTTTAGGTGAAACCCCTATAGACCACCAATGTCTGGTGTAAATGGAGACAGAGCACAGCCCACAGAGAGGCCCAGCCTCACACAAAAACCCCACATTGGGAGCTGATGCTTTATTGGGCCACTGTACATCTCCATAGTCTTTGCTGGGTGAGAATGGCAGTTGACCAGGCGACTCCATGAGCTCAGTGCTTCACAGATAGACGTTCTTCTCCATCATCAAAAGATCAAACCCAGCCCCTCAAAGGTTTGAACTGAGACTAAAATAAGGGGGGAAACCACCTTTGTTTTTAGGGGAAAAGTGAATCTCCATTTTGACTCATTATTTTGCCGTCAGGGCTAAGTGACCATTATCAGTACACAGGTACTTGCTGGTGTAAATCCACCTCCTGGATGTCATTACTGAAAGTCAGTGAACTCGTGCTTCAGTGGCTAAAGATTTACCTGCTTAATGCCTGGTGTCATCAGTGAATTCAGGCTGGCAATGACATCCTACTTGTCTAAGTTAACATACAACCTTGGACCA
The DNA here is from genome assembly GCA_013396735.1 of Grallaria varia. NCBI lineage: Eukaryota > Metazoa > Chordata > Aves > Passeriformes > Formicariidae > Grallaria > Grallaria varia. The sequence goes on from VWZG01007653.1 coordinate 217,352, forward strand.
TCCTTGGTTTTCTTCCCATTCAAACTTACAGCTCAGTGTTCCTGTCTGACACAAACCAATGTTACAGGTGAAGTGAATGAAGTGGTGAACAGACATGAGCCTTGCATGTAGATAATTAGAAGTCCGGCTGAGTAGATCACAATATTTAATGTATCATCATCATTATGCTTGTATTTAAAAGCATCTAAACTATATTATTTCATCTATTACATCATCTCTTCAGTGCTCTGACTCCAGGGATGAGTCCTGCTATGTGTTTTAGTAGACTTGTTTTCTGAAAAATTATGGAACCACTTGGAGCTTAAATCCTTGCTGTGTCAGGTCAGTAAATTGTCTCTACTTGAGAACGCTCTTGTGTCAGGAGTAAAAGTCCTTGTTTGGCTGTGCTGCAAGAAGCAGGTTGATATTTAATTATGACAATTGAAACTCATCTGGTTTCTCCAAGTGCAGACAATATTGATTTACAGTTCTAATATAGAAAAGGCAGAATTAAAAAGCTGGCTTATTTAGAAACTTACCTATTCCTAAAAATGCCTGTTCAGCTCATTTTAAAATTTGATTTCTTATCCCAGGTGAATTACACTGCATTTCTGAATCTCAAGAACTGCTTGTGCCTGATAACAGCTGATCGAAGTACCAGCATAGTTCGGTCATTTTAATTGTAAGATTTTTGTTTGCTGCTTTATTGGACAATGGTGCTTACAAAAGAGAGATTAAGAGCACCAGAGACAGAATTACAGAACACAGTTGCTGCATGAGATTTATATTAGTATAGGACCACCGTCTGTAAGGTCGGTGGCAAATGTTACCAGCTTGCAGGCAAAATTAATGTCTGATTCTGAAAAAAAACACCAGCAAGGAAAATCTGTGCCAGTGTTCCAGCATGACAAATGCACTTAGGCAAGTTGGAGATAATCATGATTATTTAATATTCCGCAGCTTTACAACTCGATACTCTGTGGACAAAAGATCAGAAGTCTGCTGAGTCCAAAGTTTTGAATCTTTGGGTCAATATGCTTCTCATGTCTTCAGCGTTTAGTTTAATTTAGGAGGAAACAGTTCTGAGCTACGATAAGATCTCAGACAAAATTGACGTGGACTCACAACATGGCCTAACATAACAATTTAATCTATCCTGTGCTTCCCCTGAAAAAAGGCTTAATAACTGGGGTATGATTTCACCTGCTGCTTCTAACATTTGCTCATTCTTTTTTCCTGAGCAAATTTGGATTATCAGATGGCAAGCAGCTTTGTTCATGGTAGACAAACTTGAATTCATTTAGGATTAATAACAATGGGTTCAATCTTGGATTCAATGGCAATCTTAATGAACAGAGTCTTTGGAAGACAAATGCTTGTTTGTTTGTGTTCAAGTGAAAAAATTATCTCTCCACTTTTGGGGATATGAGGTGATTATAGCACATAACAGAAAATGTTTTCCCTGTGTACCCAGCCCTGGGTATACGAACTGCAGGAATGTTCCTCAAGCCCTGGGGCTGCAAATAAGGACCACTTTGACTTTGCAATTTCAAAATCTGAAGTTTCACAATGAATTACTGGATGTGAGAAAAAAAACGTCTCTCTTACTCACAGTACTCTCAGGTCCTCTCGGTGTTCTGATGCTGGGGAGGAAGGAGAAGGAAAGGTCCATGTGGCTGCGATCCATCAGCAGTCGTGGGTCGAGACAGGGCCGATCCGATGGAGGAACTGAGGCTGGATCTTGGCCCAATCCCCACCACTGCCTTAGACATGGTCATCTTCCAGATTCCTGGGGGAAATCCCGCATTCTTCATTACTTTCCCTGTCTCTTGGGAAGGAACCAGAGCAGACGCCAGCCCCGGGCCGGGCCAGGGAGGGCTGTGCTGCCCAAAACCGAGCGCCCGCTGACCTGGGGGAGAATTAATAGCCTTCAGTACCTTTACCCTGCAGGCAATTTTGCCCTGGAAAAACATCGCACACATCGCTAGAGTTCAGGACAACAAATTAAAGCATTTAATATGCACTGGAAGCTTTTTTTTTTTCCCACTTCCCTACACCCCCCCCCCCCCCCCCCCCTCCATACCCAGTAACATCCAGTTGCTTAATTCCATTTGAAATCACTCGGGTTAGGCACCTAAATAATCTTGTCCTTCATGCCTGTCAACATCTTGAGGCACCTAACCACCTTTAGAGATGTGGTGTGAAAGCTTGTGAACGATGCAATCGAGGAGGGAAACAAAAGACAAGTATCCCTATTTGCCGCCCAAGAATCCACAAAGAATGCTGCTTCAGCTCTGCTCTGATTTCTAATTAGATTATGAGTGATGTCGGACTCTGAAGCCAAGCTGGAGTTTGTGCTAGCACTTTGCATGTATGAATGACAAAGGGACACCACTTTCATATTGATTTAAGCAAGCCAGTGGAAGAATGTTTAAACATTGAGTGCTTGATGTCCCCATTTGCCAGAGCACCTGGAAATATCAAATTAATTCCAGGTGTTCTGCCATTAAGACAGAGCTTGCTGCTTTTACAGCCACACATACAAAATGTGGCACCCAGTTCCACAAATAAAAACGGAGTGGTTTCTGCTCCTAATGCCCCGATAACTCCGACATATTGCAAGTTCTGGAAAGAATTTTAATCTACATAGTTTTTTGGGGTTTTTTTTTAAGGGGAGGGGAGTGAGGGGGGAGGGATTTTAAATATGCTGCATACAATTTGTGATGGTCATCTCTAAAATGCAGCTCCATTATCCTTTTCCATTTGGAATGAATGAGGCTAATTAATTTCAGGCCATACTTGATGAGGTCAGCACCATACGAAGGGTGCGTGCTAGACATTGCTAATCTCTTTCAGCTGAGAGTGATGAATTAAAGATGAAGCATTCCTTTGCAGGCCTAATTTAGAATGTATATCAAAAACCTACAGCAAATAATACTATACCCTACAACAAAGGAAAACTTGTTCTCTCAGGCTCCCATGTAGGGTTGATTTTAAAGGCATTTTCATTTTGCTTTGGAATTCCAGCTGTGGATGGGTGAAACAGTTCAGAAAATTCAAGCTTTCTCTTTTTCTATTGCTTTTATGGACAAAAGTAGGCAAGAGGGGCAGGGGGGGTAAGGGGAGAGAGAAGCTAGTCCGTGTTTGATCCTGAATATCCTGTGATTCCGACTGTACGCCCGGCGTTTAGGAAATCTCCCAGGGTCGTGTGCCCCCCCAAGTACCTGTGTCATGACACCCCCCCACAGCCAACACCGAAATTTCACTGTTGGGTTTTTTTCCAGACTGAAGGGAACGCAATCGAGAGTCCCCTTTGGCTCAGCATCATCCCAAGGGTGTTTTGTTGGGCATTGCAGGCGGGAAACAGGACGGGTCCAGCAGTTCTTCTGGGTCACCCAACAGGGACACCAGAGCTTCCAACCATCACAGAGCCAGATTTTTCCATAGGGAAAAACACCTCCCTGTGTGAAAAGGTCCCGTCACATCTAGAAGCACAGATAGCAAAATTTAATGGAACGAGTCACCGCAAAAGCAACCGGGTCTGGAAGCAGAACAAATTGCTCCAGGACTCCCAAATTTGCTAGAGTTGAGGCTCAGCCAAGCTTTGCCACCTTTCCCTCAGGCAAATCAACCCACAAAGCCCATAGAGGTTTTCCCCTAGTGATGGATGAGTGCAGGATTTGGCCCCGTGAGCAGCAAGAAACTCATTTGGGTAAAACAGGGGCATAAGAAATCCTAATCCAGCCTCGGAAGGAGGCTGCAAACAATAGACCACCGTCCTTCCCACCACTTCACTGTGCAGTACCTGGCAGTTCCTTGGAATTCTTGACAGGTTGCTGCAGCAAGTCGAAGTTCCCAACTGGTGGCCATAAGGGGCTGCCGTCTTTGTATCCCAGTAGTCCTCATTAGAACAAAGCTGCTTCGAATTAAATCCAATCTACATGCCGAATCAATCTTTCAACCCTTTGATTGCTTCTGAAAATATTTATATTTCTTAATAATGCACATTTTGTCCCAGAGCCTGTGATTAAACCCAGACAAGGTCCGGAGAAGCCTGAAGTATATGTGGAAGGGGTTATTTTGAGCAGGAAAAGAAAGATAAAGAACACAGGTTTTTCCTATTGTGAAACCATTAGAGTGTATAAATCTAGCAATTGCAGTTGTATAAGCATCAGAGTGGGGTTGTAATAAATACAGATTGGAGTATTATAGTAACCAAATGGAGTTTATGGATTATGTTCACTAGTTCATATTTCTCAGCTACTACAATCTAACTAGCATCATGCTGAACTCACCTCTGTTAATATTGCCTATTAATATTCTCTCTACACGTTTGGGGGGGGGTGGGGGAAGAAGTTAGGATTCAACTGCTGCTCTGTGTAAAACAAATATGTTTAAAGAATCATGCCCTCCAAAGAAAAAAAATAAACACGGGGATGCTGTAAAGCGACCGTGTTCGAAGGGCATGAGCTGTGTCTGGTTGAAATCGGCCAGTTCTGCTTAAAGTTAATAGATTCCATCTGAGTGGAATCTGGTCCTAATGCAGGGCATTCGCTGCGTGAAATTCAGGGTGCAAAAATGAAGAAAGCAACTGCTGCCACCCCTTCTCCTGGTAAATCTTCGAGGTGGTAAACAATACGCTTTGGCTGGAGATGAGAAACACACAAAGGCTTTGTGGTAAACAGAATATTATTCCCTCCCAAAAAAGTAGCACACGTCACAGGTGAGATATGTGGAGACGAAGGGAAGGATACATTCCTTGGCTAAGAAGGAACCCAAATAGGGCCTGATCCTCCAGAGTGGGAATCTGCCGTCGATTAAAGAAGGTACTGGTGGCTGGGGACACAGATCAGATAAAGGCTCTGTACCCGAAACACAAATGACTGCCCTTGTCTCTAATAAAAGGGGAAAATTGACTTTGGAAAACACGCCACGATAAATCCCCTTGGATAAAGTGATGCAGTGCCTGGGTGAGAGGGAAAGAAATCCTAGAAACTAGAAGTATATATAACGCTTATTTAATATCATTGCCATCAGCAGCGTCGGAGGGTAAATGCAGGTAATATGCTCCAGCAGTGGGCTGGTGCATGCTCCTGGTAGCTTTCCTTGTGAGAGTTTCCCCTTTTATAAAGGCGAGAAATAACTATTCTCAGTTAAAATATTATTCATTGATTCTTTCATCACACAGTTCCTTGTATTAAGCTGTAATTTCCTAAATATGTTGGGGGGTGGTGTTATTGTCAGACATACATCCTGAGTCTTGATAGCTGTTTTGCATTAATGTATGATTTGGATGCTCAGTCTTCAAGGTAGAGAGAAGGGAGGTTTTATCATCACTATGAATAAGGGGAGAAAAGAGATTTGAAAAGCGTCTCATAAATAGGGATGGATCCAAAATCAAATGACATGCATGAAAATCCATTTTGGATCAGGCCCCCAGCAGAACACTGTGTTATATAACCAGTATTTTCTGAATATCTTCTATTGTTTGACAAGCCTGATTTCACACTGAACTCGGAGTTCGTTTCCGAACAGAAGCTTTTTGAACAGAAACTTTAAATCATATCCCTTCGTGAACACACACATACCATCGAGGATATTGTCTTATTAAAGAGTTTAAGCCTAAAGGTGTATGCCTATTTTTAAAAGAAATTTTCTGATTGTAGATAACTGCTCAATTTGATTTAGTGTCCAATGATAGTGATGGGGTTGATAACTGAGCATTCATCGGTAATTCATCTTGTGCTGGTAGAAATTTACAGCAAAGCAGTGCTTTCCCAACACTGACAAGTCCTATTAATCTTCTTCAGACACATTTCAATAGGTGTCTCCATCTGTGCCCAACATCTAAACACTCTGGCATCACTGGGGACTTGGAGACACCTTCATTTCAGGTTACACTAGTGAAAATGTGATACTAGATTGTACTCTATTTTTAACCTAATTCTCTCTTTTCATTCAATTAGCCTTTCTTGTCTGCATTTTTCTACTCATGTGTAACATCCTTTTCCCAGGAAGAGCTTAAAAATGAGATTTAGTTACTTAAAGAGACAGAATCTGCCAGGGCAAGAGCAACCAAGAGCTTAATACATAAAAGCAGAATAATAAAGCTCACGGACACCGCGTGGAGACCAAATCGCCGTCCACCAAACAAGTCCTGCGTAGCATTCCCATCATATTCCCCTCCTGATGCACCTCTCGCAGGCACCGTTCAGTCAGGACAGGTCTGAAACCGAACACCCCAAAATTTAAAACAATTGCCCAATGTTTGAGTGCTGAAATCCAAAACACCTCCGTTGGTTCACGCTGCGCAGGGATCCCCACCACACGTCCCCACTTGGCTTTACGAATCCAGCTAACGCATGAACAAACACGGGGCAGTCAAATTGCAGCAATAACGTTTATGGGTGGATTATGTTCCAACTTCCTCGCTTATTATTAAAAGCGAGTAAATTGTGGAGCACATGGGAGAGGTAGGGTGCAAATGCAGGCGAATTTCCACTCGGAACCAAATGTTGTTTTTTCACTTTCAAAGCTGCGATGGGTTTGCGAGCAGACGCAGCACAGCTTTAAAGCTTACTCATTCAGAAATGTGTGTTTGGGTTCTTTTTCTTCTTTTTTTTTTTTTTTTTTTTTTTTTCCCCTCCCCTCCTTACTCCGTTTGCCTTACAAAGTGGAGCAGATGCACACCATTTGGGTTTGGGTGGCTCCTACTTGCTCTGAACTTTCTTCTGAAAAGAGCAAACCGTGAGCCGTGCGTCTGCTCCACGACTCAGAGGCAGCTCCAAACTTTGTTTCTGGCCTTATGAAGTTCTCTCGTGAGTCGTATTATAGATCTAAATGACCTTATTGTAGGTGGCAAGTTTAAATGTGCCATATTAATAACTTGTTATCCAAGACAAATTAAGTCCTTATGTGTCAAAAGCACTCTGCTCTGGATTACCTACAAGACAAGTATTTATTGAATAAACGTTGGATCCAATTTCATTTTAATGTGACTGACTGTATGCTGCAGCCCCTTAGAACGAGATAAAAACACTCAAACCTACAACTGTGTTGCAACACTACACCTAACTTGTCTATTTCTATTATTGTCTTTTTGATGTGGGATACCAAAAGTGTTCGGGGGTTTTAAGGATTTATTATTATTATTGTTATTATTTTTTCTGAAGAGCAAGGAGAGAGATAGAAAAAAAAAAGAGACTGGCATTCAGCCTAAAGAGAAATCATTGAAACAAATTAATCCTATGCCGTTTAAATTGACATGGTAATCCATCATCAGCAAAGGGAAACTCTGAAAGCAATCTAGAATCTGCAGTGTTCTTTCACTGGCCCTGAGGCACAAAGACAGATAGTAAAAGAGGAAAGGGGGGAAAAAATCATAAAAGTTAGTAGCACCTTAGCAAAGGGAAGGGCTGAGGGAGCAGCTTTCACTTTTTCCCGCTTTCCAGCATCCAGCTCCGAAAGCCACGCGGATTAACCTCCAGCCATTCCCCACGAAGGTTTACGTGTGTGTGTGTCACATCATCTTCGGCCCCTGAGATATGAGTGATTTCAAACAGTGCAGAGCCCCCATCCTGTATAAACTCCACCACTGAAAACTCTGCCAAACATCAACATGGGCACTTCTGCTTACAGAGGGCCTTTTATTAGCCTAAACTTGATCATTCCAAATGGACAATAAATTCTAACTTCACAGTCCTGGAGAAAAGAGCTGTACTATCCTTGGAGTTTAATAGTCAGGATTTTCATAGAGCTAGCGTGAAAAAAACTGGGGGGTTTTATTTGGATTTGGACTTGGGGTATTTTTTTTTTGTCTATCCCCTGCTTTCTCAGTGGGGCTATCCACTATAATGTATGTTCCCCAGGAGATTTTTCGAACTAGTTTTAAGTATCTAAAGTGATGAGACTTCGTGCACCTTTAAAATTTTATTAGACTTATGGTCAGAAGAAAACATAAACCTCTTGGGCCTTGAAAGCCCATTGCAATACAGCCATTATCCCTATAATGTCAACAGAGCTACAAAATTCTCTAGAAATAAACCTTTTAAGAACAGCTTTCCCTGCCTCATGTTTTCTTTTAAGGTCAGTGGTGCATCACTTTTTCGGAAAATGTTTCCCCTCTCTGGCCAGGTTTAGCAATGTGAAATAGAATGTATATTACTAAATGAATAGGTTTTAATTTTAGGCACTGAAAAAATAAATAGAAGAAGAGAGCCAGGGCAGGAATAATACCTTTCAGTTAGAAACAGACATAGTAGAAAGAAAAAGTCAGAACTTTAGTGCCAGGGGCAAAGGGGTGAAAGGCTGGCTAATATGAACCATATCCAACATCTGCCCTATTTTAATTTAGCAGGGATAAAGTTTCTTCTTTTTTATTATTAAGAAAACTTTACATGGCAGAGAAACCCATGAGCTGTGTTATCAAAACTGTTTTATTGTCACACTGAAACTTAGAACTATTAAGAATTGGCGGGGCAAAGAGATAAAAACTCCCCTTCTCTCTCCTTTTATGCTCTGTGACAAGCCTGGGCTCGGGTCCTGCTGACTGGGATGTCCTTTTCATGTCTTTATGAAGTACTGCACTTGGGGCTGTAATATAAAGGGGAGGTTAATTGTTCAGGATGGGTCCAAATGATTGATTCTCTAGGTTAAAAATAAATAAATAAATTTTAAAATCTGGGTATTTAAAAAAAAAAACACCGAGGCAGTAATAGCCCTTGGAGGTGAGCGATGGTGGTGGTGCACTGCAAGTGTAAAGAAGGACTGGACTGGGGACCTGTGTGAGAAACAGCCCAAATTGCCAGACTGGAACATGATCCCACTCTATCTAAAAGTTTTTCACCTTGATAGCGCAAATTCCACTGTAAAATAACAACGTGTACTAAGCCACATGTGAGTAGCTGTAGGAGTAAGAGAGTAAATTGGTTTCGGACAAAAGAAGGATGAATAGCTTTGAATAATCTAAAGTTAAAATTTGATTGAAAGCATAACATTCCTCTAAGCATCAATATGCCTAGGATCCAAAATATGGTTATTTTATTACCAGTTAATACTTAGATCAAAGCAAAACACTGTAGCTGGAAGGGACATTCTCTCTGGAAATAAAGTTCCATGTAATTATTTCCTATTAAAAACTAAAACTGGTCTTAGATGCAAAAAATTGGGCTTCCTTACATGTGATACAATCCAAGCTTGTCAAGAAAGAGCAGACGTGCCATTTTTCACTGTTTGCTGGTATCCTTTTACCTTAAAGTTTTTGGTTAAGCTTTAACCCTTTGAATGTGAAAGATTCTCATCCAATTTACCTCTGTCAAACAAGGGGGATTGGTTTGGATTATAATGACTAATTTCTTATAAACAGAAATTAGAATTTGATATAAACTAACATAATTTTAAACAAAGTCTGCAAATGTAAGGAGGTGAAATAGAGAGAAAACGATCTGGCGATGGGTAGGCAGTTGAAACTTAAACCTTAAACTGTAAACAAGGGGTTTACTCTTGGGCAAAACAGCCCATCTTAATTCAATTCGGGACATGGAGTTAAAAATATGCACTCAAAATACTTCCAAGAAAGCTGCAACCTTTCAGAGGAAAGAGATAAGGATGTATTTTAATTATGAGGTTATAAATATGCGATCGATTTAATTTTTTTTACCATCTCCTAATGTGCTACGTAACATTGTTCAGATGCTGCTATACATTTATCTGTCTGTCTCTATTCCTGTCCAGGCTTTTGTTTTTATTTTATTCTTTTTTTTTTTTTTCCTGATAGTTCAATCTCTATTTATGGCATTGCTGAAGCAGGCCCTGAGGAGAAAAAAAAAAAGAATCTATCTTTCTGTATTTATAAACTAACACAGAATAAATAGGGAATGCTTCCTTTTTACAACTCATGGGCTGGTATTGTAAGTAGCAATATGAAATATTTAGACACATTATTTCAAGCTTCCCGGCTGCTTCTGACTCTGCTAATTATTTTTGATCTGTCACTCAGAAATAAAGAAATAAATAAATAAAACTTTAAAGAGTTCATTAAGACTGCAGAAAGGAAGAGGAGTCAGATATAAGGCAGCAATTATAATTTGGTTTTAACATGTTTTTTTTCATTTTTTGCTGACTTCTCAGCTATATTGTTTGGTAGGAGGATGGCTACAATATACTGCTATATTAAAGCTTGTTAAGTAGGGAAGAAGCTGAGACATTCAGCTGGGATATTGTTTGCTAGCTCAATTAGTATCCCAAGAATTTGAAAGTACAATAAATGAATCTGAAGATCATATCTAAACATACTTACCAAAAAGTACCCACCTCTCTCAGCAGTTCACATATTTCTGCCTTCTGACTGGGAGGGGGGGAAAAAAAAAAAAAAAGAAAAGAAAAAAAGGCTATTCGATGCATAGGTTGAGATTGGCGTGTGGCAGGGTTTGTGTGAGATACAAAGAAATCCGTATTTCACTCAACAATTTCATTGCTTAAACATATAGTTTAGAAGCATCTTTTCCTTAAACATGTGGTTCAATAACACTTTCTTCAAAGGAACAATTCAATGTGTTAAAAGATTTAAGAACAAAGAATGTGCTGCAAAATGCAAATTCCTCCAGTGTTATACTGTGTATGCAATTATGTATGTAGGCAGATAGATATAATTTGAGAGTTATTAACTTTCAACATCAATGATGTACCCTGAATCAATACAATGTAACTACCTATTAAAATATAAACCAGGTGCGTTCCCAGGCAAATACAGTGTGAGAAGCCTTTCTAGATATTTTTTTTTTCTTTAAAGATTACAGCTCTACTGTGGACAAGGAGCTCAATTTGGTTTTTTTCTTTAAAGATTACAGCTCTACTCTGGACAAGGAGCTCAAGAGGTTGGTACTGGTCCTAAAGATGGAGATTGCTTTGCTTTTTGCTGATGGTTCTAGAATGTTTCATTTCCCTCGCGTTTGGAGGAAAAAAAAAAATAAATAAATTTTAAAACAATAAGCCATAATGAAATGGTATCAAGGGGATGAATTGCCTCACAAGCATCCGTACATTTATGCACCTCCCGATGGATGGGAAAGAGAAAAGTTCCCTGTTTCCATTTTTCCTTTGGCTCAAGGCAGGGACCGAAAGGAGCAGAAATGATTTTTAAAGCTTTGCCCTCCCGTCGGACCGAGCCCTCTTCGCAAAGCCCTTTCTGCCGCCCGCCCTCCCTCGCTCGCTCCCCCGCCCCGAGCGCTCAGCCCGGCGCAGTTAACCTTGGAGCGGCGCCGGGGAGGGAAGGGTTAATGAAACCCAGCTCTTTACGACCTCCAGGGTCAGACTCTTCCTATCTGCAATCTAAGGAATTAGGTAAGGAGGTTATAAGATTATAGTGAAAGGAGTTATAGGCCCTCGTAGCCTCACACCTGAACATATTGGGCTAATCCACTGGGATTCTTAAAAATCGCTTCAGCTATGGAAAACTGTTAATTAGGCTGAGTCTGTCCCGAGGTTTCCTGTTGCATTAGCGATCCAGCCGAGCTGCCTGCACTCCATAGGCTCGCATGAAGTGCTCTTAATATGCCTTTACTTTCTCGTCCCTTCTCCACGACTCAAATCGGCATCAGTCCCTGATCTCGGGGACGGGGGAAAAAAAGCGAAGCTGGGGGGAAATTCAGCCCGGGGGAGGAACAAAAGTCGCCCCCCTCCAGTCCCTGAGCCCTGGGTGCCCGGCAGGCTATTTGCAGCTGTTTCTAACTTCAGTGTTTGTTTACAGTAGCAAAATTAGCACTTGGAGGAGAAGTGAAAAGCTGTTTTCACATCAGTTTTACTCCTCGGTTCCTAGCTAGAGATGCCTTTCCTTCCTCCCAGCATTTATCTTCATTTAAAGTGCGGCTCAAACTTTGTCTCGCTCCTTTGACTTAGTTCTCTGCAGTCGCATCCTATTTTCTGCTATGAAAAATACACGGAGAGAAAGTAGCGTGTGAATGCGGCCCAAACACCTCGGATTCGAGGCAAAAAAATAAAAATACTCCCGAGCATCCCTAGAGAATGTATTTTAATGTCGCTTGGCAGAGCCCTGCCTTGCTCCCAGCCTTCTGCCCTTTGGCACTCGGACATTTGCTTGTCTCCAGTAAAGTTTTCTTTAATCTGCCAAGATACCCCAGGGCTGTACCTGAGCTACGGCTGAATCGCTCCCTACGACCGATAAAATCCTGCAGCAGCAACTCCCCAACTTCGCCACTTAAAGTAGGGGCCGGTTTTAGCCATTTTGTCATTTGCAGAAATGTTGATTTATTTATATTTTTTTAGTATTTTTTCTTATGCCACTTGTGGTCACCCTCGAATGGCAGTAATCTGTAGATTACATATTACGAGCCTTGTCATTGCGTGGCTAAAATGAGGTGGTTAAACGCTAAAATCCATTTTACTCACCACATTTGCTTGTGGGGAGAGGGGGAGAAGGAGAGGGGAGGACAAACTTGCAGGAGAAGGATTTAAACCCCTCGGATGAGAGGTAGATGTGCCCTCGCTCCTGCTGTTAGAGCCCTCCCTGCCTGGTGGGGACAGGGGGCTGGGGACCCCTCAACTTCCCCTCCAAGGCGGGCGCCCGGTTACTCCAGCCCTCTCCTGTCCCTCGCTTCGGAGCCTTTTGTCCCCATTTTCGTGCTGTCTCAGCTTTGCTCCACAGAGGCGACTTTTCTCTACCCCTCCTGGATTTGCTCGGTAGCATTTCTAGGCTCCTACTCTCCAGCTCTCCCCTCGTTTGCCTCTTTCATGTGTGTTCCTGATCCCTCTCCAGCTGCTGTGATTCTTTAGAAATGTGGGTTTTATCCCGTCCCTACCTTTGCCGAGTCCGATTAGATATTATTTTTTCATTGGCTCTGCTACAATGGGTTCCTCCCTTTAATCTCTCGGTATATTTTCCCCCTCCCGGTATAACCAAATCCATGAAATTCACAGCCTCTCTCTTTGACACGACTGGCTCGTCTAATCACTCCATATCGATTTCCCTAACTCTTTTCATCCAGCTGAAGACACATCTTAAAACACTCCAAGCCAGAGTGTGCTCTTTGCTTTATACACACTAATAAAATGATTTACCCTTCTCTCTCTGCTCTCCTCACAGGAGAAAATCGTTCGAGTCGCGGCTATTTGTGTGTGATCAGTAAATATTTAGTGTGGCGACATCCTCAGCTCCTCTCCTGATCAATACGCAACCCAACAGGAGGTGGACTATTGTCCGGGTAGTGACTTGCTGAGATCTCCTTTAGATGAATTCTTTGCCCCCCGTACGGTCTGTTATGATTTATCCTCGAAGGTAACCAATAAAGAGAAATTGAGTCTTTAAAACCCGTCTGTTTCTAACCTGTTTACCGTGCCATTAAAGCACCTAAGCAAGGAATGGCTTGTTCATCCCCGTCTCCTGTATCCCTGGGATGGGCTGACGCATGCAGAACGCTGCTGGGAAATGGGTATCAAAGCGGGCGGCCGCCGCACCCTTGCCCCGCATCCCAGAACTCCTCGATCCCCTCTTCCCCGACCCCTCCAGCGAAACCCCGTGCTGCCTCTGCAGTGCGATGTCACGATAAGGGGGCGATCCCCCCGGTCGCGCTCTGCAGCATCTCCGGGCGGGGGGTTCGCTCCCGCAGCTCAGCCCCTGATGGAACGATGTGCCCAAGGATGGAGGGTGCCCCAGCAACTTCCAGCCCACCTCCCTCCTCCTCCTCATCGCATCCCGCGGCTCTGCCTGCCCCAGGACCAGGCTGGAGCAGGGTTGGGGGCTTAGAGCTTTTTGGTTTGTTTGTCTGTTTAGGGTTAGCTTGGGTTTTTTCGGTTTGTCCTTTTTTGGGGGTTTATTTATTTTTTTAACGAGATGGAAAATCTGCAGAGCAGAAAAAAAAATAGTAGTAATGGAAATGGAGAAGAGCTTAAAGCCCGTTTCCTGTGGTTAACCATAACGAGAGCTTTCCCAGGGTGATAAAATGGGCAGAAAGAGAAGTTCGCTTGCGTATGTGTATGTTTTATCCTGATCTGCTATTTCACTCCTGGGGAAGCCTATGCCTCGACTGGGAAATCTTTCCCTTTGTAATTACCCCAGGACTGTGCTGTGCCCGGTGAGATGCCTGAGACAGCCCTGCCTGGTGTGCGGGTGCCTGCCTTTGATGCAGGCTGGGTGCCTGTACACAATGGCTACACAGTTATATCTGTATCGTCTGTGCGTGCTCCCTCACATCATGTCCTGCAGCCCACAGAGGTGCCCAGATATTTCTTTTATTGCCCTGTGTGTGCCTTTGCACCTCAGCTGTGGGTCGAAGGCGTTTGTCCCTGTAAATGGCCATTGCCTGCATAGGCGCCGCATAAATCCAGGGCTGTGTATTACAGATGTGAGACTGTTATTCGAATCTAAAACCAGCTACATCCACCTGTTAACTTTGTTTAGAAAGCACTTTCACTAATGGCTTTTCGCTAACTTATTCACCCCGTTACTCGAGTATAGGAGGCAATGGAGGGGAAAAATCCATATGAAACCCTGCTCACAGCCTCTCTTCGAGAGGACACTTTCCACACCTTGCCTAGACAGGGCTCCTATAGAGCGCTTATCTCTCGAATATATCTTTATACTAATGCATACTTAATTGGTCTGTCTTGACTGTCCATATAAAACAATTTAATTAGGGTGCTTTCTGCTTTGGAAAGAAAGACAAAAAAATCTGCCCAGCATTTATTGTATTTAGCACCAATACAGGCAGAAAATGTTGCACAAGTTTTTGGTTGAAAGAGCACCTATGTGTCCATTGAAGGGCGTTGATCCGAAAAGACAGAGAGGACAAGTAAAATCGATTTGAAGCAACCCTCTCTGTCCCTTTCACACCATTCAGACACTCCATTCCTTCTAAGACAAAGACCCAGCGCCTTGGGAATGCTGGCAAGGGGGGGGGAAATAAAGAGGAAAAAAAAAAAAAAAGGAAAAAAGCTTCAATTCCCCCAAGCAGAAGGGAGAGCTCTGAAATTCCTTCATATTGCTGTTATTTACCCCTCAAGATATGTTCACCTCCAGGATTTTCTTCAATTCGGCGTCTAACACTGCTGCTGCGAGGAATGTCCCTGGAAGGGGAGGAGGTAATTATGGCTATTAGTGCTGCGAGCCCAGCCGCAACCTTGGTCACTCGCAGGCTTTTAGGGTTAAAATAGCCCTCACCTCTGACCCCTGCGGAGCAAAGTTGTAGCTATTGCCACAAGTTGGGCCAAAGTTTTCAAATCCAGGGCTGGGCAACACCGGAGGGGGGAAACTTCTCCCTGGAATTATTTTTGGTTGGGATTTAAATCATCTTTAGTCTATTTAATTGCCTTTCCCTCCTCCTTTGGCCAAACAATCCCTTTTGGAGAGGTGGGGGGGATTTCAAAACGCCCTGCTCTCGCTACCTTTCCCACTGCTCTTTCCATTTAGGTTTAATTTGGCAGATTGTTTTCAAGCATGAAAATGGTTATCATCATACTGAATTGCTGGGTCAGCCTTTCACCCACTGATCTCAAGAATGAAGGAGGGGTGGGGGTGTCAGGGAAGGTTCCCCCCTTTAGGTTTTCCCCATCACGACCCGTGCAGCTTTACAAAAAAAAAAAAAAAAAAATAAAAAAGAGCATTTGGAAAAATGAAGAAAGGACAAAAACTCAGATTTGTCTGCTGTGCTTTCTGCTCACCTTCATGATCCTTCTCTGCAAGGGAGGATTTTGGGGGGGGGGGGGGGGGCGGCTCAAAGTGAGCAGGGGAGGGAACCCACAGATGCAAGTACCCCTCTGGCAACAATAAAAATTCATTCAAGTGGACTATGTCTCCATCTTCCATGTACTGATTAGACTTAACAAGAGTGGAAACTTGTGTAGACCATATATATGGTATTAACAAGCAGTTAAAAGATTTATCTTTCTTCTGATCAATATTGTTCGTGGCCGGTCCTTCCCCCCCCACCCCCCGGGCCCTCCCCGAAGGCTGCAGTGACAATCGCCTTCATACTTTTTCATCACCGATCGAGGTGGCGAAACCCTTTTGTAATTTTCATTAGTCCAGTAAACATGCAATTAACATGCAGCACTGTGGTTAACTTAATTCCTGTTTTAAGGCAAGGACAAGCAAGAAATGGAAGAGCGTTTGTTCCATTTGTCAAGTATGACACACTCCCTACCCTAACAGTTTCTTAAAATAAAAGCTCGGCTCCCCCACCACCACGACCACCACCCCTCTTTCCAGAAACCCCCCACACTGATACACACACACACACAAAAAGGAGCAGGAATCCATTAGTTGGAGAGTATTCTCCTGCCAAAGGCGGTATAATGTATTCCAAATTTTCCCAAGCCCTCACTGTACTGGGGTCCCGTTCCC
>VWZG01007656.1:0-14785 GCA_013396735.1 Grallaria varia
CCACTGCCCCTCGCACTGAGCCCTCTCCGGCACCAATTCCCAGGATGCCCCCACTGCCCCAGCCCACCCTGGATTGCCCCACTGCCCCAGCCCACAGCAGCACTTCACCCTCCCGTCTCCGCATCCCTCCCATCCCAGGCAGTGGCTTTCTCCTTTGCCCCACACAAAACACACTGGCCCCAGGAGCTAAAAGGCTGGCTCTGTGGGACTTTTCCCCCCAAATACATGACTACAGAGGGATGAAAGCACGAGCACTTCTTATGGATCAAACCACTAGATTTATTTCCACCTGTTAAAAGAACCCTTTGCTTACCAGCAGAGTCCAACATATATGGGCAGACAGACTCAAATACAATTAAATACAGGAAAAATTTAGCTATATACAAGACAGACATCTATATAATATAAACATTTTTTTCATTATCTATGAGTTTTTGCCAAAGTGAAACAGTACTGGAACTGTAATATATTCAGATGTTTTTTTCCCCTAAAAAGAAACAATAACCAATTTTCTCTTTCTTTCTTTGTACTGAGGCATAATATCCATTCTGAGATGCACAAAATTTGTGGCACTTTACAGGGTATACACAAAAGCAAAAAACATTTTGTCTTGTTATTTCATAGTTTATCATATTGAATTTCAATTAGACCTATTTATTGAGACATTAACTGTAAAGTGATATTTACACGGAGGGAGTTGTGCAAAGTCATTTAGGGTATGGCTAGTACACTGTGAAAGATGCAGGGTTAGGCAACTCGCCCTCATCCCCAGAAGTAATCCTTTCAATCCACTTTTGATCGTTCCTCTCATAGAGCAGTCACCCAAGGAAAACTGGCCAGAATTTATTATTACTTCTTTCTTAAGCTGCTTGGAGAAAGCTGTTTCTGTGACCCTTAAGGGTCTTGACAGTTTTAATGTTGAGTTGCTTCTCTTCACACAATTAGTGCTTTAAGCATTGACAATCTGCTTTTTGGGACACAAATGTAGCCATCACTGTCACCACACTGCCCTAAGACAGCTGTAGTCCTTGCTTGTAGTTTATATGACTCATGGGAGCACACAGGAGCTAAACGTGTGTCATTTTGTAGGGCTCACCCTACTGCCACAATGCAGAAACTGCATACGCCTGCTAACAGCGCTGAACCAAAGCTATTCCAAACCAGGGTGGGGAAGGTACTGCATTCCTTCAGACGGCTTTATGGAACAGAACCATATCCAGAAACATCCTTAAACATCCTCATTTAAAAAATAATAATAATAAAAAAAAAAATCTACTTTCCTTTGGGCTGCAGACTTCAAGACAGACCTTAAGATGACTAATTTAGAAGAGCTGCTTTAATTAAAGGCTTCCTACACCCTAGGACAGGTTAGCTAAGACACATGCAATACCAACGCTAACACATCCTACAGTTGTGCGGTACCAGGGCAGAGAATGGTTCTTACAATGGTTTCCACAATCAACCGATTGCCAAAAGGAGCCCAAGGTTAATTCTGGCTTTTCATAGATGCACCTACTGCAAATGTGGATCATAAAACATTAAAATTAATCAATTTGTCTACATAAACCTGTTTGTATCAGCTCATCTAGGATTCTGTATCAGCTTGCACATCTAGTAACAGGCTTGAGGCAGACATTTAGAACTCAGTTCTGGGGGAAAAAAATTGACTAAATAAGAGTGCATCAACTGGTGTATTCCTGCCTTCTCAAACAGAGGAATTAGCTCTCCTAGGACATACATCTGTCTTCTCTTTTTTTTTTTAAATGCACATTTAAAGAAAGCTGGACAACCCTCAGGGCAAAAGGAGACTAAATTTCTCTCTTAACAAGTTGTCAAGTTAACATTGCTACCAAACACCTTTTAAAGCCTCCACTTCCTATATGCATGGCAATACAGTTATTTAATTTTTAACCATGTGCACCAGGCTACAACCAGTCGGGTATCAGTGTAATAACCAGAGAGAACAGCAAAGTGAACACATTCAATTTAAAGCATTAAACAGGACACAACTTGTAAAGTAAGATCTGTAGGTAGTTTGGTATTCAGCTGACAAGAGGACAGCATAAAATTTGCTTCTTATTCATCACTAACCTGGATGCCTAGGTAAGTCCATAGTCTCATTAGCTATTAGGAGAGAGTGTTACAGCACAGCAGTAAATCCAAGAGACCATCTCATCATGTTAGAAAATAAATTCCATGTTGGGATTCAAATACAGGAATTCTTGGCAGTTAAAACAATCAAAGAAGTATTTTCATATTGTACATGTTGCAACGTTTCTACGTACTTTAGATCTCATGGAGTTCATAAAAACATCTACATGTTCAAGCCTTCTGCTCAAAACACCTGACTGCCAGTCAACAGCAGGTTATTTTATTGCATAACCTTCACTGTCAGTTTAAGACTCATTTATGAAAAAGCAACCCATCAGTACAGAACTTACTCTACTTGGGCAAAGATGACATGCAGGAAAATAAGTGGCAAGCTTCTTACAGGATGAAAACAAAAGTGCAATTAAATGGTAAATTGCTAATCTGTCTTCTGAAAGGAAACTATTCTGTATCTATATGTGATGGTGGGAAGAATTTATAGAGTAAGAAAAAACAAAATATTCAGGCCCCCGCATTCAAGCATTAAAAAAAGTAGAAGGAAATTGATTAACTGCTTCCTTCCTGGTCTAGGCTGCTGGTCTAGTTTAGAGACAGTCATTGATAAAACAATAACCAGGAACGTAACAAGAAGCAGCTTGGACCATAAAAAAAACCTGTCTAGATACATACAAGTTGTTCTCAAAAAAAAAAAAAAAAAAAACAAACTAGTTTTATTTGGATTTGTGCACAAGCTGCTCCTCTTAGTCTTCGGAGCACTGAAAACGTGACATTTTCCCCCAAAATCCAGTTGAGACTGTCCTGAGAAATAAAAGTACTCATATATAAATGGGATGATATTGTCTGTGAGTGAGTTTCTTCCTGCAGGTTGGGCAAGAGTTGGCATTCCTAAGGGAATCACGGAGGCACTGACTGCAGAAGACATGGCCACATTTTGTTGACACAATCAGTCGTCCACTTTGCACAATCTGGAAGAAAGGAAACCACAACAGGCACTGGAAGTAAAGAACTGAACTTTGCTGGTCTCCTGCTATCAGGCAAACAGGACCTGGATATCTGGAATTGTCCTTTACTCTTAGAATAACAAGGAACACAAAAATCTTTCAGTGCCATCCTGGCAAAGGTTTTTTCCCCTCTACCCACACAACCAAAAAGTGACTTCAACTGACAAGCTGCTATGAGCTTCAAAGCTAGCTCTGTGATTCAAGCCAGATCTCTGCAACATCCCACACAGGTCAACCAGTTGTGCAGCTTCCCCTCTCTGCCCTGTTCTCCCTCCCACAAGATAAAAAGGATGACAGCATGTGGCCCTTACCTCTGAGTAGACATCCATGCAAATCGGACAGCTAACGGTACCAGACGGCCTTGTGGCAGAGAGAACAGAAAGAACACACAGCCATTAACTTCACTGCACATCGAGTGTTCCCGACACACAAGATGTCCTGTCCCCATTCAAGTGCACTGACTAGCCAGGATACATTTCTTTTGAAGATCTCTGCGTATCTTTCACTCCCTCAGCTTGTGGCAATAAGGAGTTTGGGTCTCCCTGTCCTAAGGGAAAGGTTTTCATGAGGGGGAAGACGCAGTCACCCTGCTCTAGTACTAGAAGTAACAGCAGTCTCTTGCACTGTGCAGCACAGCAGGTATGGCCATCAACATCAGTAACAGCTCTGTAACAAAAGCATCTACCTGTGCCTTGGAAACCAGACATTCTAGAAAGGAATAGGCTGTCAGAAATTCAAACATACCCTGTTCTAATTTAGCAACAGCCCAGCAATACACACATTCCAAGAACTCCTCCTTAGAAAAGGGAGGGCATGGGGAAATACACAACGCCAAATTTCCAGCTGCAAGAAGGAAAGATGGACTCGGTGGCTGGTACCCAGCTGTGCCTTACAGAGGTGCCTCTGCTGCCTTCAGCCTCCAGGACAGCTCTATTGCACACACACTTGCCAACAGACAGCTTGGTTGCCTAAGCCGAGTGCTGAAAAATATTCTCTATCAGCAAATAACAGCATTTCAATAACAAATTATAATTAATGATAATCTTCTTAAAATGGAGTCTAACACCACAGATGGCTCTGGCAATCTTCAGCACCAGGAAGGACCCTTTTGTCACTGTTAAATGCTACAGCACTGAATTCTTTTATCCTTACCTACAGAGAGCAGGAAGGTGTACTCTTTAACAGAGAAGTCTGAAGCTGAAGAAAAAAACTCTTATTTTTTACATTATCCGATTAGCAGCATTTGTTCTCTGAAATACTTAGCAACCAAAATTCAAACATCTATAAACCCACTGGCAAAATGCACTGTGATTTAGAATTGTATAGGCCCTTTCAGTGGCTTATTTATGACCGGACACTCAGAAGTTCCACACTCAAGTTCTCTCCCATGTTGCCTTTCAGTAATCCAAAAGGTTCAAAGCACACCAGCTTCATTAACCCTGTATTTTTCTCCTTCCAAAAAACCACTTGAAAATAGAGTTTATACCACAATTCTTACTGCCTTCCTTAGTCACACAGACACACAAGTTCACTTAATTAGTCTAACACATTACAGCAGGACTTTACTGTTTTTCTGCAGAATGGGGTCATTACTGATTCAAACAGCAAGATCCCCATCTCACAGGCAAACATATTAGAGCTCCCTGACATCCCTGGGACATAATGAGAACTGGCCATAAGAGCATGACCCCACAATCACCTTGCAAGGATACCTTGCGGAGGATGTCTGCTGCTTTGAGAGAGGCAACTAACTGGCACAGTGTGCAAAAAAAGCAGGGAATGCAGAAGCGTTTTTACTGGAATTTGCCAGGCTGCTGCCTGCCAGTCTTGTGATATCAAGCCTCATCGACACCCACAAAAGTACTTCCATATCTAACATAACTACTAGAGCTTTGTACAAGAAGCACATACAACACAGTATGAGCTATGGCTGTGATTAATCCTCCATCCTTGCCATACCCTCACATTCATCTTTAAGGCTTTGTATAAAGTTGTACATCTGTCTTGGGCTGGTTCTTCATCCTGGAGTGCAAATGGTATCATTTGATCACCATGCAACGTGCGATGTACTCACAGAAACAGGGAACCAAGAGAAGACCTCAAAGATAAGTCAGGTAATGGCAATACAACTCAGTTCTATCTGTGCCAAGAGAAGCACAACTCAATGTTTGGTAGGTCATGGGGCATACATACTTTGAACTTGCAGTTTCCTCTTCCAGTGGTCCCAGTTCTCGAGACACTTTATCAGTCACATACACATCACTGTCTCTTGTTTCATCTTCATCATCACTACTCAGCACACAGCTGTCCGACTGTCTCTGGCTTCTTAGTCTAAGATTTCTTCTTTGTCGTTGATTCTCTGCAATTTGATTTTGTTAAGTTAGCTATACTATGATACCTCTCTCTCTCTCTTCCTGGAACTATCCTTGGAATGTGAGATTAGAAATAGTCTGTAACAGTTCCTATTTTAAATGGACCATATTCAGATGGGTTAAAAGTAAACAAACTAGTTTTCTAAATATTAAGGCTGAACATCCAGAGATTGTGAATATTCTGCTACACACTGACACAAAGCATTTGCTCTCTTCACAGTAAAAACAGAAAAAATGTGACCTTAAAGATTCTCAGTGCCATAAACTTCATGTAACTACACAACTTGTGAATCAATCTCCTCTACAAAGGGAAGATACCTCTCACAATCGTGACAGAAACTGCTACAATCCTATGGTAAGGAACTGCAACAATTGGTGTGTGATATGGGAGAGAGAAGACTGAAGTACCTCAGCAACCCCAGTGTCCATGTACCAATAATTAAGCACTAATCCATAAAAATGACAAAGAATCACAAAATTAAAATCCCTTCCTGCCCAAGTGTTCAGTTGCAACATTTAATCCAGGTATTTTTTCACTTGCTCTTGCTTTATTCAGAGCACAGAACAGATTACATTCTAGGTAAGTAGCTGACAACATACAAATGCACCTCCAACAATATAATCAGAAAAAGGCTGGCAGATGTAAAGGATTAACTTCTTTAGTAAAGTAGACGAACACCAGCTCCACACTTGCTAATACTTCTCTCTACAAAATTTGAAGCACGTTAGACTAGATAATGAAACTGAATACTGTGACCACAAATCACTTTCTTTTTGAGTTCCTTCACTGCAATACAGGTTAAACCCATCTTTTGACTTTTTTTTTTTTTTATTATTCAAAGTTGATATTCCAGTGCTAATTAAAATTATGGTCAACTTGGGGCTTAAAGAAATTCTGGTTTTGGGAAGTAAGAAGTATGTGGAGCAGCTTTGATGTATTTTATTTCAGATACTTGACAAGCTCTGACAGTGACTATCAAACAGTCTGGATTCATACTCTAAGACACCAGACAGATGCTTTAATCTTTTCCTAAATGCATTTTCAATCCATGCTGCTCAAGTTCACTGGAAAAGGCAAAGAAAAAATAATAATGACATTTAGGACAATTCTATTATCAATTTTAAAACGTCAACTCACCTTCAACAATCTTGCATCAATACATATGGGAAAGGAGAGAAAACAAAATACAATTAGACTTTGTTGTGCACCTGTGGTATTATATACAAACACCAGGTAAGCAAAGCAGTTACAACAAAACAAAATAAGAATAGTAGGCTATTGCTCTTATTTTGATCAAGAACATTAAAAGTAGTATACTAACTGCTGCTCTGTAAACAACCAAGCGGATGCTGACGGCTCTGCTGCCACTGCTCCAACGCGGTAGAAATACAGGCAGCTGATGAACCACCTGAACCCCCTCCTCCCTGCTCCCCCATTTCAGTTCCCTGATTTATGGTTTCAGGCTGAAGGCCATGCTTTCCCTGTTTCTCCCCAAACAGGCTGATTCAGCAGCGATATCCATGAGAGCAGCTGCTGAAGAAAAAAACAAAACAATCCCAAATCCACTGTTGTCATTGGTGGAATTGGAGCAGGGGCAGTGAAGATTCTGTTGTAAAGTCTGAGGCCTTTTCTTTGCAAAGGCTCAGCAAGAAGTATCTCCCATGCTACTCTTGCTGCTTGTTTCTGCTTTGCACAGCAGCAGTGGCATCCCAAATCTGAGGGGATAAACCACACTTCTGGCTGGATCAAAGACTATTCTAGCTTTCAAAAGAGCAGTTAAGAAAAAAAAAAAAATCAGATTTTTTTTTTTTTTTAAGACCTGTTGCAGTAATGAGCTCAACTAGTTTGTACCCAGTTGGCTGCAGTTGTGCTTGCCATCTCTGACTGGAGTACCTGAAACCAATACTGCAGCTAAACACTTCATATTTGGCAAGCCAAAGACTAATTCTTCTCTCCCTTGGATTTTTCTTTAAATCACTGGCCAATAGGGTTATTACAAAAAATTCTTCACCAAAAGGGTTGTCAAGCACTGGAAGAGGCTGCCCAGGGCAGTGCTTGAGTCCCCATCCCTGGAGGTATTTCAAAGACATGTAGATGCGGTGCTTAGGGACATGGTTTAGTTGTGGAGTTAGCAGCGCCGGGTGAATGGTTGGACTCAATAATCTTAGAGGTTCTTTTCAACCCGAACAATTCTATGATTCTATCTTTGATATAAAAGCTTCAACTATCAATTGCATCTCTTTATGTTACACTACTCATGACTGATATATATTCACGCCAGGCTGTGGAGCAGAAAGGTATTTTATATTATCCTATTGCAACCTGCAAATGCACATCCAGAGCAGCTTCTGTGTTACTGATAACAGAACTTTCATGCACTGACAAGTCAACTAAGAACTTAAAGTCAGATTCTGTGAGGGAGCATGAGACAACTAATTTGACTACAAAATTTAGGCAAGTGTGCTATTCACTACCTACCACAACAGAATCATTGTGAGTTAGATCAACGACTACAGGACCCGAAGATTCACATGTGAGATCTACTACTTCTTCACCAGCTGAAAAAAGAATGTTAGAATCAAGATTAGAGATTGCAGAGGAGTAAAATTGTATAACAGGCTGAGATTCAACTATGTCCTGTCCATCTTCCCTTCAGGAATGTGTCCAACATTTCACTCAAGCTTTGCCCTCTGCAGGCCACAGAGAGCGTTACCAGCCCTCTCTTTTGCAAGCTGCAATGTAAAGGGAACAGCAGCTGAGCTCCTCACATAGTTCTGTTGGATGACAACACCTTGCAGGAGGCACACAGCAACAGAGAATCCATCTGACACAGCACAATGTTAATCACATAGAAAAAAATTAATAACTTTACAGTATCGTACTGTACATGTTCCCTTGAGTGGGGCACAACTAATGAGAGTTTTTCTTCAAACT
The DNA here is from genome assembly GCA_013396735.1 of Grallaria varia. Lineage (NCBI taxonomy): Eukaryota > Metazoa > Chordata > Aves > Passeriformes > Formicariidae > Grallaria > Grallaria varia. Next base: position 8,418 of record VWZG01007656.1, read on the forward strand.
TGGGAGTTCCCACACTTACTCTGCCACTATCTGTAGTGGCAGCTGCAGTAACTCCCAGCTCATCTGAGTAGAACTCCAGATGTCTGAGCAGCTTTTGAGGACCCTCCCTATGCAACTCATCTATCACTAGTGGCAAATGTATCATAGCTCAGTACCAAATCACACCAGTTGTCAGTAGGCTTGTTGTTTAGAAATGCCATACTAGGTGCTTCCTAAAATCAGGTTTCCCTTCCTCTAAAGGGCCTAGAAACCAGCAGAAACACACATTCAGTTGGACACCAAAGCTCCAGAAGCAGTTTCTGCTCTTATCAAGTTCAAAAGAATACTTACCACTTTCTTCAAGTTCTATTGGCTCAGCTTCTGAAGCCATTTCTGCAGTAGAAGCCATGAGCCTGCTTCTTTTTCGAGCTTGCCTAGAATTAACTGCTCCTCCACGACGCTTTCGTTGAGTCTAAGAGAGAACAAAGGTTTAGCATTTTCTGTGCGAGTAATATTACCCTGGCCGTCAATTCTGCAATACCAGTGAAAGCACAACAGGATACAGACAATGTTCCTGGAATGGCTGTAATATTCATCAAATGGTGGTATGGGTTATTCCCACCTGAATGCATGGCATCAAGGAAAAGACATCACCCTGGATCCCCTAGCAGTTGCCTCACCAAGAAAAAGCCTACCATGATGGTTTGCAAATTTTAAGACTATTTCACAATTTATCAGGTTTGTGCTCACATTGCAAGCATTTCTGAACTACTGCTAGCACTGAGAGATTAAAAATCTTTATTATCACTGAATATGAAGATTCAATATACTTGTGTTCTTGGGTACAAACTCCTAAAATAATTTTCAGAAGCACCATGTTTCAAGTATCAGGATTGCACTGAATAGCAAAATACTTACTGTGCTCATAGTGTTTCTTGATCTAAAACCACCAAGAAAGAGGTACAAACACCAAAAAACTAATGACAAGGAAGCTACAACTATCAATTCCTTGGATTCCTTTATGTAGGTCACAGATAAAAAATCCAGATTTGTCAGGGTCAGAGAATGACGTTCTTCCAAACCTAGAAGAGAAGAGAGAAGATTACCTATCTGCAGTGCTTGTTCTCTTCAATACCTCACACTCCAAGATTCCCACTGCTGAGTCACCACCTTCTGCCCAAAGCCAGAGGAGAGGAAAGCCCCTGAGTTCAGTATTCGATCCTCAGACACCTGTACCTGAGCCTGAACCCTCAGTCATTCTTACCCATTAACTAAACACCAGAGTAAGTGAATTTGACAGCAAACTAGAAAAATACTAAGGGATCCCAGTGACATTGAACTGAAAAGCAACTGATTGACTTTTGAGGCAATGTCTGTGGGCAGTAATCACTGGGAATTGTGTCATTAGCAGCCATCTTCAGAGAACCAAAAACTCCAGACAAGCAGTTCTCTTCTCCAACCTATCTCCAGATTCCAACAGCTGGGAGCCAAAGAGCTTGTGAGGAATCTAAAGCAAGAGGATCAGAGAAATGTCAGTTTCAAAATACTTGCTGATCTGCAGAACATGAGTTCACCACAGCTGCTCTGGTGCCTGCAGGTGTGCGTGCCCAGAGGGTAGACCAGGCAGAGGGACCAGGAAAAAAACCCCAATTATGTTAAACAAGAACTGCTGAACTGTCCTGAGCTGACTGTGATTTTCACTGCAAAGACCAGAATAGCACACATGCTGTTAGCCTGCTCCCAGATGAGGCAACACTGAGACTGTGCAGGGGAATGGTGGGATGGAACAGCACTGGTGGTCAATCTAACCTTGAATCAAAGGAAAGCTGACTGATCTGTTTCATCTTCAACTTACTCGTTTCATAAATCACTCTCTTAAGAGACCAATTAATACTGAACTGTGACATTATTAAAACAAATCATGCATGAGAAAAATGCTTACACTAAATATGGTACTTATTACTAAGCCCAAGGATATATTTATGTGTAGTTTTAAGCAACAATACACCACTCACCAATTTTCTCACATTTCTTCATTTTAAACCTGGCACAAAAGCCAGAATGAAACTTAACATGCTTCCTGTTCTCTGAGTCCACAGGCAGACTCTGGTCACAGTGGATCTCATTTTCAGAACTGTAGCATCTAACACCCACTACAAACATATTCAGTAACCAGTCCTGACAGTTTTACGATCTTTCTCTTCAGGAATCTAAACTGAAATGTACGTTTTTTTCTGGCAGATATGAGAAATAGACTTATGTTGTCACCTGGGATGTTGAAGACTACCATTCAGAGAAAGCTAGGAACTGACTTTGTCTCTTGGTCCTCCAATGGGAGACTCACCTACACAATCCTTTCCATAACATTCTGTGTCCTGGTAATGCAAGTTCCTTTTGAACACTTCATCACATTGCTCTTAAGGTCTAGATTTCATTTCACTTGTTAAGAAAGAAAACTTTTCTGCCAGCCTTCCCAACATTCTTGGGAAGATCATATTCTACTCACTTTAGTAAGTTTCTGGGAAAAGGGAAAAGAAGATTTAAAACAAGACCATGCTTAATGACGCCCTCATACAAAAAAACCCCACCAAACCCCAAAAATCGCAAAGGGACTGTTCTATGAGCACATTTTATTTGTGCTATAGGAATTCCTAGTTCCATATTATTATTATTCATGGGTTGGGAGATTTTAAGAGATGAGGGGAAGAGGGAGGTGAAGGAGGAAGACACACAGCACAAGGAGTGAGGGAGGGGGCAAGGGAGAGAATCATCCCTAAACCTAGCACATCTGCTGTTTCGGGCTAATTGCTCCAAGACAAGCTACCACTTTCATCGACCAGGTACAAATGAAATGAAAAATAATTTGGGCAAAGCAGTTCTCTGCACACAGCAAGAGGATGAACAAGAATGAGCAACGCATGAGGTATATTAAGAAGTTAGGCCATTAGATTATCAGTAAGTTTTATTTCATCAACAAAGTCAAGAGACATTTTCCTTGATTCTCTCCAGATGTGGAACTGGAAAAATACCTGGGACATTAAAAAGCTGGGAAATGTTAGTTACACACATCTGAGGATTATTAAAAAACTTTATACAAACTTATCTTTAATTACAAGTTCTTACAACTATTTTAAAACAGAACCTTTCAGAGCAACCTGATACACTGACATATCTGCACTGCTAAAAGACAGTAAAAGAGAAGCCTATTGTATTCACCAGACACCACAGGTTTGGATGTAAAACATGTGGAAAGTTTCACAAGACCTGGTGCTTTTTGGATTTAACACTGAATACAACTTAGTGCAATGGTTTGTTGACAAACTATCTTTAGAAAGGGTTAAAAACATAGGGGGAGCACCTCGGATGACTCCAAACAAAAAACACTGCAGATTCTCTTTGACAACAAAAAAGCCCAAAAGAGCTGTTAAAAGCCCAATAAGAGCTGCAACAGAAGAAAAAAATGAAGCCAACCAACAAGAAAAAAACCTTAAAATACTGAAGTTATGGTGAAAAGCAAACTAAAGTAATACACAATAGGAGACCTGTCACACTAAGACCACCCTACTCACTTTAAATACCCACATACTGCTTTACCAAGATATCAAGGAACAGATGATTTACAGGATTACTCTGAAATGTCTCAGAGGCTCTAGTATTAGACCCCAATGGCAACAGAAGACAGAACCGCTTTTTGACTTAAGTGACAGAGAGCACTGTTGCAATTTGGATGGTTTAATTTTCAGAATCTTAGAACACTGACAGTAGGCTTTTTTTTTGTAATTAATGCAGTGAGTACACATAAGGCACAAATGTTCTACCTGGCAATGGCTCAAATCTGAACCTCTTCAGAAGCTGCTTTTGAAGAAGAAAGTTGAGAATTATACCCATAGGGAAGCTCATCACTGTAAAATTACCTCAAAATAAATCATCATAGGCAAGGTCATCAGTATCAACATGACCCATCTCAGGAGAGTCACGTTTCTAAAGAAAATCAGACTGCTGGAATTTATTAAGACTATGGAAGGAGTCTCATGATCCAGCAACATTTTTGTTTTGCAAGAACAAACCTCTTCTGTGGGGCTGTAGACTTCCACACATTCTTGGCTTACTTGGGAAACTTCACTGAACATTAACTGCCTAACTGTAAGAACGCATACTGAAAATAAAGTAAAGCTTACTTTCTGGAATACACCACAGATCACATCTCACAATGCACAGGGACAAAGATAAATACATTGCACATTAAGAGAATACACTCACCAGTAAGAATTTCTTAAAATTTAAAACCAGGACCACTCAATTTAATGACCAATTTGTTACACAGGACTGGAAAGGCCAAGTTAAAAGATAAAGGTCATACATTCCTCTTCCAGCAGTCACTATGAAACCACCCAGCACTGAGACCCCCCCAAGAGTGCATAATACAAAGAATTACTGGATCAGCTCCTCCCTCTCAACCCATACACATCCAATGACCTCACTAACTCACAGTTTCAGCCGGAGTTATCTATGAGACTTACAGCAAGATGCATTCAGACACCCATTCAAAATTCTAAAATAAAGACTTTTTAACAAGTAGAAAGTCATTTTTTGTGTATGTAAAAACTAAGATCAACTTAGCAAGCCAATAAATACTTTTAACTTTTACATACTTTTAATTGTACCACCGCAGGATGGTAACAGTGCCAGAAAAAGCCAGTCCCCTTCCTCTCATAGGTAGAGCTCTGCATGTGCAGTTATTATTCCTATCCTTGAGCTCTCCCAAGGGCTTCAGCAGTGTTGACCTCATAATAAGTAGAATTTCAAGGACTATATCCATCAACCTTTCTCTGTACAGGTAGATACTTGAGAAAAATAAACGTCAAGCCATTTAAAATAAGAATGTTAACACCAGGAGTGGTAATTACCCCTAATCATCACTTAAGTCTCCTGTTAAATTTTTTACTCCACAAAAAAGATAACATTTTCAACGAGTTCAAGTTGATCTAATTAGACGTGTTTGAATTACCGTTCAAAAATAACTGATTCTCTAGACGACATAAACTGAAAACTTTGCTTGTACCACTCTGAAAACAAATTCTTGGCCTTCCCTGTCCTTAGCATGAATTGAGGCAAACTGCCTTAAGCAAGAAACAGATATTTCCCCCACTTCTCACTAACACAAACAAGACTTTAGCTCATAATCATCCTAAACAAAGCAAATACACTTAAGTACCTACTTGTTTACAATGCAAATCAAAACGTTGGGAACGTGCAAGGCACAGCTGACAAAAACAGTATAGGTTGCATTTTTCAAAAAGTGTTACCCCACGCCTTTAAGACCGCGCTTCTCGTTTCTACTCAAAATGCCTCTCTGTACTCATAACAAAAGAAAACACAGTATCAAAGATGCAGCCGCATAACAAGATTTCTGTGGCCAGAAAATGCATCTCCCAACCATAAAAGTGCTACTCAATTTTATTTTTTTTTTTAGCACAGAGGACACTAATCTGATATTTTATTCTTACAAAGCTTCCTATCCTGTACTTCCAGCAGCTTTAAAAATACTCCCCTTTTTTCAGATGCACTACAGCAACTCCAGTGAAAACAGAAGTTGAGTCTACCATGTGTTACCCAAATTAGGTCAAACATTCCCATGCTACAAAAGCTTGGTAAGAGGTAGTTTAAAACGAGTGAAGGTGAGAGATAACCAGCCTGCCAACTCAAAGCTGACAAATATGCCACGTTCATGAGCAGCCTAAGAAAAACAACGAAACAGCAAAACGCCCACAGAACAAAACACACCGAACCTTTTCACCGGCCAGACATCCTATTTCTGAAACAGTAAAGAAAGAGGGACATCGGCCAGAAGAAAAGCCCCTCATTGGTCTCACTTGCACAAGTTTCTCTTAGAGAGGCCACAGCCTACTTTCAACAGCTCCAAAAAGCAGACACGGAAGAAAGGAAAAAAACCAAACCAGCCGAGTCTTTCCACATCCTGTAAGCGAAGTGCAAGGGGGCGCTGAGGGTGCAGAGAAACATTCCCCCCCACTGCTGCTGTCACACGAAATGGGAGGGGAGAGCCACAACTTCACGCAGCTACATGCACCGAGCCCCTGCGGTTCCTCCGCGGGAGAGGAGACACCCACCTTGCCGGGAACGCGGGGCAGGACCGGCGGCAGCGCAGCCGAGCCGGGCCCTCGGCGGGGCAGGGCAGGGCAGGGCAGGGCAGCGCTGGGCAGGGGCTGGCCCACACCCCGGGCAGAGCCAGAGCGCCTCGAGCCCCCCGCCCGGGCCGGGGAGCGGACCCGCCAGGCAGCTCCAGGCAGGGCAGAGCCGCGCCCGGGCTCGGCGCTCAGGGCCCGTCCCCAGACCGGAGCGGCGGTGGCGCCGGCCCAGCCCCGCGCACC
>VWZG01007656.1:14833-40674 GCA_013396735.1 Grallaria varia
CGCGCCGAGTGGCCAACGGGCCTGTCAACCAGGGAGCGTCCCACGGGCGGGCCCGCCTCTTCCTGGCCGCGGGGCACGCTGGGAGCTGTAGTTCCGCGCGCGCGGGGCCTGCGCGGCGCTGGCGGGCCCTGCTGTCCCCACTCGCTGTCCCTCGAACGGTCTCCTCGGTCCCCAGGTTAGTTCGGCCCCCACCATGCTTTTGCCGCGTTCCGCGGTGCAGTTGTACCCGGAGGCGGCGCGTATGTGAGCTCTGTGACGGCCCCCCCGCCCCCGCCAGTGTTCCTGGAACGCTACACAGGACCCGTGAGGGTGTGAAGGACGCGAGATCACAGAGCCCACCCTGTGAGCGAGCGCAACAGGGCACTGAGTGCCTCCTCTGGCCTTTCCTTAAACGCCTCCGGGGACTCCTCCCTGGGCAGCCCATTCCGATGTCTCATCACCCTTTCTGTGATGAAATTATTTTCTCAGAGTGTTTCCGACACAGCAAAACTCATCAAAGCCATCACCTGTTGCCTGTGGCATGTTTACTCCAGATCCAGCGTGTAACTCCCTATAAAGGATCTCAGAGGGGATTCCACGTCCTCAGCTTACCATCAGAAAGGGGTTTTCCCGACTGATTTACCTCAGTGCAAGGACCATCTGTCCTTCCCTGGATTCTCCCTGCCCTGTGCTGGGCCACTGGGCTGTACTAGGTATTTTTTGTTTGCTGGCCATTCCAACATACCTGTCTCTGTCTTCGGTTTCATTTCAATAACAAAACATCCGTTTCTCTGAGAGAAATCGTCGTGTTCTCCAGGGCAGGTTGCATTACCTGGCCTGGCAATCCTCTGGAGGAGGGAGCCAAAAGCCACCCAGCCGTGACTGTGTTAGACGAGCGGTGAGCACCCTGTGCCTGGTGCTGATCACAGTGCAAAACCCCTGGGTCTTCCTCAGGTAACCTGGGCTCTGTCACAGTCCTTACACTGCAGTGGTATGTGAAGGCTTCTGTGATTAGACCATTTACACTGAAATGAGAGATTCTGGAATGTGCAGCTTTCGGCTCTAGAAATGTCTCTTAGTGAGTCTTGTCACTACGATTGGACAGGTGAAACCCCTGATTTTTGATTTCCTTTTTTTTTTTTTTAATAGATGATTTCAGAGTCAGCGGCGTTTACTCAGGCTCACCTTCTGGCCTGCAAATAGTATCACCAATGTGTAAATGAATGAATCATGAATTACTCACCCACCTATGTTTCCATGAAGCAAGTGTAGAGGCATTGCTCTCTCAATTATCTGTGTGGATGAACCGGGTGGTGGGTGGTCCCTGCCCCAGGCACCGGCTGAGGCTGCACTCTGAATGCAGCTGTGTGGCTTCAGAGCTCACCTGGCTGTAGTGGCCTTACAGCTGCTTTTGTAATACAACACTCAAAAGTCCCACCAGGCCTTTGATGGCTCTGCTTTGTGTCACCTCAGCTTTTGGTGTACCACGCTGCTCAACAAAAATGCTAGAGAAGGTGCTCTAGAAGGTAGGGCAGAGTGGTTCTGAGTAGGATCTGCTGTGTCCAACATCGTTATACACTTTGTCAGGAGAAAGGTGGTATTTTTTATGCTATTCTGTGTATTCTCTTGAAAGACCTGCCACCACTGAAAAATCAATAGCCTATATTGATATAAAGATATATTGGGATATAGTAATATAAAATAGGAATATATTGATATTTGCTTCAAAATACATTATTTTATATTTCTCAAACCATTGTTTCTGAAGATGACTTTATGCCTTTAAGATCCTAAAGTAGCAATAGGGCTATTTGTGACTTCTGAAGGTAAAAATTCCACAGATGGATTATTGGGATTCCTCTATTCCTCAGTACTTCCATTTGAGAGCAGGAAAAACATGGAGAAGGAAAGAGCCATGAATCAGCTGAATTGCAATTTTGAAAACCTGGCCCAAAATCACAGGGGAAGAAGCCTGCAATATAATGGGGTTTTGAAATTTTCACAGGACGTCCCTATCTGCTTAATGATGCTTTTTTTTTTCCTTTTTTAAATTCTGCTGAAGAAGTTTAAGAAGAACTGCTCAGCTATGCGACATCCTAGACCATTACTGTCAGCTGTTAATTGCTGGCTTCTGGAAAATCAAGGTGTTAGAGTCACCTCTTAGCTTTGTTGGTCTGGAATACAGTGCAAAACAATGCTGAACAACCACAAAGGAAGACAAACTCCCTGCCACCAAGGGTTTGTCATTTAAAGATACTACAGTCCCCTACTTGACATGGTGTCATAGTTCCCTTTTCTCTGTAGTTCTGTTTCTGTGATTCCCTCTTTTCACTATCCTGTTTTCCTTAACTCTTGTTATGGAGCATAAGCCCTACTTGCATTGTTTTTGTGGATTTACTTTGAGCATTTACTTTGAGTGAAAAATACAGCACATTTTATCAGCTTGAGGGTTGTGGAAATGATCTTCACAGCTAGATGGCAACAAAAGAATTCCATTAGACTTCCTTCAGTAAAAATTGAGAAATGCAATGTTGTGAGAGCATTAGAAGCAGCTGCCTGACTCTAATGTCAGTGACAGTCTCCGTCAATTTAAATATTTGCAATAGCCATAATTAAACACTTAGTAACTGGCATTGAGTTAAAATAGAAATGCATTACATAGTCTTACTGCTGTGCAGATTTTAATTCTGATTTATATCCTCCTTGGCTTTGTGCCTGGATAAGTCTTGTGATATAAAGGCTAATTTACACAGTATAGAAATTGTCATAGAGAACAAATTATCTTCTATGTGAGTAACAGAATTTTGACTTTTTTTTGGAAGCAGCTCTCTAAAGAGATCAAATAATGTTATGTTCTCCTTCCACTGTTCAAAGACTGAAGAGATTTACATCTGCAAATAGAGGGATGGTCTGCCTGGGTCACTGAATCTAGACTCTGGCTCCCAGAGGCTATCACATATCTAAACCTTCTAAACAGTTTTCCCCTCATCCTCTAAAACCAGTGTTGAAACTGGTGATCCTCCTACATGTAGTCTGTCCCTGACATGTAAGAAGACGTGTTAGAACCTTGGGCTGACCATGCCTTATGAAAGATGCATATGTGAACAAATGTTCCTTGGGTTTTGCCTCATTTTTATCTTTTTGGAAGATGAGAGCAGCAAACCATGGCATAGTATACAATAACAGAAATACAGGTCTCAACATTCTTACCCAGGTATTTGCCATTGTGCTGTAGGATCTCTGATGATAAGGTTTCAGTTCCTTAAAGCTTTTGATTATAGTGGAAAAAAAATCACTGTATAATAATTATTCATTATATCATTATAAAATAATATAAAAAATAAAATTATATTATAAAGAAAACACCAATTTTTATTCTATTTTGCCTGTAAGACCCACGTTTTTCTAATCACACTGTAAAGGTGAAATAAAGAATAAAACTCAACCTTGTAGTAAATAGGTACACTGGGAGATTTCCAGCAGGCCTGAGTTGGTTCCAAGTGTATTTTATTTTAGATCAGAGCGCAGTATATAGGATGTGGTTCCAATTCTTGCTGCCACACAGGCAGCCCTTTTGTGAGCTGCTTCTCTGGCCATGAAGCCATGTTGAAGGAGTTTGAACTGTCTTTCCCGAATCTCTTCCAGTTCTTTCCAACGGTTCCATTGCAAAGAATCCTGCAGGAAAGACACACAGATGATCACACTGCAGATGGTACAGTGGTCTCCTCTAAAGGGTGCACTGAACTTCTATTTGACAATCCTGCTGGCTGAAAACATGGTTAGTTTTTTAACATGATTGGGAAACTTGCCAACATCAAAGCAGGAGTGGTGAACAGAAAGGTAACCTGAGTGGCTTGCCCAGGTTAAGATGACTTAAAGAAGGCTGCAACACTCCACAAAACCATGGGAATGATGAACTGTAACATAGCTTGGGTGAGAGAGGGTGTAATCCCAGTTTGGTGTGGTGGGATGTGTGTGATGGGAAGCTGGGGAAGACAAGAGTTAGAGACAGGGGTATGATGCTGTCTTGATGGAATGAGCGTGACAGTAAGAGTGGGAAGGCAGGTGCAGTGTGCATGAGCCCTGCTCTGGGGTAGCTGAATGTGTGACAAGAAGGTGAGGTCAAGGCCATGGCTGGAGAAACTGTGCCTGTGCAGGAAGCAGGGTGTTGCTGTTGCCAGTTATGCATGGCACCATCTGCCTCTGACCCCCTTGCCAGTGCTGGCAGTTGAGCAAAGGTCTGTGAACAGCAGGTCTATTGCAGAGCTTTTCTCCTTATGTAATAACCAGACCTTGCTTGGCATGATGCTGGTTTTCTGGGGGGTAATCTTGAGGAGTCCTGCTTGCTTTTTGCGTTCCATTTTTTTTTCTACAATCTTCTTTTGCAGGTTTAAAATGCGTTCATCTTTCATGGGCTTTTCACTAGACTGGGACCTTCTTTTCTTTTCTTCTTGCCTGCAAAATCAAAAAGAAGCAATGAGAAGGCAAAATAATATCATCCCCCAGAATAAATCGGTCTGAGCATATGTTACCTAGATAATAATGAATTTGCGCTTGCTTTGGGGAACCAGCTAGACTCTAACCAAATTTAAGTCATATAACTTGCATGTGGTATTCTCAACTTGCCCCTTGTTGTTTACGGCATAGCATTACTAAACCATATAGAATAATTTTTTTCCCACAGGATGCCGTGATGACAATGTCTGAAGTATTTCAAGCCTGACATGATATTCTTTAGAAAAAAACATGTGCAAAACCTGGGATAATACTGCAGCTCTTTGCTTGTGGGAATGATGGAGTTTCTCCTTATATGATCATTAGTATGCATCTTGATTGCTGTATTCCTTGGCAAATGAAATATATTCTTTTCTGTGTAATCCCAGTGTCCAGACACAGAATCTATGGGATGGTGATGTTTTAATTAAGGTTAGTTGCTCTAGGTGAGCATAAATTGATAGCAGCATGTGCAGCATAGAAGTAAGGCATAAGAGAGATGTTATTGGATAGTCTTCCCTCTTCCCCCTTCTATTGTAGCCATTATTTTGTCCTCTGGAACTTACATTTTATCTGGTTTTGCTTACTTTCACCCAACTGGCCCAATTTACTCAGAATTTCTTCATGCAGGCTACACCATGGTTACACAGTGCCTCATTAACATCCGACTTTTCTCTTTTATTCAGCATTGCACTTGAATTTGGCTTAGTATGATCAAATCACAGAGTTAATATTATGTCACGATCAGCTGTGATTCTCTGGCCAAATTCAGACCTAAAGGAAGTGTCAGATATTCCAAAAAATGCACATAATTATATAATATATAACCAGATTAGATCTGCTGCAGCTGCCAAGCATAGTTTTATAAAAGATCTTTTTATATTGCAGTGGTGCAACATTACAACTGCTTTTATTGGAAACCAGATAAAGACACCACATGACCAAGAGCAGAGTGCACCAGGGCATTGTCCAGCTGATTCTGCCAGTGCCAGGGCTAGTTTCACAGACAGGATGCCTCTTAGAAAAAAATGTTTTACAACTGAACTCTACCCTTTTGTCTTGATCTTACATCCAGTGTTTTGAGTATAAGACACACTCTTCTCAAGAAGTTGGCAGATGGGAAAGAAGGAAGAAGTTCCTTCTGATCCTAAACCCACCAATTTGCCTTAAAAAATGTCAGTATCAAGACCCCAGGGATCCAAAATCTTCTTTCATCTTAAGAGAGATGGCTTTTGCCTGCCTTGATAGCTTCATCTTTGCTAACAGGAAACTCTCCATGACAGCAGGTTTTCTTCAGAGCAGCCATTCTGGACCAGAGGTCCCAAAATCCTCAGGGATTGGATGAAGGGGAGATATGACCTCTGTTACATCCTAAAATGTGACTGAACTTTAAATAAGGGGCACAGTTTAGCTTGGCTTCTCATTTCCAGTTGCTTTCCTGAGACACTTCCTGAACCTCTCTGCTTCTTGTGTCATGCTATGTGGTTAGGATAACCATTCCTTATCCCTCTTAATACTGTGATATACTCTGCAACACTGAGATTAATCTTTAACACTATTCTGGAAATCTGAAAATTCTGTACTATCACTTAATCTAATTGAGAATATGGTTTATTTCTATTTGCACTGTGTCAAGGCATTGCATTCCAAAGGATATAGGAGTATATAACAGTAAGATCTTATGTAAATACGTGATGATTAAATCTAGTCACTGGGAATAAAGAACAAAACCTTTCCTTACATGCAAATCCAGATTCTTGTAAATACAATTAAAGGAAATACAGCAAGAGGTTTAAAATCATGAAGCAGCAGCAGCTGCTTCTGTATTAACATTGTAAATAGTTGCTAATCCCCAGAGTAATATTCAGTCCTCTTCTACAGGAAGTCATGTGCCAGTCATCTATACTATTCCAAAAAGCTGCCAATCCCACAGATTTTCAGATGCCACACAATATCATAACAGAAACTCCAAGAAGGGAAGGAACAAAAAAGCAAGTTTTGAAATTCAGTTTCTCTGTGATGATTAATTGAGACTTTCAGGACTCAAGACAGAAAAACCTCTTATGATCTCTGTCACCTCATCTCACATGTTTCCTAAGGTAACAGCCAGTCAGAAAGGGCTAGTTCATAATTAGAAAAATCCTCTCCAGATTCAATAGAAAATTATGGGATAATTCATGAAAAAATTTCTCAGCTGTGTTTAAAGAACGATGAATTTGAAGATTTGCACAGAGGACTCCTCCTAAAAACTACATTTTGCTCTTCATTTACATTTTCAATCTCTAGCTTTGCATCAAAAGTATAAAGAGATAGATGTATGACAGCTCTTTACTGACTCAATACTTGTAGGAGATGGAGTAAAAATGACCTCTCGACCATTCTAGGCACCAAAATATCAATCTAAGCAGCTAGGACTGTATTTATAAGCTCACCTTGCAAAATGGAGTCTTGTGCAATAAACACAATTTAAAAAAACAAAACCAAAAACAACAGAATTGCCTTATAGTACAATAAACATTTTTTAACATTTTCTCATACTATGTCTCAGTGACTAGGGCTCCTGCACCATGTAATTCTTAGTTACTGCAGTTAAGTACAGTGAATGGATCTAACTGTTAATAGTTCACTGTTAAGGCAGTCATTATTTTGACATTTAAGAACACTACACTATTCAACTGATTACTATTTTGTACTAGTGTGAGGGATTTAAGCACTCAAAGTCTGACTCCCAAAACAATCAACTTATTAAGCACCTCATTTTATTCATGTTATTCAGAACAGTGTTTTCCTCATTTAAAATAAAGATTATGAGGGTGCATAATCAAAGTTCATTCACTGAATCACAGAATGGCTGATGTTGGAAGGCACCTCTGGGGGTCATCTTGTCCACTCCCTCCCATCCGCTCAAGCAGAGCCCTCTCAAGCTGGTTGCCCAGGACTGTGTCCAGGTGGCATTTGAACATCTCCAAGGATGGAGACTCCACAGCCTCTCTGGACAACCTGTGCCAGTGCTGTTCCTCTTGTTCCTTCAGTGGTCATCACCAAGAAGAGTCTGGCTTTTGTCTTGTTTTCCAGCTTCTCTTCACATCTTTATATTTCTGATCCATCATTGCTGATAAATCTCCTCCTTCTGTTTCAATGATAGTGAAGAACTCATTGCCAGCAGTAGGAAATGAGAAACTAAATCTTATTTCCATATTGCAAACTCATACAGAACTCTTTTATGAAGTATTTCTTAAATTTGTGAAATCAATGAAATCACAAATATTGTGAAGTACCAAACTAAAGTCCTTTATATTGCTAATTATTCAGTTTTGGTTTTTTTCCTTTTTGTTATTCTAGGCTATGTTTTTGAAGATCTGAAGCAACAGCCACACACAGCCATAGCATGGCACATGTTCCCCTGTTACATCTTTACCCCTCCACGTGCTATTTGGCTCTTCCCTCAGTTCTGTGCTGCATCACAGGATTGTGCTGTAAGAATGTCTTAGAGATTTTGGAGGATGGGCCTCAGTTCTCCACTCCTCACCCAGAAGGCCTTTGAACCCCTAAGTCAGACCTGGACACTCCAGGGAACACCTGCTTTAGGAAGTTAGTTCTACTTGGATAGGACTGTCACCGCTGTTCATCCATAACCCTCCCTTCTGCTTGTCCATCTTCCTCTTATACAAGGAAGTCAAGGAGGAGTAGTGCCAGTTTCCTCTGGGAGCTTTCAATGGTGAGAGCTTGCAGTCCCAAGACCACAGTAAGTCCAACACAAAATAAATCCCCCCAAACCACAGATAATGTGGATGGAGGGAGCCTCAAACCAACTGGTTTATCTGTTGCTTGGTTCTCAGTGCATTACATTGCAGTAACAGATGTAACCTCAGCAGAATGAAAGGGAATTTACCTGAAGTACACAGGCACAAAACTAGAGCACATTACCATGTATTCAAACACACATAAACCTGTTGGTGCTCAGGTTTGAAAGGTGAGAACTCAAATATTCATCCACTTCATATGCCCATGCTGATTTTCAAACTGTGTGAAATTCTACCAGTTAAAGGGATGTCATACATACATACTGCATTCATTCTTAAGTGTTCTGCAAGCACTCACTAAGCCCCTGCTGTGATGGATGTCACAGCTTGCAGGCTATTAAAGGTCGATGTCTCTGTAATTTTGCATGTTCCATTTCCTATTTTGTTTAATATAGCTCATTACATGCTTGCTCAATGTGCTTCTTTTGTGTTGATGTATGTCTGTTTGTAAATGATATTGAAAGGAACCTGCTTGATAGGGACCTGATTAAACTCCAGTTGACACTAAAGCACATTTGTTTAGCAAAGTTTAGCTGATTAGCAGTAGCCTTCAACATAATACAATTTAAGATATAATACGTAGTTTTATATTGATGCATAAGGCTTACTTATGAGGACTATTGGTAAGATTTGCTATTCCATCCCTATAATAACAAATTAATTCTCTGAACATAAAAATTGGCTTTTTACATCTCTTGTGCAGCATATCAAGAATACAGCCCAAACAATTAATATCTCATACTGATTTGATAGATATGCAAATTAGGTTTAATACACAAAGCTTAGAGTTTCTATAGAGAGAAATAAAAACTGCATCAAAGTGTCTAGCATTTGTAAATGCTATGGCCAGCATGCCATATTTCTGTATTAACAGAAATAACACCAGAGATTTGGATTCTAGATGGAAATTAATGAAATACACTCCTTTCTAAAGAACATTTTTTGTATACTTTGATGATGCCTTCTTATAGGAGATGCTTCCAAGTTACATACCCAGAGTGCCTGGGAGCCATGAAAGGAAAATGTCTTATAACATCTATAAAGAAACACTATGTTTTCTTTATTTGGAGGGCAAACAGGGCATTATTAAAATTATTGTATTATTTATCATAAGTCTGACCAGAAGCTTGCAAATTTAGTGTTTAACTTCGTTTCGATTCTACTATCTATCTTTGGCATGCTGGTCTGTTCTAAAAAACATTTCAAATGACAGGACAAAAAAGTGAACCAAAGGTAGCTTCTCATTCAAGCATAGCTTATTTCAGGATCAGAACAGCTTTAGGTCTGAATTAAGCCAAAGAGTTTAAAGTATAGAGGAACCCAGTCCTATACAAAATTCACAAGCTGCACATGTAGCAGAACAGATGAGTCTTTAAGCAGTTACTAGCGAAACAGGTTTCACTTAGTGCACAAGTTCTTACTGTCTAGTTTGTATCTCTAGTGGAAAGCAGTGTCTTGAGTTGCTCCCACAGGCTTTCACAATACTGAATGCTTAGCAATGACAGTGCATTTCCAGCTCCAATTCCATTTCAGATTCTTAAGTCTTAAAATCTTTTCTTGATACATGCCATAGAAAAGAGGGTCACTGATCTGTGCAGTCAATCCACTGCAGCTGCAGTTAGTGATTCGTTAAACTACCTTATTAAGCAAGAACATATTAAAACACCAGTTGTTGGAAATGAACTAACTATCAGCAAAAAACCAAATTAGAGCCAAAACTAGTGAAAACTATTTAAAGGAATACACCAATACTGCTTTCTGTAACTGAGTTTTAGAACTGGATGATAAATCAATAACATGAATTGAACTCTAGGAAGCCATCTTTGGCAATAAACATGAATTTAAGTCATGTCTACGGACATATGTTTGTAGCCTGACAGAATATGTCTTCAGAATGTCAGTCTGAACATGAGTTTGCAAAGTAAAAACAGCAAGACAAGGACTAACCTCTCAAAGCCACAAAAGGAAAAAGGTGAAAGACAACTTGCAAGAAAACAGTGGCAAATATTCAAGATGCAGTTAAAATGGCATAACAGGTGTTCCATATTTTATTCTTTTACACAGACTCAGCTTTATTTGTAAATAGCTTTAACTTAGATTTTAAAACCTTTGTGGAAGGGACCTGTCTTCTGCATATGTGAAGCAACTATGTTGGTTATGGATCCTTTATAACAATGAACAATAAATAAAATAATTAATAATATTCAAGGAAAAAAGCTACAACCCCAATATTAGTTTAGATGAAAACAAGAAACCACTTTGAGTGGCAAGCTAGAATGATTCTAATAACATCAAATTAGTTCTGATTAGCTGAAAAGGAACAGAAGAAAGGCAAAACTTCTTTCTACATATATATTATTGGATCTGAATCTTGGGGCAATACTGTCAACACTAGCCTATGGAGTGTCTTCAACCATAAATGATGAAAAAGATTTGTTAAATCTGATGCAATTATTTTCATGAATAAAAAGGAAATCCTGGCCCCAGTGTAATCCTTGACAAAAGTCATACTGATTTACAGAAGGGCAGTATTTTGCTCTCTATTTGTTCTTCTCCTCAAGGGGCTGGCAAAATATTAACAAAGTTGCAATGTCTTAAATGTCACATGCTGTTTTATACTGACTTTAAAGCAGCTGCTCGTCCAAGTTCCGCTCTGAATTGGGAAATCTGGTCCAGCGTTTCTAGAATAAGTTGTTCCTTAGCTTGTTTTTCATGAATTATCTGGTCTCTCTTCTCTTCCTCTGCTGCCTTCTGTGCTTCTTTGAGTAGAGCGAGGCGTTCACGTAGTTCCACTATTGACATTTCACCAAATAAACCATGGCCAGGAGTCTGGAGAACATGAAATATACGTTTAAATAACACTGGAAATACCAAGGGGAGAGTAAATGAGTAAAACCAGAACATTTTGGTTGTGTTCCAATTCATGCTGAATATATTCTGACTTCCAGAAATACAGGGATGGCCCTAAAGTAACTGATATTTAAAAGCTGTTTTTAAAATATAGAGCTTATCTCTCATATGTGTGATCATAAAATATTTAAAGAAAAAGCATTGAAATATACAGAAGATTAATCATAAATACAATAAATTTGCTCTCAAAAAAAATTCTACTTGACTTCTACTTTTAATTACACTTTTGAATTTTAAAAATGTGTAAAACTAATTTTTTTTAATGTGTAAAACCAGACAGACTTTGAACTAAAAAATACACTCTTTTTTTTTTTTTAATTTCTCTGTATGGATTTTGTTTTTATTTGTATGGATTTGATCTGTGATGGCATCTACTATTTTTATCTGAAAAGACAAGGATTAAACAGTGCTTTGTACCCAGGAAATTCAGATCTTGATGCCCAAAGTTAAAATATTCAAACCTGAATGTTTAGTTAAGGCTTTTTCATATCCACTTTGCAATGAGAGTGATGATAAGCCTGATTCTGAGATGTGATGAGAGACTTCTGCACCTTAATTTGCATATGAAGATGGGTCATTTCTAAACAGCTTTGAGCACCCTTGACATTTTCAGCCCTTCCTCTTACATTTACTCTCCCTTTCTCTAAGTCCACCATTAAACCATGTCCCAAAGTGCCACATCTCACATCTTTTAAATACCTCCAGGGATGGTGACTCAAACACTGCCCTGGGCAGCCTGTTCCAGCGCTTGACAGCTCTTTCTGTGAAGAAATTTTTCCCAATATCCAATGAAACCTCCCCTGGTGCAACTTGAGGCCATTTCCTCATGTCCTATCAGTTCTTACTTGAGGGAAAAGACCAACACCCATGCTCGATGTCTACCAGATGTGACCTAAACAATGGTCACCAGCAGCATCAGTAGACAGTGGATAAAAGAGCTCAACATTACATGGTCTTTATCTTTGCGTGCCTTTGACAAAAAGTACTAGCATAGGTAAATGAAACAGTAAATGGTCGTTTGTCATTTATCATTGGTGGTGAATGGAAATAAATCCTGTTGGTGGCTGGTCACAAGTGGTGTTCCTCAGAGCTCAATATTGGGGCCAGTCCTGTTTAACATCTTTATTGATGATTTGGATGAGGGAACCAAGGGCACCCTCAGCCAGTTTGCAGATGACACCAAGTGGGGCAGAAGTGTTGATGTGATGGAGGGCAGGAAGGCTCTGCAGAGGGATGTGGACAGGCTGGATCGATGGGCTAAGGCCAGTGCTCTGAGATTCAGCAAGGTCAAGTGCAAGGTGTGTTGGCAAAATTCAAAGAAGGTTCAAGGGGACTAAGTTTCCACTTACCATCATAATATTTCTCTTGATAAAATATTCATTTTATAAACTTGGTGAAAGTTCCATTTCAGATCTAACTTCTGTGTTTCCCCCAAAAATGGGGTCATTTTGTACTTAATGCATTCAGACTGCGAGCTATCTGCATGCAGTACACAATTCCTCAGAATGTGTGAAACATATACAGGACACATTTATATAAAAACAGTGGTTTTTCATTTTGAGCTTACCTCTGTTAAGTCAACAAACTTGTGTCTGATGCCAGGTATAGACTCAAGAGCTCGTATTTGCTGAATTAGTTCGTATCTTTTCTTAGCCTTCTCCTCCTCTTCTTCCAAAGCTTGCCGAAGAAGTTCTCCACTTTCTTCACTAACTTGGTGAGCTGAAAGATAAGAATTAATCTCTGTTAGTTGGTTGCCTATTTTAACAAGTAGTCCATCTGGAGGAAAATTCATATGCATTTGTGAATAATGATACTAATACTGATCTGAAGGTACTTTAGGGAACAGTCTGGCATTGGTGGGAGGAATCATTAGAGAAACAAATGAGTGCTTCCCACCTCCACTATCTAGCCTTCTATTCAGCACATAAATGTACTGTATACATACACAGACACTTTGAATTACTGCTTTGTAATTTCTGTTCTCATTTGTGCATACTGTTTCATTATTCAATAAAAGGATATTATACAATAGAAAATATTAATAGTTTTTCAGGCTATGTATATCCTAGAAATCACTGAATTGCAAAGGCTGGTAGGCTTTGCTGGTTCATTTTGGTGTGGCTAACACTCTCTGCCTGCCTCAACCCTTATGGATACAGGTTTGGAGATATACAAGCAGAGAAAACTCTGCTCACCAAAATATGCCCAACTACAGGCAGTCTGTTCATACAGTAGATGTTAAACATTGTCTTGCACTGAAATAGGTGCAGCCATGTCAGTGAAACAGCCTGGGCTTTATTAGCTAATGCATATAAAGCTGATCCTTTGTTTAAGGATAATGGAGGATGAGGGACAGTATTTCCCTTCATCCTAATGACTGGTCTGTCTTGGAGGTGTTACATCCTCCTCCTTTGTTATACTGTCCTAGAAAATGGCTTTTCTATAACTGGGTAAGTTTTCTTCTAGAAGATGGTCTTCTCTGGAGAAGACAGTAATCTCAAGCCTTGATTCTTTCACAGCAGTTGCCAGGCAAAAATTATATGAATCACAAGAATCTGAGCTTCATAGCTTGACTTTACAAAAAGTAGAGCCATTCATACATGCTACTTTTACATGGAAGGAACACTGGTTGCAGAACATTAGTGCTGTATTTCTCCCATTTAAACAAAGAGTAATTCCCATGACCAGTAGCTGAGAATTTCTGATCTACCCAGCTTATTCCTGGAATTCATTTCATACATTCATGGGAATGTAGAGCCTGGATCCTTCCCTCAATTTCACTTTACTTCCTGTAAAAATTGTAATTGGCCCGCTAAAAGAAAGATGAAGTAATTTGGGGAAGTTTAGCATCATCTTGCATTTTTTCTGGCAATATATCAATACCTATCTGCTGTTTGTATTGCTGGAGCTTCATTTTTACTTCCTTTACATTCTTGTGTCCTTCCATGACCTGCTCCGCCAGCTCTTTCATTTCTTTCTGTTCCTGCAGACGTTTCTCTGCATGCTGGTGCATCAGCTCTGCTTTCTAAATTGCAAACAAAGAAGTGAATACAACTCCTGATAACTGGTGATCTGAGCACCTCAAATCATTGAAACAGGGCAAGGACAATTGAATTCAAACTATTACATCATCCACAAAAGTAGCAAAGGGCATTGGCTGGGGACAAGAAAGAGACCCAGATTTAAGTTCCCTTCTCTGTTTTATTTATCTACAACTGCCCTCCATGACATTTGTACTGCTATTTTCCATGATTCTCTCCTACATGTTTCTAAAAGCAGACCAAAAGAGCCATTTCTGGATCTGGTTGTGAGATAGCAAGAAGTCTGCTAATCTAATACACAGCTGGTTCTGTGCCTGAAGGATCTAGTTGGGCCTAAGTCACAGCTCTGTAGCATAGCCCACTTTTGGCTACCATGCTCCTTTCTTTGTAAGAGGAAAGGAACAAGAAGCAGGAAAATGGATTTTCCCAGACTAGAGTCCTTGCTGTTCTTTCTGTTTTAGATGGAAGACCAGAGTTTTAGAAGCAGGAGGAAGGTCAGCACAACAGCTGTTGGCGCTCAGTGCATCTGGAGATCTGCATGTGGATGAAATGCCCTGCTGGCATCTGTTGACAGGCAAAGGGAGACACCTGGAATTGGTCAGCTCAGAGCAGGTGTTATTTGCACATCCCCAAATCTATTCATATTGGGACATTTCTGTTAACAAATATAGAATATATGCTCAGAATTTGAGTTGAATATAACGACTGCAATAATTTTGGAATGAGTGTGAGTGATCACATTATGCTCAGTTGTACATCATAGGGTTCACTTTAAGTCATTGCTACAGTCTGTCTAAACAAACATAAAGATTCAATGCCAAAAAAAGGTTGAAAGATTTTATAGGACAGAAAAGGAGCTCATTAAGCAAGTTTCCCTTTTGCAGCTGGTTTTTATGAAAATTTTGTACACTTGCTATCCCATCTTGTGTTGCTGAGACACTGAAAAGACGTGTGAGAGATGTTCAAGAGACAAGCACTGGCCTACAGAGCATAGCAACAAACTGGACTAATACAAAAGAAAAGCCTGTGACAGTGGCTATGAAAAGTTTAGAATCTATCATATTTGTTGATTTTTGATCATCTGTTTTAGT
Source organism: Grallaria varia (assembly GCA_013396735.1). NCBI lineage: Eukaryota > Metazoa > Chordata > Aves > Passeriformes > Formicariidae > Grallaria > Grallaria varia. The sequence continues at coordinate 30,152 of VWZG01007656.1, forward strand.
TTATAGGAAAAGCACTGGGAAAATGTAATGTGAGTTTGGGGAAAATAATGAAAATATCTAAAAATGTTTTTGGGAAACCGATTTGCTGGATTGGAAACTGTGTGAAACTATTTCTTGGCATAAATACTCAATTTTCCACATAGATGGATCCAAAGAGGGTTCTCTGCCTGAATTTTCCCCTAAGAGAGACCCAGGTATGTCAGATAATATGAAGTAAATCGTATTATATCAGTTTAAGAAAACAAATTCTTTCATATTTGTGGCTCTCATTTTAACAAGATAAGGAAACTAGTCCTATATTTTATTGATTTCATTGCAAATGGTGCTTTGTATCTAGTACCTTTTCAAAAGGATTTGCATAATTACCTGAATATAGGGCACCATGCTTTAATCTTCTACTTTTATTCAGTTTACTTCTTAAGTGTTATCAATCAAATCAATCACTTGTAAAAAGTACCTTAATGTATAAGCACTGCTGTATCTGGAGTTATAGCACTACTTTTCCTTTGTTTGCAGACTCCAGTGAGTAAAGATGCTGCAGAGATCTTTTACACTTTCTTATGGTAGGTATCATCTGCAGCATGTTTTACACTGGTTGAAAGTAAGCAAAGTGAGCACCTCTGTATATATTACCTCTTCCCTCAACAGATCAGCTTTCTTCTTATTTTCTTGAATTACATTCTGACGGGCTAGAACTGCCTCTTCATGACTCAGTTTCCCTTGAAGCCTCCTACACTCTATTTCAGCCAGCTGTTCTTCCAAATCTTTTCCACGCATCTGTTTTTGCCATTCCAAGAATTCAGATGGGTTTCCAGCCCCTTGTTGCAAATTTTCAACTCTACAACAGAGAAAAGAAGAGTATGCTATTATAGGGATCTGGCTCTGCAGCCCTGCCTTGGTTCATAAAACATTTCCAGTAGCTTTTTGTGATAGGAAGGGTTTGATCTCTGCAGAGAAAAAAGGTAGTCATCACAAAGTCATTTGGCAGATATATTTTAATTCCAGTCTAAGAGGTGTTCCTACAGTGAGGAAAGCCTGAGAAAGCCAGACTGGAAGAAAGTGCATGAGGCCATGGACCTGAAACTTTTCAGTGAAACAAAGCCCCAAGAGAGGGCAAACTTTAGCTACGTATGGATTCTCACAGGGAGCAGAGAGAATCAGGCTGAAGGTATTTATATTTTCTCAGGGGATTGCTTTCCTTAGAGGTAGAAAGAACAAATAACTTTTCTTTTTGGCAATCTTGGCAACTTTAACACCGAGAACTAAAAACTTCTGCTTAATTCTACTGCTGTTTTGCATGTTGTCAATTAAATAATATTGCAGTAATGAGGCAAAGAAGTATTCAGCTATTAAACAAAATCACATTCTTATTTTTTTGTGCTCAGCTGAGAGAGAAAAGTATAGCAAAACCCTGGGGCAGGCCCATCAAAGTCCTGCAGCAGAGGAGGGAATGAGCCAGTAACTAGGACAGAGGCACAAACATGCAGTGAATTGTGCCTTACTGCTGCTCCCTAATGCATATATATGTGTGTATATATGTATATCTGTCGTATGTTAAATGCAGCTGAAGATTAAACTCATTAATATAAAAGAGTTACAGGGAAAATTTGTTCTTTGCTGAGTGGAACAAATTCTGCCAGCTGGAGTGATCAGTATCATATGTAATACAGAAGAACCTCAATACACATGCATAGCTGATAACAGAACCTGAGTGATGTATAATATCTTACTGCTAGAATCCTGATGCATATACCAAAACCTGACAGGCCAAAAGACCAAATCCAACCTTACGCAGTCATTCCAGGACTTAAAATGCTAACAATATTTAGTACTTAGCCTGCTAAGTCAGATGGTTTAGAAGTAATACTGAATCAAGATGACAGGATCTAGGTTTAATCTTTGCTAAAATTTTTAGTGAAAATGGTCTGTAATTCTAGTTACAGAATACAATCTATAGTGGTCATCCAGGAGTCACCCTCTTCCTAGTTAACATCCTCTGAAAACCTGTGCTGCTTATGTCAGAGGAAACCTTATGTTGTGGTTTCTTGGAGCCCAAAGTGCACCAAAGGGACCTTCAGCCTCTTATTCCTGCCCCTCCGCCACCACCCAGGATTTAGTGTTGTGTTCAAAGACAGCTCTGTTGCAGTGCGACCTTATAAGGTTGGATTGGACTGAGTGAAAAGAACTGTGCAAGGGAGAGCTATGGAAAGCCCTGGTGCCTTGGGAGAGTTTCTTCCCAGGAGACACATTTAAGCCAATGTTAACAGCCACGCTCCTTGCCTAAGTCATGCTACAGGTATGCCTGTATCCAGCCTAGGACCTTGTGGACCCTGCCTTGTTGACTCGGCTTCCTGGCTAGACCTTGGCCCTGACTTGTCACTTCGGACTCATCTTGCAATCACTGGGCCCTTGGCTGACCCTGCTGTCTGTCACTGGGTCTGCTCCACTGCCTTGCCAGGGTAGTAAGGAACTGAGCTGCTGTCAATGAGGACACTGTCCCTACATGTCTTGCTGTCACCCTCAGCTCTGGTTTATCTCGCCCTAAGGAGCAGCGCATTCTTTGTCCACCATATCTAACTGTGATAGAAATGGACAGGTATTTTTATATACATATCAACAAGTTCAAGTATCAAACTTGGCAGGTAGTTGACCACAACCACTGAAGAAAATGGAGATATATGAAATTATTTGGATTATTACAGATGCATCTTTTTGCACACAGAAATAGATGTGTTTTGGGGGCATTATTTATTCTAGAGAATTGAAATAAATATAAAAGTGACCCCTGTTGGACTTTGCAAGTGGGATCTAACCGTGAGTGCTAAATAAGAACACAGTCACATTGTCCAGCATCTATAGAAAAATAAGGACTTTAATGTAGACTTTTTTCAACCCACTTATCTGTTCATTTGTCAACTGTCTTTATAGAGTAGCTTCCTAATGTTTACAACAGATGCATTAGTTTAGTTTACCTGTAATTTACTTAATTATTTTGAATTTGGCTAATCATCCCATATCCAGGGATGTGAAAAGTAATCCTAGGAGAATGGTCATACCTTTTGAGCTCCTCTTCCATTTTCCTCTGATAGAGGGCACCCTCCCTCAAAATAGCCGCAGTGTTTAATTTAATGGGTATATTGTCAATCTGTCAGAAAAGGGAATGTATATACTGTTGTTAGTAATGTAAACCATAAAACAGAGTATTAAAACATTTCAGTGGGTTGAATAAATTGACCCAAGGCAGCATAAATTTTGCTTAAAGCATTCATATAGCATTAATCTGACATTCACAATGAAATTGCACGCTGTTCATAAACCACTCAAGCTGCTTAAGAAATCAGCAAAGTCCCCCAAGTAGATTATAAATTTGTAATCACTCCTGGACCATGTCAAATCCCATAGAAGGTCTTCACTTCCCTTCATATGTTCCAGTGCTCATATACACAGTGTGAAGGGATTCCATCTGTTTTGGACAAAGACAATAAACTGCCTCTCTGAAAGACAGTCAGTTAGATAAAACCATTCAAGTAAAACGTAAGCAGCACCTTTCATAGGAAGGTCTCAGAAGCATTCCATAAATAATCACTGTTAAAAGTATTTCTAAGTCAACTGGCATCACCCATTGCCATATCCATTTCCTAGACAGAAGCAGTGAAGTGCAGTTCTCAGTGCCTTTCAGGCCTCATGGTGTAACTTGGAGTAGATCCCGTGGCTGCTTTGTAATTCTTCAAAGCATTACCTTAGGACTGACTACCAGACAACCTCTAAATACTGAGGGAGGAAAGGAACAACTCCTCTGCCAGTTAAAGTTGTTCCCTGCACAAACAGGCTATTCAGCAAAAGTGGATCACCTTTGCAGACACACGTAAGAGACCTGATCTGAACCAAGGCAAAGCAGTGCTGCTGGGGTAAGAACTGAGATCATTCCTGCAGAAAACAAAGCTTAATCATAACACATTTGATGTAAACCTAGACAACTTCTATGTTCAGAATTAAAACGCATTTAAATTCCAAATTAAGAATTTAATGAGTGGCTGAGAAAGAGATGCACAGAATCACTCAAGCTACATACTGCAAATATTGTATGCCCAAATATTTGTATATATTCTTCTGAAGTACATAAGCTAACTTGAAAAAAACATGTTTTATAATTTATATTAATTAGGAAGGTTGAGGATAGCAAACACATTCCATCACCCAGAAATTCACTAGTAGAATTATGATGTTTTTACAGAGATGGCATATTTTAATGCACACAAATTAAATATCTGTTTCTTGACAAAATTATGATAACTTGAAGAATTTAGGAAAATAATCAAAACTAATGTATTTTATTTCTTTTGTTTGACTCATTATACTTACTCTTCGTAATGCCTAACACTATTCTACCTTTTGGTCTGCTTCTCAACACATCTCAAAGTCTTCTGCATTTTATGAACAGTCACTCTGCAGCCTGTATTTTATGCACTATACTGTGTAAAAAATGTCTACTTAGGCATTTTCTTTAACACATATAGAATTTTTATCTATCTATACAGATTTCAGGTTCAGTATTTACCAACTATAATTTGGATATAGAACTGAACTAAGAATGATTATAGAAATACCTGTAACTTCAGTTTTGCAATTTATTGACCAGAAATATGACTATATAACAATGAAACAGAAATATAGTAATATAGTAAAAATAACTAGGGCCCCCAAGAGATATGCAGGGAACTATAAGTAAAATAACTGAATAGATTCTATAATATCAAGGAAGTTCTGAATTTTACTCATTCTCTTCCTGTCATGAGATATGTTCCTTTTTTTTGAGATGAGAAAATGGAAATAATTGGGAAAATTGCAGAACAGTCTAATTCCTGTGGGGAAAAAATGGTATTCACTATTTTCACTTAATGAACATGCAATAGTTCACCAAAACCAATAAATATGTAAAGAGCAAGGCCTGATATGAACAAGAGGCAGACTGAGACAGAGTGATGATGCATTTGTACTGTCTCATTCTCCCTGTGAAAAGGATGAATGGATACTTTGGAAGAGCAAGGGAAATAACTGCTGCTGCACATAACAAATGTATCTGAAATGAAAGAAATATATTTAATATAGTGTGGGTGTTCCAAAAAAAAAGGAAGGAAAATACTAGTTGGTTAAAACATTATCTAATTTCAATAATTTGAGGATAATTATAATCTTATTTATACATCTTGGATAAACCTTCCTCTTAGGATTTGTCTACTCACAGAGTTGCACAGGCAGGAAGGCAACAGGAATAGAAAGTATTTTACAAGTCAATAACAATATGCCTATCTCTGCTTGAAAGTTACAGCAGCATCTTGAATATCACCTAACCAACCCTTAAGGCAAATGTGTTTAGACAAGATAAAACTGATTATGCTTCTAGAGGAGACACTAGCAGATTTTAGAAGTGGCTCTGATCAATGCCAGAGAATACCAGATCCACAGTTTTTGTTCTGCAATTTAGACAGATGGTTGACTCTCATTTGTCCACATTAAGGCTTTATATTATCAGAAAAGGGAGTGGAATATACATAGTTTTGAACTGAGCCTGCACAATTACACGTCATGTGTGTTTGGATTAACTATGTAAGTGTTTCCTGTTTTGGTTTTTTTCTACCTCTTTTTTTGTGCCGAAGGAGTCGGGATCCTACTACTTTCCTGTAATTTAAATGCTGCTGTACTATAAGCCAGCAGATAGAGTAGCTGCTATTGTTATTAAAGATAACTGTGGTATGTGATAAATGCCAGATTGGCTTTAGAAATACTTGCTAGATGCCCAGTTCCCCAAACAGAGTCTTTTCTGGGTACATAAGAGCTGTACCTAAATACATAGACAGACCGCTCACAAGATCTTGGAGATCACCATACAAGCATAGCTTGTAAATTATCCTGCATATGAGCTTGAAACAAATTAAAGGTGACAGATTGAACAAATGTAAGACTAAAGATCATCTGTAGTACATTTATGGCAGAAACAGCAACGTGAGTTTTCATGTGTTACACTGTTAAGGCTGAACTGCCCATTTTCCATGTTTACAGTTCCCTGACCCTAGGAAATCCTAGAAGAGAAGCAATCAGCAGAGTGGATTTCATGACCTCAGTATGTGTCTGAAGGAAACAAGACAAACCTATATAATGCAGCCTGATTGTATATTGTGTATCAGGCAGTCATTAGCTGAAATGATTGCTCAGCATTCTTTAGGATCTCATTTTGAAACAGTGATTTACTGATGCAAGAGTCTTCTGTCCTTATGCTGAGTTCTTAAACCAAGGGTTTACAATTCTTTTTTTCCTGGGGATGAGTCTCAATTCTTACCCATTTACATAAACTCTTCTCCCTTTGTAACTGAAAAGACTGTTAAGGCAATATGGTTGCATGCTGCAAGTGCACACAATTTACTCTCAGAGCTCTCAGGGAACCAAGAGGTTTTAATCACCCTGACCAGCCTCACCTGGAGCCTCCACTCACACCCTCTGCTCACTGGTCTGAGAGCCCCACTTAAACTCAGATATGGGCTTCAGTCCTTTCCCATTATGTTGGGATTTTTTTCCACTCCTGATTGACACTCCAGTCTCCTGCTGGCATGGGTCTGGGTTGTAGCCTTGTCTCCTGAATGGACTCCAAGGGTGGTATTCCAGACCTGACTGGGTACCTGGCTTTGTCTAAGGGTGACTTACATCGGCAGAACCTGTCACTGCCACCACCTTCTCGTGCTCAGATACCGTGTCCTGGCTGGTGAGGGCACTGCCTGTGCTTTCGTTACCTTTGGCTCCTTATTTCTCTTCTCTCTTCCCTTGTCACTCCCTGACCACTTTTTATGAATTGTTAATGGTGCATAGGACAAAATCTATGAGCCACAGACTGATCCATCCCATTCTCCTGGCTACAGATCTTAGTGTAAAAACATGGATTCCAGTAGAGTTTGTGTCATCATAGGATGTGTGTTCTTCACTCCAAAATTTTCAAGTACATCTGACAGCAGTTCCTTAAAGGTTTCTCACCTTGCTTCGGATCTTTTGAGCCTGGAATGCTGGTTTACTCTTCATACTGTCATGTGTGCTCTGCAGTTCAAAGCAGAAGTATATGGTTTCATTTCAGAAACAGATATTCAATTATTCAGCAAAAAATATTAGATATAAAGAATAACACGAATATTCATCTAGAGTGACAAATACATAGAGGACATATTTATATTCATAAAAACTTGGTATATACACCCAATTCAGTGGGAATATTTCATATCAAATGACCATACAAGGGTAGGTCCAAATATTAACTAAAATTTATTGACTAAAATAATGCTAAAAAGTAACAGTGATGCTTCGTTTGACTATGAAGTATTCCTTATATATAAATATATTCAGCTTTTAACTGAGATACTGGGAGGACAAAAAAAGGTATCAAAGCAAACTTCACGGAATTATGAATTAATGGTAGAATTCTACTGATGGTTATTAATTTAACTTTATGATGTTAGCTACAGATACTGATACAAAACTGTCTGGTACCATGGGGATGAACACAGTGAATAGAATATGCAGCAGTGATGCTGAAATGCATATATTACATATATAGTTTGGTGACATAACCATGAACTGGGAATCAACCAAAGCAAGAACTCTGTGAATGGGACTGTTATTCCCTCAGCTTGGCTGCTCTGTGGCATAAAAGTTAATGGAAAAATAATATGTGGATTTAGAGAAATATTGCCAGTTTGGAGACTTGCTGGAGGAGTTTCACAGAAGGGCTTCTTGTCTCAAAATTGGGAGAATAAGAAAGCAGCACCAGAAAAAAGGGGGTTGTGCATTCAAAGAGGCAAATGTTGGTATATGGATGCGAAATGACAGTATAGCTGTAAATCATAGCACATAATTCCTAAGCCCAAAGAAACATAATTTTTCAAATACCCTGAGATATCTTTAAATACTTCAGTAATTTTTCATCTTTATATTGGGGGATTTTTACGTCAGAAAGTATTTTGTAGCATACCTCTCTCTTTTCAGGCTTCATGGTTGCACACCTGAACCGGTCAGTATTTGCTTTCAGGAGCAGATCCTGCAATTAAAACAACTAACTTAAAAAGTGTGGTTCATTTAAATTCTCTAAGAATAATTTTGTCTCAAAAAGCCTTGCAGCCCTGACCACTGTTTTCACAGAATATTGTGAGCTGGAAAGGATCCACAAGGATCATCAAGTCCAGCTTGTAAATGAATGGTCTACGGGGATCAAGCCCACCACCTTGGCATTAGCACTGTGCTGTAACCAGCTGAGCTAATCTCAGGGCCTATTCACAGAATCACAGAATGGCTTGGGCCATCCAGTTCCAACTCTTGATTTTCTACACAGTTCTGCCTGGTTGTATCCTCTGCACAGAACATCAGAACTTTGATAGGTCCGTCCATATGAAACATGTCGCTCGTCTAGATTTCAACTTACAAGCATTGTAATTATCCATGGCACTTTAGTACCATTGGTAGTAACTGTTTCCATATAGCTGACAAATAATGGCTTTGGTTTTGAGTTACATTAGAAGATTATGATCACAGCACCAAGGGTTGCTCCAATGAGCACACCCCTGGCAGTAATTCTGCCAATAGGGGAATCACATTTCTAGTTTTGGATATTTCTTTTGGTTGTAAACCAAAGTTCTAATCAAAGCTGTGAAACACAGACTAGATTTTCTAATGGCTTTCTGGGCAGCAGCTGATAACATCAGTGCTTCCCTTACTGTCTGGAGTGTGGCTTCCAATGTTCTCACTCTTCACAGATGCTCAGACATGTTTTTTATAAAGGCAGCTACAGCTTCTGCAAAAATGCTATGAAACAAGTGGCATTTTTCATGCGGATTTCTGTTAGGACCCATCAGTTCAGCTTGCTTAGCAAACAGTCTAGGGAGCTGACCTTTGTGAATGCTTTGGATGCCTTTTATAACATTTCCAGAGGCAGCAAGAACTGCTGTTATTGCAGCTATAATTTCTGTGGTGGTTTTCCTTTGTTTGTTGTATTCATGCATTTTCTCTACTGAAGAATGTGGCTGGTTACAAAGTGATATAAGCACACAGACAAACAGACACATGCTTCCTCCACAATATGGAAATAAAAGGATAAAAACCAATGGTTTATTGTTTTATAATAAACAGGTAATGTGATGGGCCAGCAAAAGGAATGCAAAGTTTATCCCCCCTAGAATCTATCCCACATTAAAGCATTTACTACAGTTTAGGAACAGAATCCAATGCCTCTTTCACAAGGACATGAGGAGAGCCCAGAACAGAGATGAATGGACTTGTACTGTCCAGTGAAAACTAGTGAGGCATTTTCAGAATGGAGGTGGAAAAGTGCTGATAAAAAGGAGTCACATGGCAATACCTTTTATCAAGCTTATACTATTCGATTGAATATGGACTGCAGTGTGGGAAGGGAGAAAGAAAGTGGAAATGGGCACTTAATCAATTCCTTTCCAAGGAGAAGGTGATAACAATCTGCTTTAACTATGACAGGAGCTAACTCATTGAACAAGATTCCTGTCAAGGTTTGGATCAAATAACTAGATCTGTTTGTTTTTCCAGGCCTCCCTCCTCCTGCTCTTAACACACAGACCATGTACTCTGCTTCTTTACAAACCAGGATGACTTCCCACTCTCTCAGCTGCTGAAGGAAAGAGTATGAAGTCTACACAAAAAAGAAGTCAGAATCTGCTGATGTTTTAAAACAGTGGATGATGACGTGGTTATTGATCAGTTACTACAGAAAACAAAAAGAATATTGAACACAATTTGTAATTCAAAGCCTTAATTAAAAACTGAATATCTTAAATATCCACATTTCCTGTGGGAGTAAAAGAACCATCAACCTATTTCAAGCCTGTGAAGAGAAGAAAGTAATCATGTTTCTGCAACCTTACATGGCTACTTGCAAAATTTCTCATGTGGTATTTGTATAGTGACTCAAAGGTGGACCTTGTCTCAGACAATTAATAATAAAATAAAGAGGATGGGAAAAGGGTGCTAGAACAGAATAGAGGAGACAAACTTCATGACTCCAGAGAGGAGGAGCCACGAGCTAATTAGGTGCAAAAGCAGATGTTTCAGATAAAGTTCTAAGGCTTGTGAAGATGGAACAACACAGAAGAACAAGTTTAGAAGAAAGGAAAGAGTAGGCAAGAACATAATACACTTACGTTTGCTTTTTGGAGATTTTTTTCTTTGATTGCCTCTAGTTGCTTTTTTTCCTTTGGAGGTTTGTAGATGCTGGGAGGAACCTATATTAAAAGAGGAAAATCTCTAGAACATAGGATATAAAACATTCTCACTGACATATTCTTGCAGGGTCAAAAAAACCACATACACTTTTACCATAGAAGAGCAGCAGTTATTTTTTAAATATTGATTTTTTTTCTATTAGTGCCAGTGTAGAAGATAGGGACAGATTCCAATTAGCTGGGACTACCCTGGCTTTTCAGTCCTGTCTAATGCAATATCATGGCTGGGCTTCATGAACG
>VWZG01007658.1:3104-25314 GCA_013396735.1 Grallaria varia
AAAAAAAAAAAAAAAGAAAACTGAAGGCATCACGTTGTCCATGGTAATTTATCTGATGATCTTCCAACTCCAACAACAGGGAATGGAATTATACTAAATATCAAATGAAACTTCAGAATAAGTTCTTCACCTTTTATATATACCTCTTCATCTTAGGTATAGAAATGTCTGGATTTTCAAAACCACCTGCATCTAGCCTGACTTACTAAAAGCACTCAAATAATCAATAATAGAAATGATGGGACAGTTGTTATTAAATAGTTGTTCTCTCTTAATAGTCAACATAAGATTACACACATCTAATTTTTTGTGGGTTTTTTTTCAAGAAACTATAAGCAAAGATTTTAAATTCTGGCTTTTCAACAATCAGTTACCCTACCACTATCATCAATGAATCATCAGGCTGAGTACAGCTTCTGTTTATGAATTTTGGATGTCATAAACCAAAGCATAATGGATGACTCCAAGAAAAAATGTGATTGGCATACATATACTTGAAAATTAGTCATAATTATTCTCTTTGCATGCACAAGGATCCTCATGTTTCTAGAACATATGAAAAATTAGATTCATAAAGATTATCTTTGAATATATAGAGGTCTTGAAAAACACAATGTCATTATTGCATTTTCAGGAATATTTCAGGTGTGTATCATTATTAACTTGAACAATACTGATTCATATGTTGCGGTTTATAGTTTCAAGAGTTGAACTATTACAAAGGTCACAAGATCATAAAGGTGTCACAGTATCTACAAATTTCAGTTCTCTTTAAGTGACTAAGTTTTCTAATATATACTCTGTTCTTTTCATGCTTATGGTGGGTTGACTTGGATGGACAGCAGTGTTCACTGAGCTGCTCTATCACTCCCCTTCCTCAGTAGGTCAGGGAAGGGAGAAAATAAAATGAAAAAAACCCTCATGGGACAAGATAAAGGCAATTTAATAAAGCAAAGGAAATTGTCACATGTAAAAACAAAGGAAAATAAAAGATTTTATTCTCTACTTCCCATCAGCAGGTGATGTTTGGCCACTTCCCTGGAAGCAGGGCTTCAGGACATGCAGCAGTTGCTCCAGAAGACACACACTGTAAGAACAAATGCCCCTGCTTTCTTCTTCTTTCTTGTAGCTTTTATTGCTGAGCAGATATCATATGATATGGAATATCTCTTTGGTCAGTTTGGGTCAGCTCTCCTGGCTATGTCCCCTCCCAAGATCCTGCTCCCATCCAGCCCTCAGCCTCCTGGTGAGGGGGAATGTTGGAGAGACAGTGCTGATGCTGCAAGACCACTGCTCAGCAGTAGCCAGAACACTGTTTTGTTATTAACACCTTTCCAGGTACGAATGCAAAGCACAGCACTATGGGGGCTGCTGTGAGGAAAACGAACTACATCTCAGCCAGACCCAATACAATGCTCTCTGTTATTGATTTTCCCTAGTGTGAGTGAGAAAGTGAAATAATACACATTTATGAAAGCGAGGTAGTCAGCTATTTATGGCTAAAAACAGCACAGGGAAAACAGGGAGTAATTAAAACACAGAATTCCCCTTGCACTGGCAAATGATTAAGAGCTGTGTTGTGGAAAGAACAAAGATAAAGGTATTCCTAAGAAATGTGGCTGTGCATGTTACGCTAGAGAATTTTTTATCTCCAAGTAAAGACGGATACTAATACCATACTGACAGGGTTGCCTGTTTTTTTGGTTTTTTGGGATTTTTTTTAAGTGGTCTGTAGAATGGATATTAGATGTATATTAAAATATATAAAAATATTGATCACCTATCCAAGTTTTTGTACTAAAATCTCAATGTGGTATTATTTCCTTTTGGAAGGCTTCTGGTGAGCTAGTCAGAAATCAGCACTCTTTATTGAAATAATGTAGTTTTTCATTTGGGATGTGATTCTTGTGGTTTGTTCTTAGTGCCTGAAACTCGAGTCTGACATTTAAATGGAAAAATCTGAAGTTAGACATCCAAACACTCTCAAATATTCTGATTTAATAAAGGATGAGCCGGTACGGAGTTCCCTCTTGGATGACATTGAGGGAAAAATCTAGCTTCAACCGTTTTCCTCTATACATTACTATGACATGGAGCCAGACTAAAAGTATTGCTCAGGTGATTGAGGCTTCTAACCACACCTACCCAATTCTACATTGAAATTGAAAGTTACCCACCTTCTGTATTCATGTTGTTTACTAACTAAAAACCTAGAATTTATATCACTTAGTGAACTGATTGTATTTTTTTTCCCCACTACCTCAACCTAAATTTCCCCATTATGTAGATCACAAAGAAATTAACAAACCTCTATATGAAAATTCAGGGACTGATAATCTTAACCTATCAGATAATTCCTTTGTTAAAGTACAAAGATAAAACCAAATAAATACTTACATTAGAGCACAGTAATAGTAAAAGAAGCACCTGAATTTGCAACAGAAAGCAAAATAGAAGCCACCATGTAACATGATCATGGGTGAAATCTACACTTTGTCCTTAAATTCCACTAAGCCAGCACAAAGCTAGCTATTGTACACTGGCTAAAAAATATGATGTGTTCATTGGTGCGTACTGTATTTCAGCAGTACACTCTGAAGTTTCCAAAGGAGGGGATTACTTTCATAAAGTCCACACTTAAAAGAAAGGTCACTTGGATTAGGTGACTTTGCTTTCTTTGATGGTAGTTTTGAGGACCTCAGATTCATATTTCATAGCTTTTTTTCATCTCTGTCATGGGGTCTGGCATACTTTCTAAAACATCAAGCTTCCTAAACATGGGGTTGTAAAATAAAAATAAATAAAAAATAGTTTTAAAAGAGAACAATAGGAAAGTAACAAAATATAAAGTTAAGAGAGGGCAATACTTCAATTCAAATCATTATAAGCCTATTATATCTGAAGGAATAACTACCACTTTTGCTCACTGCCTTTTCTCAGTCCAAAGTTTTTTCTCCTCTTGCAGTTTGATTAGAGTCAGTTTTATTTCAGGAAAATAAAAACAATTCCTCAAAAATCAGGTGTGCCTCCATGATACAATTTTAGGGTTTTCCAATGATCTGCAGTGATTAAAAGCAGGTGCTATAATCCTTGCAAGATTTTAATATAGACTGGCTTCACACCTTCAAGCTCTTGACAAAAACCTAAGACCTTTGGCCTTTGCTCCCAGTAGGCAATAAGGAAACCATACAGTATTGCCACCAGGTCACTTCTCAGCATAAAAATAAAGTTAATTACGAGTGTGTTTGCATATTTAAACCACACCAAAAAAAAAAAAAAACAAAAACCAAACCACAGACCCAAAACTTGTGTCTTTAACCATCCTCCATCAGAAGAAAAAGCTTTCCGTTGTGGGTTGATTTCAGCATTCTGGGACCCCTAACACCAATACTGGATGAGAAAACAGCTGTTATGTTTGTATCTGTCACATTGCTAAATTTTTCAAAAACTAAGACATTTAATCATTAACCTTTCCTTCAAATTATTCCTCAGAAACTTAGTTAAATAAAGATGTCAATAGTTTAAATGAACCACATTTGGTTTTTGACAATTTGTGTTGTGACTCTGTCAGGCATGTCATTTTAATGCAATATCATAAGACAGGCTAAAGTGATTCCTCTTGAATTTTCCACATTACAAAAAAACCTACTCTTCCATTATAATCCTCATTTGGAGCTAGAGCTAAACTAGTGATTATTTTCATGTTTTTGGGAAAAAAAAATTCTCGGCTTGTTCATTGTCTCCAGATGTATTGTGGCAATATCTAACATCCAAGGCTGTTTAGTGGCCCTTGTTATGTTACATAGTTTTCCAAGGTCACTGATTGTACAACTTGGTGTACTATGAGAAATTCTATAGCATAATTTTGCAACATATTTTTTCCCTTCAAGGTACCACTTAGATATGGAAAGATTGCCCATGGAATACACTCTCAGTAGCAATTTATGGTACTATGTACTGGATTCAGTTGTGTAAACAGAGAAACTTCAAGCCTGAGTAAATGAATATGTTCCCAAATGTCAAGTTGCCTAAACCTGAGCAACTTAGTGCCTTTCAGATGTATTTGGAGATATGCATTCTTTACTTTCTGTGGCCAGTTCAAAAGGTTGTAGGTCTCTAGAAGATCTCTTCTCGTACCTTCTGGGATCTTGTAGTTATTGCTGTTATCATCAAACATTTCAAATGGCAGTATGTGCTTAAATTTAAGCAACTGAACATTATCCTGTGCTTAGATTTCATTTAATACATGTGGAAATAATAATCTTCTCTAGCATTTGGAATTTTCAGTGGCTCCATGCAATAGTTTATATATATCATGATCAGTTATTATATTTGTGAGTTTTCCTGTCCATGCTTAACACCAGTGGAATATGCAGAGGGACATCAGGAGACAAATTAAGCTGATTCATTCCTGAAAGAGGGAATTTACTATTAATAGCACTTGCTAATATTAAAATGACTGATAAAGGCACTGAGGGAAATTGGGAAGGCAGTAAATAATCATATCTATCACTGAAGGAAAAAACGCAACTTGTGTGGCAAGGAAATACAGGAAATATTCTCAAAAAAAAATGACATCGATCCAGGTTTAGTGATATCTTCAGCTTCTGTCTGTGTCTTGATGAGCCTTCCAAGTAACATGTCTGGCACCCGCATGTCTTTAAATGGTATCACATGTTCCATTCCATTTGTAGAAAGTGTTTTATATTTATGGCATTTCTCTAAAAATTATTTCTTCAGCCATTTGTTTCTGAAGCTCCTGGAAACTGCAAAGAGTATGAAAAGCAATGTCTATGATTAATTTAATTTTTTCCCCCCTAAACTATATTTATTTCACTACTAGAATATAGTGACTGAAAAGAAATGCTGAAATAAAACAATATCTACAAAATTGGTATGATTCATGCAGGCATATGTATTTGAGAAATACATTTTATGTTCCTTTAAAATGAATAAATAAATAAAGTATGCACTTTCTGGATGTGATCTATTTTATTTCAGTGTCTATAGTTAGATGAGCTGAATGTCACACACTCAAAACTTTGCACTGCCATGAGATCCCCTGAGAAAACAGCAACACTCTACACTTCTTTGCAGTTAATAGCTTACATTATCCTTGTCAGTCTTTTGTTTTACTGGATTCCATCAGCTATTCTGCCTTTTCAGAAAAGAAAAACACACACACAAAAAAGAGGCATACACAGTGCAAATAATTATCAGTATAATTGAGCCATTTAAAACACAGTTAAAACACAATGCATAAATGACCGTATAGTCTTATTGAAGGCAGACTGTTACAGAGAGCTGAATTAAGAAAATGAAGACAGAAAAATGCACGATAAGTAAAAGTTCATAAAGTCATGTCGAATTTTTAAAAAGATCCACCCTCTCATGTGGATTTTGATAGGAACTATTTAGGACTTTCTAGATGTTAACATTTCTAAAAATTAGTTTATTTATTTAGGATGCTATTTAGAAATAATCTTTATCTTTTGTACTGATCCCATATTTAAACAGTTCATCAAGCATTCATATGTGCTGTCATTGTCATAGAATTTATAAATTACTATGCTTTTTCAACTCTTTGTGGCTTATGTACTACTCATAGGCAACAACAACATTCTCTAAAGCTAGGTTTTAATGGAAATGCAGAATTCTGCACAAGCTAAAAAGGCATGTTTCACCCCTTTCTGTAAGATGAAAATACAAAAGATGTAATATTAACATAAGAAATTAGCATGGTTTTTTCCTACCTGAAACAAAGAGAGGTACAAGAAAATTTGTGACTGCCACAGCTTGGAACCTGCAAATTTAATTCTGCCAAATATACTTTTAAATCAGGAATGTAAAAAAAAAAAATAAAAAATTCACCTAGGACATGAAGCTATACTCATGAAGAATAGAGTCAAGGTGCTTAATAGCTCGGATGATTTGGATATGAGGCGGTTAAAAGACCATCAGTTAGCAGCCCTCCTATTAATGCTACCCACAGTATCTCTTTGACATGTATCTTACTTTTGGTTCAGCACTGGTCATGAATTTCCTAAGTACAAACCATTCACCAGATACCACCTTATTTTATGGGGCTGTGCTTTCTGTTAACAATTATAATACAGCATGAGCCCTTGGAGTCAGAATCACCCCCTGATTAGGTCAGCGCTCCTCTTGAGCACCTCCTCCTGTCCTGCTCACTGGATTTCAGAGATACTTTCCAAAAGATACAATAAAGAAACATTATAAAAACAAGCTTGTGAAAAAAACCATCCACTTCATGTATTTCTTAAACTGTACCTGTTACTTTCAGTTTATGAACATACGGTGTTAATATTTTTTTGTTACCATTTCTGCTGTTTTCCCTGCCCGCACATACATCCACACCCACTTCATTGCATTTCTATGTTTCATCACTTTTTTATTTTTTTATTATTAATAGTCTATTATTTTGTAGGAATAAGAATTGGTCTCTTGTAACGTTGCAACATAAGCAACCGCAGATCATTCAAGACTGCAACTCATTTGTGCCTTGAGAGGCTGATAGATGTGAGTAATCTCAGTAGCTCTTGGTACCATGTAAATTTAAGTTTCCTGTGTATGTTCACAATTGTCCTCTACATCATAAGGATATTTTCAGTTCCCTTCTGAATACAGCTGATATACAAAATCTTTTTAGCTGGCGTCTAATAGAGCTGCTACTCTAGCTGTTTACGAGGGCTAAAGGTCACCTATTTTGAGAAGAGATGGCAGTATTTAAGCTTCCTCTGATTTTCTATGGATCCACAGTGTTTGTATGTCTGCACCAAGAAGGTATTTTTAATACAAAAATATAGATTCCCTGGTAACCACTGAGCTTTGATAAATCAGTTTGTTCCAAATCTTCCTTCTGTCTTTGCACAATGAGTATTTGAATAAGTTAAAAAAAAAAAAAAAAATCAAACCTAAAACAAATTAAAAAACTCCAAACATAACCCCTTCAAAAAACAAACAACAAAAAAAAACCAGAACAACCACCAAGCAATAAGTAGGGGAAAGAGTGCATTAAGAAAGCACTTTTGGTGGATTTCTATTCTTTGTCTACCTGCTATGATATATATCAAGAAGAATATTGCTTCCCTAAAGTTATTTGCTTTCTAGCTTCCATTTCCTATAAAGGCCATTAAAGAAAGATAAATAATTTCTCTAAATAAAGATTCCCAATTCTATACTCTACTGGAATAGAAAGCTATAAGCCATTTCAGGAATTACAAGAAAAGACTAGAGCATTTTCTTGGAAACTCTATCATAGTAGTCTTCCTAAGTGTTACACATAAATAACTGCGGAATTATGCCAATGCTAAAATGTATTTGTAAAAGTGCATGCAATAAGTACTGCATATCTAATGAAATAAAGGCTGTTGCATGCAAGCTCTCTGCTTATGACAATATATTTATTACTCGGCTTAGAAAAGCTAAGTGTTCTGGGCATTGATCACTGCAGAACTTCATTGTCTTGAACAGCTTTCCTCTAGCAACAATTGTGTGTCTTTAAAAGTAAGCATTAATGACAAATACTAAATGCATGAATAGTCAATACCTGACTAAGACAGCATTGCAGATTTGAGAGCAAAATGTTGGTGTAGCTTATGACTTACAATTGAAAAGTAGTAAGAATTATCCTTCCAAGACTACTGCTGAATAGTCTTGTGCAAAAAAAGTTCTATGACAAAGCTAAGCTCACTTGGGAAAAAAAGTGGTCTCAGCCNGTCTGTAAAGAATAGATTGGGTTTGAAGAGACCTTAAAGATCATCTAGTTCCATATCACAGGAACTAATGGTCTCCAGTATTACTGTAAAAGGATTAGAGCTTGTCAGAACTTTTGTTATGAACTGTATTTCTATTACTTGTAAGAAATAAGAAAAGTCATTTAACTATGTGTGCTTATATTGTTACATCACAAATCCCATAAATACTAGTTTCTGTTTAGCTTTTTCTTTAAAATATCTGTTGTTTTACCCCCGTGCCAGTGAATTTAAACCATTCCCAGAACAGAAAACATGAAAAAATTTCAGATAAAGAGAATAAAATGTATGTCTAGGTTCAAAAATCATTTATTCAATATAGTCACTATTGTCTTTTTTGCTATTCAAGTGACTGTGTACCAGGGAGTAAATTTAAGTACTTGTGAGTAGGTTGAGTGGTGCCATGGAGACCCCCCATGGTATCTGAAACACCTGCTCAGGACTAATAGATGCAGTGCAGAAATTATACCCTCTGTGTTAGACACATATGGTTAGATAACTAATTCATTTCCTTCAAAAAATCTTGATTCTGCTGGCTAAAAATGACATTTAGAGACATTTTAATATTTGTGGGGTATCCTATCTGATCTTCAGCCTGGAATTGCACAAAAGTCTTTCAAATGTCTTGTGCTGTATTTACCAATCCTTTGCAAAATTCTCCCTGCTCAAAAGGCATTCGACATATATGTTAACAAATGAATCATGGGTGTTAGCATGAGTCAAATCACTCCATTTCTCCATTCTAGTTCCATCTCAGAATTAGTTACATCTCCACTGCCTACACAATGGGAACTTACATGTGTACTCATGTATGTTGACACTGATATGTAAGTTTCTTAGTCTGGAACTGAGTCCCACTTGAAAAATAAGATAGAATTTAAACCTGATCTCCTATTTTTCCCCTTAACAGAATTCAGTGATAATTTACACTATTATAAGTATGATAAGTTCTTTATGATCCATACTCAAAATTCAATGAACTCCTATAACAATTCATAAATAAGTCTGGCATAAATTTCCAACTTTTTATATTATGTTTTTTATCTGCCAACCTAGGTACAAGTATTTTTAATGGTCACACATGAAATACACAGAACCATGAAGAAGTCCATCCTATCCAAATGAATAATTATATTTGGAGCCTCAATATGGCAATACATGATCACACATGGTAAAATAATTCTTCAAAATCACTGCATCTCTTTTTGTTCCTACCAGGGCTAGTAGGACAGAACTCCTTCAGTTCAAATATAGTCCTTGCTGTTAGATAAAGCTTATGAACTCTGGTAACTTGTGCAAGAATGAATAGTCCTCCTTTAAGTCTAAAATGAGTAGTACGTAATTTCAATATTTGCTCAGTATGTTGAAAATATAAGAAAAATAAAAATTTCACAAAGTTTCTTGGATCAGAAAGATTGAATGCCACTTGAAATGAAGAATGATCTTAAATGTTATTGCTTCTTGTTTTCACAGTATAGTGAGAATATAAAATTTGCTAAAGTGGTGATCTTGCATATAATCAACTCTATTCTTTCACAACTGTGTTAGTAATTTCTTTAATCAGAATCAACCACAAAGTTCCAAGCTTAGAAGCAGACATAAACATCCTGCTTTTCACATATGTTCAGTGGATGTTACGGGTGTGTAATACCTCTACGAGTCAGGCCATGAAACACATACTTAAGTATCTAACTGAAGGTGACCTTATTCTCATAGGAGGCTGAGCACCCACACTGAAGTTAATGAAGCAGCAATACTTCCTACATCTGAAAATTAGGTTAAATTTAGCTGCATAACTTTGAACTTAAAAGCAAGCCAAATTCTGGTTAACACAGAGAGAATTTTCATCTTCTTGTCCTGTCATTGTCCTCCTAACTGTCATCCATCTGTCTCCTTTTTTCTCTCCTGGAGGTGGATCACAGGTGTGTGGGGAGGGGTGTTTGCGTATTTTGGGTTTGGTTTTTTTTAATTTGTCCTTTAAACTTTTGCAGAGACTTTCACACTTCTATGATAGCTTCTTTTCTAGTAATTTTCTTTCTTTCTTTCTTTCTTTCTTTTTTAAATAATCCAGAAAAGCGAGTGTATTCCTGGTTCCCTGAGATGACCTGACAGTAGGCTTAAACTGAAAGTTGAGAAAAAGATGCCACATATCACCTTTGGCCAGAGTCTTCTCAAACTCTGTTCAAAGCAGCATTACCTAGAGAAGGTTACTTGGAACTCAAGTTTTGAGTACCTTCAAGAATAGAGGCTCCACAACCATTCTGAGCAATCTATTCCAGTGATCAATCCACCCCTCCCCATGTTTGTTTTTTTTTTTTCTTTTGCTTATGTTTAAATGTAATTTCTTGGATTTCAGTTTGTGCCAATTACCTCATTGTGTCACTGGATATTTAATCCCAGTGTGCTTAAAGATCTGTAAATCAAGGGTTCCCTGAAGTATATCACACAATAGATCAAGCAATCCAAGCAGATAAAGAAATTCCTGAAAGATTTCTTAAAAAAGTGTTTCCAGACAGCCTGTACAAAGGAAAGAAAGTCCTTTTATTTTGGGCTGCTGCTGTGCCTGAGTACATGAAATCTCACAGTCTGTAGCAGTGTATAAGTTTAAAAAAACTCTTTGATCCTTACCTATTAACGTAAACTCATTTTCCCTTTGATCCTTTCCTGTGCGATGATCTTAAGAAATTGTAGTTAGAACTTCACAGTTGTCAGAAAAGAAGTGTCTCACCTAAATCTGTAGCGAGATCTTCTCCCTCGTGCGCTACAGACTGATCAACACTCTCTGGATGGAGCTTTCCATAAACATCTAACAGACTTCTGCAGAATTTTGCTATTCTGTTATATCCACAGTTTGTATTTTAGTATATTGTCAAGCATCTCGCATGCTGGAATCTCAAGATTGTTTTCATATGAAATAAAAGCTAGCTCTGAGTTCATGTTGATATCCAATTTTAAGAAAATGCATTTGAGGAGAAAACCACTTTTCTTTCCTTGTAGCTGTGAAGTGCCCATTTGAAGATGAAAAACAGTGCAAAATTTTTACATTTATTGTTCCATGTTCTACTCTTGAACATCAAAAAGACATTCAAATTCTACTTCACTTATTATGATTAAGAGTTTAGTATGATATCATGGCTTTCTAGCAAAATGGTGCAGAAAACCTCAGTTTATTTATACAGAACTTGGTAAGGGAACTTAATGTTGCAATTGATATCATGATTTAAATGCAAATAGACTATAGAATGATGGTACACAGGGTAATAATACTACTCAATGACTACAAAGAAACTAAATCATTTGCATGTGCAATTTTGATTTTAGATGACACCTACTAACCTCTCTAGACGATCTCTAGGATTGATTTGTGGAAGAATAAATGAGTTGATTTAGTATACAAAATACAGACGTTTGGATTTTGTCTTCTCCTATAATGCAAAAATACATTTCTATTTATTCTGTCCCAAAGTCTTTGGGGCAGAGCTCCTAAGGCACTGATGGAGAGTAAGAAAAAACAAACAAAACAACATAGAAACATAAGCAACAATAGAAAAAAAAAAGAAAAAAAAAACAAAGCAACAACACTCCCCCTCCCAAAACAAACAAAAAACCCCAAAAAGCAAACCCAAAATCCCATACCATTTGTCTTTGAGTTCTTAAACATACTCCATTTTTAACTGTAATAGTAGTACAGAGGTGACTGATCTTCACAGAGAACTTAAGGACACTGCAATTCTATTTTAAGATCCGTTCTCAGGAACACATGCTGGGAAAGAAACAAGCTGTAGAACTTCCCATCAAGGGATGAGTGGTGAGTTGACAATGTCTAGGAGCCAGGTGCCTACCAAAGCTGCTACATCTCTGCCCCCAACAGTTGGATAGGGGAGAGAAAATACAAAAAAAGGCTCATGGATTGAGATAAGGACGCAGAGAGACCACTCACCAACTACTGTCATAGGCAAAACAGAATCAGTTTGAAGGAATGAATTTAGTTTTCTGTCAATCAAATCAGAGTAAGGTAATGACAAGTAAAACCACACCTTCTTGGACTAAACTTCACTCATGATTTCTCTACTTTTTTTCCACCCCATGAAACCAGGAGATGAGGAATGGGGGCTGCAGTCAGCTCATCACACACTGTCTCTGCTACTCCTTCCTCCTCAGGACTTGGACTCCTCATACTCCTCCCCTGCTCCAGAGACGGGCCCCTCCCACAGGAGACAGTGCTCCACCTAACTTCTCCAGTGGGTTGCAGGTCTTCACGAACTGCTCCAGTGTGGGTCCCTTCCACAGGGTCCCTCCCACAGGTTCTGCCAGGAGCCTGCTCCAGTGTGGGCTTCCCAAGGGATCACAGCCTCCTTCAGGCATCCACCTGCTACAGCATAAGGTCTTCAGGGGCTGCAGTTGGATCTCTGCTCCAACATGAGCCCCTCTGGGCTGCAGGGGCACAGCTACCTCACCATGGGCTGCACCATGGGCTGCATGGGAAGCTCTGCTCCAGCACCTGGAGCACCTCCTGCTCATCCTTCTTCACTAATCTGGGTTTCTGCTGGGCTGTTCTCCTCACATATTCTCACTCCTCTCTTTAACTGCATTTGCACACTTTGGGGTTTTTTTCCCCTTCTCTTAAATCTGTTACCCCAAAAGTGTTGCCAGTACTGCTGATGGGTTCAGTCTTGGCCAGCAGCAGGTCCATCTTGGCGCCAGTTGTCATGGGTTCTGTGAAACACAGGGGAAGGTCCTGGCATCTTC
Source organism: Grallaria varia (assembly GCA_013396735.1). Taxonomy (NCBI): domain Eukaryota; kingdom Metazoa; phylum Chordata; class Aves; order Passeriformes; family Formicariidae; genus Grallaria; species Grallaria varia. The sequence goes on from VWZG01007658.1 coordinate 15,629, forward strand.
TCACAGAAGGCACCCCTGCAGCGCCTCCCACTACCATAAATCTTACCATGGTAACCCAACACATTCTACTTCTCATTTTTTGAATCACATATCTAAGACTTAACATTAAAATTCACATTTATCACACAATATTCACAATTTTTACAAATTCACTCACATAAAAAAAAAATAAAATCTCCCACACCAAAGTCAAAACACCAAGTGAAAGTGGACAATTTACACACAACCCACTCCTAATTTCTTTACTACAGTTACAACAACCAAAATTCCCCAACGTCATTCCACTCTTCACTCTATAGCTGTGTCCAGTCCATGTTTTGCCCATTGGCTCTTCCAATTACTACCCTTATATCAAGCTCCTCATGCCCTGCATTGTGCAGCAGAAAGGACCGTGGTGTGCTGTCTTCCGTTAGACACCAGGTACCCACCAAGCTAATCCATCACTTTGCCTTCTCAGCAGATGGGAGAGCAAAAAATGAGATGAAAAAACTCATGGATCAAGATAAAGGCAGCTTGATAATGCCAAAAACAAAGGCTGTGCGCAAAATGGATATTGGTTGTTAAAGCAAATAAAGCTCTGTAGCACTCTCTTTTTACAAAATACTAGACTTATTGTTTCAATTTAAATGTGGATACAACCTCTACAATCTAAGTGCTTTGATTCCCTAGGCTGAAGGCAGTATACAAGTTAAAGGGCACATGGGCATCTGAACCAAACATGTTTCTTTGGTGTATTTTAAACCTGAAGAAAATAAGCATCTCTTGACCTTGCATATGTAGACCTGAGAAAGTTCCCTGAGAACATATTTCTCCCAATGTACAATTATCTATTTTCAACTGCAGAGAATAATACGTCCCGTTTTAACTTATGCACGTCTAAATTGCAAGGGGCACAAAAAGGTCAAATCCTATCCCTCAAGATAAGATAATTAACAATGTTCTGTACTTGTGGTACAGCCTAAGAAGTATGTTATGTCTCTGTGTTTTGATTCCACATTTGAACATTTGCAAGGCAGTTCCCATATTGGCTCATTTGACTTTTTCCAGTGTTGAATACATTGATAACAAGTGTAATTTGTGTAATATCACAACAGTCCAAGTTCTCTGAGCATCTAGTTCAAGCACAGTTTTTCTTTTCTGGTGCAAATATTTGTCACCACTGAAAACCAACAGTGTTTTCACACTTTGCTGCCTTTATCATCCTTTATCATTAAGTTACTGTGAAGGTGACAGCACTGGAGCAGATTTCCCTGGGGTCTTCTTGTGGAGTCTACATATTCAAAAGCTGACTGGACACAGTCCTGGACAACCTGCAGTAGATTGCTCTGCTCAGACAGTGGGGTTGTACTAAAGACCTCCACAAGTCCTTTCCAACATCAAATATTCAGTGATACTGTGATTCTCCATTGCTATTGCATTACACTTCTGTTTGTCCATGTTGTTAAAGACATTGAGAATATGGAAGGCATGTCCATCTACTCTGTTGTGGGGTCCTCCATGGACTGAAATGTAAACATCTGCTCTGACATGGTCCTCCATGGGCTGCAGGAAGACAACTTCATCATCAGAGTCTTCTCCACAGGATACAGAGGAATCTCTACTCTTGCACCTGGAGGACCTCCTCCCTTCCTTCTTCACGGATCTTGGGATCTGCAAGGCTGTTTCTCACACTTTTCCTTACTCCTTTCTCATGTCCTGCACAGCAATTTTTATCATTACTGAAATATATTGTCACAGAGAGGGCACCAACATCACTGACATGCTCAGCTTTGGCCAGCAGTAGTTCTGTTTTGGAGCCATCTGAAAGTGCCTATGTGGAGCACAGGGCAGGCCCTGGTCTCTTCCCACAGAAGAGACCTCTGAAGCCTCCTGGCTACCAAAACTTTGTCACATAAACCCAGTACAAGGGGATTGTTTTAAATCTACATATACTCTTTACTGTAAAAGCAGTGAGCTTATTTACCTGGTCATTGCAAGCAGTATCCTCGTTTCTGTCCTGTTTCTGGATACACTAAAGAATTTATAATGATGTTTTTGCTTTCTAATTTCAGCTGCTTCTATCAGAAATGCATGTACAATCTCTATGCCTTAGGTGAGATAGATTTTACTTTTTTTACTATTTAATCTCCAGTTTATGTGCTAAGTAAAAAATATTTTCTACTGGATGGCAATTGACCTTCAAATGAGTATCCTCTTGTTTGTTGTGCAGCCTATGGTAGCATGACATTAATGATTTTGAGCAAAACCTATCAGTTTCTTCACTTTTGCTTTCACTGTGATGCCATCTGATTATTCTCTACCTTCAAGTCCTAGGTATTTTTGTTTCAATTTGTTCCTAAACAATTGGACTGAATGCAGATTCTTTTCTCTTTTGGTTGATCTGAGTATTGTTTTAAGTTTGTACCTTGAAAAAATTTCCACACAACACAAATATTTGGTAAGGGTACAATAAAAAATTTGATTTTTTTTTTCATATAGGAAGGTTTATCATCTTTCAAATACAGCCATTAAAAAAAATCTTTATTTAAGATCTATATACTGTTGCACTAGGAAGGGGATAGAGCAAATAATTTTGGAAATTCTTTCCAAATATACTAAAGTCACTTATAACAGAGAAATTACATTCAACAAATCTGACAGCCTTCTATGATGAAATAACCAGCTCATTGGAGATCAATGTCTTTAGTTATTCTTCCATAAGATTTCCACATCGAAATTATGAAGTACAGACCAGATAAATGGACAGTAATTTATTGGGCAATAGAAAATTGACAGTAGGCTGGGTAGCTAAGGGTTGAAAACTGGCTGAATTGTTGAGTCTAAGGAAGTCAGAGACACAAAGTCCATCTGGAGGCAAGTAACTAGTGCTTTGTCCCGAAGGTTGATATTACAGTCAGCAGTGTTTAACATCTTCACTGATGATCTAGATGATGGGACTGAGTGCACCCTCAGCATGTTTGTAGATGATACAGAACTGTGAAGAGTGGCTGTTTCACCAGAGTAGTGTGCTGACATTGACTGGAACCTCCAGAGGTTAGAGAGAGGAATCTCATTAAATTCAGCAAAGGGAAGTACATGTGAAGAAGAACAATTCCAAACAGCAGGACTGCTTGAAAAGCAGTTTGGCAAGGAAGGATCTGAGAGTCAGGACTGCCAGCGAAGTGACCATGAGCCAGCAATGTAGCCTTGCAGCAAAAAAGGCTCACGTCTTCCTGGGCTGCACCAGGCAGAGTGTTGCCAGCAGGGTGAAGGAGATGAACTTCCCCTGCCCCACTGGTTACTCAGCCCTGGTAAGAAACATCTGCAGTGCTGCATTCTATTGCTGGACATGGTACTGTGTTACAGTAAGCCAGATTCTATGACTTCCTGAAGCAAATCTAGCACAACGCCAAAAAGATGAATGCGAGCTTGGAATATTTTACACACAAGGAGAGGCTGAAGGAGCTGGGAGTGTTCAGCCTTAAGGAGAAATGGCTCAGGAGGATCTTAGCATTGTATGCAAATACTTGATGTCACAGGGGAAGAAAGAAGAAACAAGCATGTCTCATGATGCACAGTGATAGGACCAGTGGCAATGGGCATAAACTGAAACACAGGAATTTACATCTAAACATGAGGAAAAGCTTTTTTTCCTGTGAGGGACATTGAGTACTGGAGCAGATTCATCCTTGGAGACAATGGAAACATGATTGGACATGGCTCCAAGCAAACTGCTGTAAGTGACCCTGACTGAGTAGGGTGGTTGGACTGGATGGTCTCCAGAGGTACCTGGCAACCTCAGCCATTCTGTGATTCTACACACAAATACTTCTAGTTGTCTAATATTTATGGTATTGAAAATGCTGTGATTGATAGGCACTTCCTGTTCACTTTAAAAAGTCATATATTCCAATTTCTTTGATACAATAGGACTGTTTTCTTTATACTATTGAAAACCAGCTTGCCTTACAGACCAGTGCTTTCCTTGGAAGATTCACTTATGCATCAGTATTCTGTTAAGGGATTTTTGATATTTTGTTAGCAAAAATGCACAAAGGCCATTATTGTTTCACTGAAGTCCAGTGTAAGACTGTTGCTGGAATAGAAGAATCACCCATAAACAAATAAGATGGAAGACAAAAAGAGAAGTAATTATTATCAGTCCCAAAGACAGCCTTAGTTAGGAAGAAAAAAAAAAAAAGGCAGTTTTGAAAATCTGATTTAGGTTCATTCTTTTGTGAAGCTCCACACTTAGCAAAATAACTGACCAACAGGTCACAGCTGATGCCGTTATTTCTTCTACAAGTAGTCAATATGTTAATTGTTATTCTTCTCAGCTCCTTGTTATTAATAATTTTGCCCAACCACTTCAGGCCTAATATCTTCATCCTAATGCTGCAGATGTTGTTGATTCTTGTTCATCTTTCAAGTTTAGCTACTTGTACAACTCATTTGCACAGAAGCAGCAAATTAGTAATGCTCCACTACAGTAGTTTATTGGAATTTAATGAACTAGTTCCTCTACATTGGTTTAGTGAAACTATTTCAGATAATGTTTAGCAATAGCTTTACTTTTGCAAATATCAGTCACTTTGCATCTGTTGTACTGTTCTGTATGGCGCTTCAATAGACATGATTTACTGAAGTTACATAATGTTCTATTTAAAATCTACTGAAGCAACATTAATTTTCTTCATTTATTTTTTAACTATAAAAATCAAAGTGCTAAAGTTGAGACCAGCAGCAGTTGTGTTTATTCATACAAACTGACAGAGGTAGTGCTGATTGGTCCTGCACGGGAGCTCACAAGGGATGTTATGATGCCAAATGGCTACAGAACGATTGTGAATAAAAATTAAACATATGGATTTAAACTGCTGAATACTCAGGCAACATTTTTTCTTTTCTTTCTTTTTATGTTCACATAAGTCAAATAATGAGATATAACTTTACCCTTAACTAATGCTCAAATTAATCTATGACAAACACTGGCACTTTACACCTTGATTACAATCATGAACCGATCAGCAATTTTCCTTCAAACTCCATTTTCCGTGTCCCTTTCTTTGAAAACATCACAAGTTTTTGCAGTCATGTTTTCTGTCAGTGTTGCTTGTTAGTAGATATATCATGGGTTGGATTACTCTTATATAACATTAGAAATCTACCACAGAATCATCTCTATCTATGAGTTCCCTGAGGGTCTCTTTATAATCAATGGAAAAATAGCAACATTTTTCAGAGTATGACTCATTTGACCTATTTTGGCTGTCTACTTTAGATTGAGATGAATCATGAGATAGAAGTGCCTATTTCTCATTGCTGAGCAAACTAGATATGGAGACATGGATGGGATCAAATGAATAATTGCAATGTGCTTGATTTAATTTCACTTTTACCTGAGATTACTTTGTTGCCACTGCATGAAAGCATGAGAGTACAGATCAAAAGATATTTTAGCTAAATGGGGAAGATAGTTTACACTGGTCATTCACAGACTCATGCACAAAGTCTGTACAGAAACTTGAAATTCCAGTTGAATGCTCAGGAGGTATCTAAATCCAATGTAGCTTTACTGTGTTATACAAATAGTTAACATCTTGAATTCTAGGATGGTGGATTGTCACAGATTTAAGAAAATTTCCGAGTTTGACTTTCTAACCACAGAGACCAGACTAAGAAGGTGAAATCTTTTCTCTCACCTAATTCCAGACGATGCTATAAGCAGTGGATATTATCACATTGCCTGTTTCAGAGCAAGTTATTAGGAAAGAGAACATGAAGTTTTACTCAAGATGAGAAACAAACTGAGAATAACATAACAGAAAAATGCTGTGAAGAAGTATAATATCTTTAAAAATATCTTCATTAATTAAAAATCTTTCACATCTAATAACTTTTTTCATACTTTTTTCCTGACTCTATGTCTTAGAAAAACATACAGCTCCCTTATATTTGAACACAGTCTTTTTCTCTTGTGTTTTTTCTTGTTAATTATGTGTTTGGGTACAAGAGAACACACACTTTCCTCTCTACAAGATACAAAGAACTTTAAAACCAAACTCTTATCTTTTCATGTATCATTGAACTAGAATCTATTTCGCTTTTTTTTTTCTGTATTTGTCTTTGACATCTTAACTGGCTGTCTGAAATAGTCTAGCTAATTCCAAACTAGGAATCCAATGTCTTACAATTCAAATATCTTCAAGTTCCAGGTATTTAGAAAAATAGGAGTGTTTGTTTATCTCTTTCCATACTTGCGTACATGCACACACACAAAGACATACACACACAGCTGAAATATCCCAAACAGGAATTTAGAAGTGATTTTTTTTTTTTTTTAATTTGCTTTTCTGTGGAACCTGATCTCTCAAAAAAATAATGTAATAAAAAAAAATTATAAGTCAAACTAATCTACTTTGAAATCAAATAGAAAAGTGTGAGATGTGTTAAGAAATAGAACAAACTCTTGGTATTCAGGCAGTTTATCAGGATTAAGAGACATATTCAGTCCCTTTCCACAAGGAATGTTAAACAGCATTTTTAAGAAGAGCCTTGACTGTTGTAGTAGGGGTGTCCTGACAAATGTGATCCTTTTCTATTGCTATAGACACTGATCCACTTAGTCCCAAAAAATCTTAAATAATAAAATATTGATGAAAATCAATTAATACTGTCAAAAGGAGTATAACTGCATAAAATCTTAAAGGGAAGGAATGTAATTTAGAAAAAAAATATTTTAATATGTGGGGGTAAGAATGAGTAAATGGGGAAAAGAAGAGGAAAAAGAAGAAAAAAACATCACAAATAAAACAACTAAAGATTATCCCAGTTCTAGTGGTTAGATCAATCATCATGTTTGTGATCCATTAGGCTGCTTATTTTTCCAATGGATATATGTTGAATCTGTGAGAAGTTTGGGTTAATCTGATACATACTATTCAGTGAATGAGGTATTTGTTTCTGACAGGTTTAATGATTGTGGAGCCACAGTCTATTATAAGATGAGGTATTATTTTTGCTTGTCTAAAGTGAGAGTTTTTAAATTTCTCTGGCCCTTCAACAAGCAAATTTGTTGAACTTTTGGAGCTATCCTCAAAAAATCTTGATGTCCTCAATGTGAATATTTTTATGATCTGGCAAAATACTTCAAGAATATTTCCCTGAATACCTGTTATTTTAGTTTGATGGCTAACATGAGGTCAAGTTGGATAGAGAATTTAGTATAGCTACAATAAAAACAATTGAACTATTTTTCCTTGTTATTTCTACACACAGCATACTTTGCCAATTGCAAAAAAAAAAAAAAATCAATTCACATTTTACATGTTTAAAAAAAAAAAATATCTTGAACGTGTAGGCTCATCATTATTGTTTTCCAAACAGTGACAGCTATTATTGCTTTCTCTTTAAGAAAAGTGCTTGGACAAGCATGTCAGAAGATAGCTTTTGAAAGACTGTGCATCTCCTCACTAAACTCTCTGTTCCATTTCTTGATCTTCAGTTCAGGATGCGAACTTAGGAAAATGGGGCCTTAAATTTAAGGTAAAAGTAAAAACTATCACAGGGACTTGGATAAATTAGATAATGAAATTTTCCCCTGTTTTGTGAGAGATAGTTTGCCTTCTCAGTCTACACTGCACTGTATAGTACAAAATCTTTCTAAACTACATTAAACTTTTTCTGTGTAATTAAATCTCATTCCTAATCCACTTGTTATTAGTAATACATTACACCTTTTCCAAATTGTTTTATGTAAGACTTTTATCCTGCATCCATATTTCTTTTTTCTGTCTTTTTACAAGTCTGCTTTCCTCATACTTGATTTTTCCTTAGGAATGAGATTGTTTCACCTTTACTGCATTCAAAAATTCATTTGTCTTTTACATCAAATTCAATTTCTTGGTCACTTTTAGTGACCTTGACTTTATTATTCTAAACTTTAAGATTGTATCAAAAAGTGTGTGAAATTTGGATTATTTTATTTCAGTAGTCCTTCTTCCAGCACTCATGTGTATTTTGACTTTGCTATTCCATGTAGAATTAAAAAAAAAAAAACGTTGGTACATGTTGCACTTTCCTTCCCGTGTTCCAGATAAGTTTCAGTATGGAAGAGAGCAGAGAGAACTCAGTTCACATGGGGCTCTTGGAGAGATATTCAAGTGAAGTTTTCTGAGTGTCATAGATGGAGTCATGCACTCCTCTAGCATGAGAGGAGCAACAATACACTTTGTTGTTATGACAAAACCCAATGGTAAATGCAACAGAGGTATGATAGGATTCATTTGCAAGTTACACACGAGTAGTTCCTTCATAGAGGACAAGGTCAGACAAAACTGTGAGCGAGATCCTCCTGTCGAGTCATGAAGTTCAGAAAGGATCCCCTTCTGTTCTAAACTACTTCTTGGGAAAGAGTCTAGGTGCAGCTGGATTCACTCCCAGTTCTAGACTTGTAATGGGTTTTGTGTTAAGGATGATATATGCACAATCTATCCTTTATATCACTTAGTTAAGATTTCAAAATTTCAGCGTGCTTATTCCCAATTCACTTACCAAGTATCTGATGCAATAAGAAATCTATCATCCTGAAGGAATAACCTTGAGAGGTGTCCCTACTCAAGATGATATCCTGGCATGCAGCCCTCTGCCATGCAGGAGAATTAAATGGCTCTGGGCCCTTGCTATTTATGGAGTAAGATGATTGACTTATATTTGCATACCAACCATATTTTGCTTGGCACATAGTCAAATTAGCCCTCGGCTGTCGTGTTGTCATCTGTCTTTCCTGAATCCACTTCAAGTGGGATGCAGCCGTCACGACCAGTCACATCCACTACAACTGCCACTGGTAGTAGACACTTGAGCAGGGCTGTGGGAAATAAAGGTCAGGTTGAGGGGAAGGGAGCACACTATCACACTCAAGAGGTGCAGAGCGTGTACAAAATCTTCCCAGACTCTGAAGCTGTGCATCAAAGATGAGATCAGGACTTCCAAAGCGAGAAATGTTGAAGTTTATCTAATAGTTTCTGTAATGCTTTGATTTACGGAATCTACTGTCACAGCATGACTGCAGAAGAAAAGAGCAAAATCCATCTCACAAGGCATTCCAAGCAATGAAAAAACATTATCTTTTACCAAGTTTCTACACTTTTAAATGAAAAATTAGGTTTGTATCACAAGGAGAGAAAAAAAATCTCAATTTCTTCTGATCTAAAAGGCAGCTATAAAAATTGAAGTATGGAAAACAAGGGTATTTTTTCTACTAAAATACATCTAAAGCAAATCTTTAGTTAAATATGTAAATATTTACTTATGTAGTACTCAAGCCCTCTAATTTTCTCATGGAGCTGTAATGTTTCATACAATGCAGGTGTATTTTTTTTATGTCATTGATGTCTTTATAATATTCTCAACAGGAAAAAAAACAAAAACAAAAACAAAAACAACTTGGAAAGAAATCATTTTCCTAAAAGTCTGCAGCTAGTTTCTCATGGGAGGAGAAGTGTAGAAATGGAAGAGAGATATGTTTATCTCTCAACCTTGAGTCTCGAAGGGTTATAGTTTTAGAATTTGTTAGAATTTTTCTTTCCCTACCAACATAGATTTTGGGAGCTGACATCCTCCTCAACAAAAGACCCGGCTAATGATCTGAATTCCAACCTGATGGCTGGGGGGAGAGTTCTTTTGTTTGTTTTGGGAGTTGTTTT
>VWZG01007658.1:25505-52680 GCA_013396735.1 Grallaria varia
ATATATTTAGTAGTTAAGAACCGTTATCTTTCCTTCTACACATTTCCCAAATTAAAATTTTGTTTTAAATTTAAAAGAGGTGTCGTCAATTTGAGAAAGGCATTCTAAATTGTTTTATCTTACTCTAAACTAAGACAGGAAGAGAAGCGCATTATATTTTTATGATTCTAATTTTGAACAACTGTGATTCTTATTTTTTTTAATCTTGAGATTCTCAGTCAATTGTGGGGAAAAGGGTTATAGAAAGGCCTGCTTTGTCTTCTTTCTTTCTGGAGCTAAACAGACTGCCTCCATATTCAGCAGAAGACATGGGACACTATTCTTTATGTAGATTTAAGTATTCTTATAAATCAGCTAAAGTTTTTTTGTTTGGTTTTTTGTTTGTTTTAGTTTTGTTTTTTTTTCTTTTCCATTTTTATTCCTGGTATTTTACTCTGAAAACTCTTCAAAATCACACACAGAAGCACAAAAGGGAACTCAAAGAGCAATAGATTTTTTCTAAAATACATCTTTCATGGCCTAAAAGTAACAATTTTGGAACAAAGACTAATTGAGAAATAATCTTTATTCTGATATGTTGTTAGATTCTAACTGGAAGTATTTTCATGTGCTTCTTGAAACATATCTTCTCAATATTCATAATTGAAGACAGCTGAAGAATGGTAAGGCTATTTCTTTTCAGAACTCTGTAGCCATGGATCAAGTGATACAGGAATTTAAATGATAAGAAATTAGAGACTAATTTCCTGGGTTTTAAATCTAACAATGAAACTGCTTCAGCAAGAAAGAACTGAAGCTACATTAACAAAATATGAAGGAGTAAAGCAAGGAGGAAATATTAACAAAATTTCCTGATACATGCCTGAAAAATAATGCAGGTAGTCATCTATCGATGTATGAGGAAGAGTCTACACAGGTACATAGTATCCTCATAAAAATAGGAGAAGCAGTGAGAGAGGAAGAAGGGAGTTTTGCTAAATCTAAACAACCCATTCCTAATGTAATTAATTATGACAATACATTGTATTATATTTCTGAACTAGTTAGCCTATGCACAACGTTCCAAGAGAAAAAACAGAAAGAAAAAAAAAAAAAAGAAAAAAAAAGAGGGAGGTTAATATGAGTTGTATGTATTTACTGATCTCAGAATAAAATGCAGAAGGTTCCTAGGAGAAACATTCATCAAAGGCAATTAAGAACAAAAGTGTCATTGCTGCTTCAGATAGTCCATAAGCAGCATATTGCCTGATGTTTGGGAAGGGAAGAAGAATGGAGCACCATTGTTTGCTTGTTCTTTTTATATTTTTCTCTAGGACATATGTTAGGTGTCATTGGCTGTTATGAAAAGCAGCTATTAGGCCAAGGGGAGCTTTAACCTAACCTGTTACAGCCTCTCTTATGTTCATATATCTTCGGAAGACTACTAAAACGAGAAGAAACCAGGAGTCATGGAGGTGCTAATTAATATTTATAATCAAAGAACTTGAAGAAAGGGGTATAAAGAAGTGATATTAGCCTCAGAAGTACCATGGTACAGCCCTTGATGGCAATGCAATATCCCATTGCAAAGAAAATGACACCTAGTGGAAGACAAAGGAAGGGTGTTCTGGTATAGCAAAGATTAGAGCCTTCGCTCAAACGCCTTATGCAATACCAGAAGAAGGAGAAAGAAGAAAGCACCCACTGGGAAAAAAATAGTGTTAATTTTGAGTTAGAACTGAAATACTTGCAATGAAAATACAAATGACTGTGATTTCAGGCCTACTATTGTTTTCTCTCTTTTGTAACTTTGTCTCAATACTGAATAAGTGGATTTTTTTGGTAGTCACTGAATGTGCTTTGAAATAAAAACATATATAAATATCATGTAACAGTAAAACTGACTCCTTGAATGATGATGTAGAGATCCAGCACTTATATTCTCCTGGTGTGACCAGTAAAATCTAAAATACTGAGAAGCTCTAATGGGGACATTTCCTGACTAATTGTATGCATTTCTACTTATAGTCCTGTATCAGAGGTAGTGACATGAGATTCTGCAGATAGGGGGAAAAAAACCCAACAACAACAACAAAAAAACCAAAACCAACCAAACAAAAAACCCCCACCCGCCCCCCCCAGAAAAAAAACCCAAAAGAACCCTGATAGCTACAGAACTTCCACAGAATTATCCAAACAATCTTTGGAGAACAAGTCAGAGTGCAGAGTTCATGACAGAAAATGCTTAAGAGGGGGTGAAAATGGGAAAAAAAAAAAAAAAAGGATGCTAGTGGCCAAGAATATCACAACTAATAAAGTTGTCTGCTTTTTCCTTTTTCCCACTTACTTTACTTCTGCAAGTTATACTTCAGAATTTAGTTAAAAGGCTTATTTACTTCTTTTTAACATTGATCAGTCTGACTTCATTGTACCTAATTTTTAACTTGGTTCATAAATGTACATTTAATAAAGTTCTGTGGTTTTTAAGCACTTGTTGTTGACTATATTGCCATCCACTTAATTGTGAGGAAATGTGAAAAGACAGGCATACCAGAAGGTTTTATTAAAGTATTAAAAACCAGCAGGCTATCTACACAAGCCAATTAAATGGCACTGCACGTCCCCAAAGTAGAAAGCACATAGAGTTACGTGTAAGTTGATATTTTATTCAGCAATTAAATCAAACCTTACACAACACACTCCATAAAACTAATCAAGCACCATATAGTCCATATGGATTAGCAGTCCCTTCATCCCAGGTATATTTAAAAGCATGTGGAAAGGTTCTCTACCACTCTATAAGCTAACACTGAAAGATGTTCCTTGGTACTTCGGAATCCAATAAACTGTGTGTACACTAATAATGAGTCACTCATTGAAACTACCGTATGTGTAATGTATTCAAGGCACTTCCTACTTTCCAAGCCTCCCTTGACCATGGATTCACATGATTTCAGAGAACACATTCCAATTGTATGAACATGTAAGACATTCTAATGGGTCACATGCTTCAACTTTATAGAGCATTAAAGAGCACACGTATATTCCATTTACACATACAGCTGAAAAAATACAGTTTCTATAACACAAGATATATTTTTTAATTCAATTTTTGTCCATGGAATATTTGATTTATATCCAGAAATTCTGCTTGTGAATGTAAACTTCTTCAAATGGCTTTAGGGTCCCCAGAGGCACAGGCTCCAAGGAGTCATCAGGAATTCAGGCCAACTCTTGCCCTGTTGTGGGTTTGGGGAAAGCTCTTGAAACACAAGACACTTTGAAAGATATATATATCAGTTATAAAAAGTTAACACTTTCTTTATCCAATTGTTGCATTCAAGGTATTTTATCCTGTCTTATCATAATGGAAGTTACTTTGGATGCAACTTCATCTTCAACTTCAGCTGCCTAAACGACCACTCCACCATCACTCTGCAGCTGGAAAGAGGAGAAAAGAGTTCTCAGTGGGGCCCTCCATACAGTTATTAACCATATCAGACAAAGAGAGGAAGGATTCCTCCATATAAGGAGGAAATCAAATGATTACAGTACAAATTCATAAAGAAAAAAGGGCCAAGCAGAACATGCGTATGTTAAATCTTATAGCATTGTGATGATGTGTATTATCAGTATTTTATTTCATTATCATAAAAATTAATAGGTCTACTGCCCCTTCAAACCAAGGAAGATTGATAAATAAACTATTTCTTCAGAGGCAGGATGGTGCAGACAGACATAGAGATGGTGGTTAACACAATAGCTCTAGCCCAGCTTGGAACCCTCACTATCTGCAAGTCAAAATTGCCAGGACTCTGAGGGCACAAAGGACCCTAACTGTCCTACCCTGCCCTCTGCCCACCCTGCCCACTTCAGCCCCATTCCTGTCCCAGCCACACTGCAGGATGTTGGTCCCCAGTTCCCCACAGCTGTGTCCTACCCAGCCATGGGCCCTGCTGAGCACGTCACCATCCCCAGAGAGAAGGCTGATGCCCAGGGCTGTGGCTGCCTCTGGTGCCCTCTGGCTGCCCTGCTCTTGGATGGGGCAATGGCACAAATCCTGCCTGCCAGGCCCTGTCATTATGGGAATGCCCTGAGACTCCCAGAGAGCCCCCAGTCCACAAGGAGTCACTGGCTCTCTCTTCTCCCTGTCAAAAATATTATTCCTGGAATATTTTTTAAGCCCACAAATGACAGGAAAAAAATTCCCAGCAGACCATGACAGTACTCCAGCACTGCCAGGCAGACATTTACAAATGTCAAAATTATTAGCACATATTTGTGACAACGAGAGGTGGCCAGTCTCCAGGGAAGGAATATAACTTTGTCACACAGGTGTGCTGGCACCCCATTCATGTTGGAGGCACCAGGGACAAGGAAACCAAGCCTGCACGGTCTTGTCAGTTCATGCAGTAGTTTTGGAGCACTGCTTGTCATTGTAAATTTTGGAAAATATTATGATTGCATGTTAATTATTCTGTTTCAGTAATGGTGGCAGTTCATCAGATAAGTCTGTTTAATATAATTTTTTGCATACAATGTCCTTATATATTTCAGCAATGACCAGAGGGCCTTCTTTTGCAAAGGTCCACACTCCTTTTCCTGCACCATTAACAGCAACGCTGCAGAAATGCACTTATTTCTCAATGCACTTGACCACTTGGTAGCTCTGATCACCGCTGTAGACACAAAATTAAACCACAACACAGGCCAGACAAGCCTCTTACACTGGCAGGAGTTGAATATTGAATCAGAGACTCTTTTCTAAGTGTTCTTTGTTTTGTGTGACTTTAAGGAGGCCAATTTGCCTCCCTATATCCTAGCACTGGGGCTTGAATACCAATAAGGTCAGTGCAGGCACAGGTCAGCAACACTTGGAAGGTCTAACAGGCAATTTTCCTGCTGTGATTTGATGGGCTGAACTCCAGAGCATAAGGCTCCCTAATGGTACAGAAAATTATTCCCCTTGCCAACATTTCTCCAGCCAGATTGCTGCCTTTTACAGAACATCCTGCTCCAATGCCTAGGACTTGCCAAATGGCCCAGCAGCAGAAAGAAAACAGCTACAGGACACCACTCTGTGTACTGCTTCTGTATTTTTCCAAGAATTGGCTCTTCCATGTTTTTTGCACAGAAAAGTGTCTGAAAAGGCTACAGAATCTTCCCAGAACCAGGTAAAGTCAATGTAGGAGTCAATAAAAGACTTATACACTTGCATTTTTCCATTAGCTTCCCCTATACTTTGTTTTCACCTATTTTTCTTAGTAAAACACTTGTAGCCTCACCCAGCTGAAGCAAGTGATTGATAAATGGTTATATTCATTTATTTAAATGCAATGCCAAGAGGATGCAGGGCACACAAGGCAGCAGAAGATCACTAGGCTGGTAGCTTTTGCCAGTCTAGAGTAATGAGCAGGCTTTCTTTCTTTCAGCCTTTAAAGATGGCATATTTTGACTTCACACATCAAAAAAGCCAGTCCTTCAGCTTGTGAATATCTAACCCCCTTCCACGGAGGGCAGACAGCACCTCCTGGTACATGGCGTTTTACAGCAGGATTTACTTGTGCACTTTGGCAATCACAGGAGCATTAGGAAGGAACTGCTGGGATTAAAGCTATGAATGCGGAAGTAGAGGTGGAGAATATAGCGTGTAAATGTATGATGGTTCCAGATTTAAGAACATGCTACCAGCAATGGAAAGGTGCTATAGGAGAAGAGAAATAGTTTACCCTCTGCATATATTACACACACTGTGGTGAATTAATCATTCTGTGAGAGTAACGATGCTTCAGGAAACTTGCTTGCCTCTCAACTTGGGATTCCACTTTGGCATAGAAGCTTGAGATGAATACTTGCAAGGTAATTTAAATCAACAAGATTGAGACCCTTTCATTAAAAAAAAAAAAAANCTTATTAAAAAAAAAAAAAAAAAAGGGCACCTACTATATACAGGTTTTACTGTCTGAAAAGATGAACAGGAATAAAAAGAACACAAAAATGGGTTTTTGGGGTTCGTACCTAGTTTGGATACTTCATAAATAACTTGATAAACAAGCAGTGGTCATGCTACTTTAGTCACTGAATGATAATTAACTTTGCTGAAGTGTGTATGTTTCTGAGTTGATGATGTATTCAACATGATAGCTTAAGAAGACAGCTCTTGCCCAGCTGCTTAATGTTCAAAATACTCAAATGGCTGAACATGGCCAGAGTAGTCTATTTCTAGTAGCTTTCATTCTGCGCTGAGCACGACAAATGCTGAGCTTTCCTAAAATATTCAACCTTCTGGTTGGAAAATTGTTCTCTTTTTTTTTTTTTTTTTCTCTCTGCATCATTCTTTCCCCGTCTTTAAAAAAGGGACTCTTGTCCCTTACCCAGGAATAAAAGGCTCTGTTCTTTATCGTTACTAACAGAAATTAGTGGCACCCCTCAAGAAGGGAAGTGAAATGCTTCTTGAGGCTAAGAGGTCTATATTTTATTTTTCTATGTCTTGTCAATATGCTGTTATTCATACTGCTATATCAATGCTGCTTTAAAAATTATGAATTTCAGTATTGCTTTAGCTTACCCAATCCAACACCCTTTTCAGGGTGTAATGAGAATGCCATTAAAGTATGGTTTGCAAGTCAGTGCTAATGCTTAACAAGATATCTTTCTGGCTTTTATTAACTCACTGAAGACTGTGTGAAAAATAGAGTTGGTCTTACCAGTAAAATGCTAAAAAAAAAGCGTAGACATTCCTTTCAGCTACATATTTATATATTTTAACTTCTCAAGTTAAAAATTTTACTTTTTTTCCTAGACCAAAGAATGAAATTATTTAAAAAACAAAGTAGAGGAATTAGAGAAAAATAGTATCTTTATGCTTGAATATTACAAGATAAGTTCTCTTGCGTACAAAGACCAGCCAAATGGCAACACAGAGCAAAGTAAGACTCCAAAAAGCATGTCTTAGTAAAAATGAAGCAAAAAATTTAGAGAAGGAAACCAGAAATGTGATTATAAATAAAAAATTAATGAATAGTAGCCGCTTAGCCCACTAATCTATTGCTTGTCTTCTCCCCTGACTTGGAGGTTACACTTATCAAATACACTGAAAAAACTAACCCCACCTGAACTGAATGACAATTTCTGTCTGACATTTGCAATATTGGAGAGTATTTGAAAGTCTGTCATCAATGTAACTTCTACTGTTTGGTTTTGATGAAGAAGGCATTTTAGCCTCTCATGCAAAGTGATAGCTGCTTGGCAAAAAAACTGAAGGTGTAAACCTTTTCTACTACACAGACCTTGATTTCAAGTGCTGCACTGTTTTTTTCACCATCACCAGTTTTGTTGCATTTCCACTCTCAATTTAATTAGAGATTTCCAAATGTGCAACACTGTCAGTGTACAATAGTGTGAAATTCAATCAGAAGTAAGTTGGAAGTTCATTGCTAAATTAATGATATTTATTGAAAATTCATTAATTACCCTTGATCTGAATGGATGTATTACAAAGACTTTTTTTTTTATCATCTCAAAATCTGGAGCTTTTATTAAATTGCTATTTGCACAGTTATGAAACATCAAGGAGAGACTTCTACAGTACAAAATGGATTTAATGGATCACAACATGATTTTCACATGTCCATCAGCCATGACAAGAATACAAGAAAAGGGCTTGTAGAATCCAGGCCATTAATCCAGGGGAAACTGTTGAGCAAGCAAATGAAATATCAGTGTATGATGTATCCTACCAAGAAAACATGCTGTTTCAAGAAAACAAGGCAAAATAAGGTTCTGTAGGGAAGAAAAGAACCAACAACCAAAATAAAATGAAAAAAACAGAAAGAAAAAAGAAAACCTACTGCTCTTATTTCTTAAAATTACACAGACACATGGATAGATTAATTATAGGAAAGAGAGCAAGATCAAAGTTTTTGTTTAAACTATACTGGAGAGATGTGTTGTCATACAGCAAAAGGAGATAAAGCCTGGAATTTGAAAGTAGAAGACAAGCAAGAAATGGAAAAGCACTTAACATACAATTTTTTAAAAAATGATCTTTTAGTAGCAGAATGGTTTAGTAGCCCATAATTTTGCACTGGCTCTTGAAGAAGAGTTAAGCAAAAAGTTCTGCTAAGTTATCTGTGCCAAACTTTGATATCTGACTTTCATATTGCAGAACCATATAGTCCTTGAGCAGCTTTTGAAGTTAAATTGAAAATAATGCAGCTTACAGAAATCTTCATCTTAGGAGTTTATGAGCATAATAGTACAGGTAAAATGAAACACTCATATATAGTTGTTTACACTAAACTCTTATAGATAATCAGTTCAATTCAGATTAAGAGTTTTTTCTGGCATGACCATTTTGATTACAACAAGTCAATTTTATACTACCTTGTGGAAGTTTGACCATGAGCAAAACCAAAACAAAGCAACACCGCACAGAGCTTCCCAGGACCAGCACAGGTTTCCCCCCCTATCCGCTCTCCCTCTCCCCCCAAGAGGAGAAAAACAGCAAAAATGCTGAGGGGAAGGAGAGAAAACTTAAAAGCTTCAGACCGTAAGGGGAACAGATATATATATTTATTTACAGAGGAGGAAAAGGGAACTTAGCACTATATGCACACAACATGAATACCAGGCAAATACATATGTACAGGAAAAGAGAGATGTAACACAAACAGTACTATATATGTACTATATATATACACGCAAGGAAGACAGATAAGGCACTATATTACCCAAATACAGAAGCATCCAGCCCCAAGTTGTGATCCTTCTCCCACAACACCAGAACCGAAACTGATGACAGACTTCCCTGGGCGGAGGAGAGACTGCACCGAAGAGACTGACTAAAGAGAGTGTTTGAAGAGAGTGTGTCCCAGAACTTCCTCCCTCACTCTTATATCCCACGTGATGTGAGATAGTAGGGAATACCACTTATTAGTAAATGTATGTCACCCGACTCATTTCCCAGGAAGGCCTAAAAAAACAACAAACCTGGCCAAAGCCTAAAATTTGAACTACCACATACCTTTATATGAATCACTTTTATATTATATTTATACTACAAAATATATTTTTATTAATGGAATAAGGAATACATGTACCAGTCCAGGTTAATCTTTTTTCTATTCTCTTACAGCGTACAAACCCATATTACTACATGTTAAGGCTGGCAGTTACTCTATACCTCTGAGATGGTAGTGTTAAACCTTTTCAAAAACCTTGTTGTTTATTGTACAGTGCTTATTTATAAAAGAGCTTTTATAGATTTAGGGGGTTTGGGGTGGGTTTGGTTTGGTTTGGTTTGGTTTTGGTTGTTTTTTGTTTGTTTTTTTTTTGTTGTTTGTTTGTTTTATTTAATTGTCAAACTCAGTTCTGGTTGAAATACAGAACCCCAGAAAAGGAGGAACAATTAATATATCTTTCTACAGTCCCTGCTCTTTTGAAGTAGTAGTAAATAAATTCTGATATACTACAAGTTTTAAAGCTCAACAAGAATCCAGAGCCTTCTATGGTACATGTAGTGTTGCAGTTTAAAGGCAAACAGTTTTTTCTCCGTAGACAACCCTTTTGAAGCCTCTCATCTCGAAGACAAATTAGCCTTTTAATTGAAAAGACAATTTTTATTAAAATATTTTTATATCAAATTGAAGTAAAAGCAGAGCTTTACAAACGGGTCTCTTGTAAGTGGACACATGTCTGCGTATACTTATGCTTGGTTAACGGAAAATACAAACCAAAAGTAATTGTTTTATAAAAGGCAACTATTATATTTGAAGCATATAAACACAATTTCTATGACCTATACAATGAAGCTGTCCTGCAGGTTTTCTGTAATTGGGTAAAGGATTTTTTCTTGGGAAAGGATGTTTAAGTTGTGGATGAATTTTTTACTGTGTAGGACTCTAAAACAAAAGCCTATGTTAATGATAACTACCAAGAGTGCTGTCACAAGATTGAAATCTGTCTATTCTTGTACAAAGAGATCTGGTAGTATAGACACTTTCAAACAAAGCCTTTAACACAGTTATTAAGCCTGACAATACCCTAATGAAATAAGGAAGTATTCATTCATTTTTCAAATGCAGATATCAGAGGAGGAAGGTTTCCTGAAATCCTAACTGGGGAGAAAGCTACAAACTCAGTCTGGGAGTTTTGTCTAAATCTATGACCACTGGATACACAATTTAAGTGTATTCACACATGTGTTGAAAAAACATTTAGATGTGGCACTTGGGGACATGGTTTAGTTGTAACCTGGCAGTGCTGGGGTAATAGTTGGACTCAATCTTGAAAGTCCTTAATCATTCTATGATTCTATGAGCTGATATCAGTCATTTTAAAGGAAACTTTCTCTGTTGTAGTTTGTTAAACATATAGTTGCAGTTACAATTCAGGACTGCTACTGTTTTCAAAGAACAAGCTTAGGAGGCAACTGTGATCCTAGTATGTTTTAGGTGTTTTAAATGATTCACATTCTGAAGAATATAAACAAGTAGCTTTTATTCCAAAGAAAAGTGCCTTAGCTACAGCCTCTTTAGGCTGTGGTCAACATTTGAGATTATTATGCTTTTCAGAGGAAAATTTCAACATTTACGAGAAAGAAGTAAGCAGGAAGTGACTTGATGGCAATTTCTCAGCCTTAATCAGTTTGCTACACAATCTCCGAATGACTGAGTCTGGCAGGCACTGGAGATCATCTAGTCCAACCACCTTGTTCAAGCAGAGTCACTCACAGAAGGATGGTTAGCGTCATATCCTATCGGGTTTTAAATGTCTCCATGATTGGAGACTCCACAACCACCCTGTGTTAGACACCAGATCAGTAATTATTGGGTCAGAACCACCTTGTGGGGATTGCAGGTGTGTGTATGGAAGAGGAAGGGGTGGGTCAAACCTCATGGAGGTGGGGTGGCGGCCATATCCTTCATGGACGGACCTTGGAACCCATGTGGGGAAGCCCTGGAATGGCTGCCAGTCACAAATAGTCCAGGAAAACTAAAACACCCCACAGCTCCTGGAGCCTGTGACCCAGCTGGGATTAGCAGGGACAGTGAGAACACTGCCCGTCACTCTGGCTATAGAGACCAGAGCAGGTAAAACCAAAGGCATATGTTTGCCACATGTCCAGGCCCTGCCATCTGGACATGTGGTCTTCCATAAAATTCCAATAGTAGCTATATAATCCGTCTCTCCCTCCTTCTCCTTCTCTCTTCTTGCTCCCTTTACTTCCCTTTCTTTGCTCCTTTCTTGATACTTTGGGTATCTTGGAGCTAGAGAGATTGGATTTTGACTTAAGTGTTGTGAATTGATTGGATTCTGATTTAAATGTTGTGGATTAGCATGTGCTGGGTTGGTATTGTGGTGGAACATTTCGTCTAGCTTGTGTAGCCCCCTTATTGAACCTTTGCTACGTTCCCTTATTTTATCCCCTTAAAAAGAAACCCTTGGGAACAAGTCAGTGGCTTATTCTCTTGATACTATCTCAAGGTACTAAAGAAGCCTACATATATATATTTCTTTTTTTTAAAAGTAAAACTCCTGGCTGAGCCTGCAGCTGTGGGGCCAGACTGTTACACTCTGAAAAAATCTGTTCCAACCTCATATGAAAAAATATGTTCCTTACACTTAAATGGACTTCCCTATTTTTCAGTTTGTGACCATTACCTCTTGTCCTATCATGAGCCACCACTGAGAGGAGTCTTGCTCCATTTTCTTTACTTCTCTCATAAAGAATTTTAAAACCTTGATAATATCCTCCCAAGCTTTCTCTTCTCCAGAAGAATAGTCCCAGCTCTCTCAGCCTCTCCATATATGACAGATGCTCTGAGCTCTTAATTATCTTCATGGTCCTTGAGTGTGTGTTCACCTCTCTTTGGTACCAAGGAGCCCAGCACTGAACACAGCACTTTAAATGTGTCTCAGCAGAGCTAAGCAGAGGGTGAGGATCACCTTCCTTGACATGCCGGCAACCCTGTGTAACCCAGACCAGGTGCCTGATGGCCTTTTATGCTGCAGGAGCACAATGATGATTCAAGGTCAGCTTGCGGTTCACCAGAACCCTACATCCTTCCTTGTCAAGCTGCTCTTCAGCTGTTTGGCTCCATCCTGCCCTGATGCCTGAGGTTATGTGCATGGCATTTTCCATTTGCTGAACTTCATGAGGTTCCTATCTGCTCATTTCTCCAGCATGTCAAGGTCCCTGTGAATATCAACCCTGTGGTACATAAGCCAATTTTCATCTACAGATTTGCTGGGGATGATCAATGAAAATGTACACAGTACTGGCCACCGTATGCAACCCTTGGGACAAACCACCAGTAACTGGACTCCAGCTGGACTTTGTGTCTCTGATCACAACTATTTGAGTTAATGGTTCGCCTCACTGTTTTCTTATCTAGTCCATTCTTCATTAATGTTTTCCATCTGGTTATCATGTGAGACAGTCTGAAAGCCTTACAAAATTCAACATAAACAGCATCTACTGCTCTCCTCTTTTCTTTGTAGAAGCCCTCTGGGTTTCAGGGTTACTATTTCCCCTTCAAAAATCCATGCTGGCTGCTCCCAGACACATTTCTGTGATGTGAGGCTGACCAACATGTAGTTCCCTAGATCCCCATTCTTGTCCTTCTTGAACACAGAAGTGATAATCGCTACTTTCAGTCCTAAATAGTCTCCCCACTGCCTCCTTAACTCCCACTGCCATCACCTATTACGTAGTTATAAAATCTCCAAAAGTGCTGAGAACTTTTCAATAAGTATTAAAACAAAACAAAACAAACACAACCAGAAAAAAAAAGCCAAAACCAAACAAGTAGAGTGATTGTTTGTGTAGAATATTTGTCATGAAGTGTATTTAATTGTGTTTGATTACAGTGTAATACATCTTGGAAGACAGTATTTAACTAACTACCATTTTTTCTTGAAAGACATCTTAGCATTTAACTAGGAATTACTTAATATTACTCAGTGGAAAGCAAACTAGAAGAAACAAAATAAATCAGATGATGGTATAAAATCAAGAATTCTATACCGTAATTGTGTGAAAACACCAAGCTGTGTGGTGCAGTCAGCATGCTGGAGGGAAGGGATGCCATCCAGAGGGACCTGAACAGACTTGAGAGGTGGGTCTGTGTGAACATTATGAAGTTCAACAAGGCCAGTACAAGGCCCTGCACATGGGTTGGGGGCAACCTCAATTACAGTCTGGACAGAGAATGGATTGAGAGCAATCTTGAGAAGAAAACCTCACCATTGTTCGTGGACTTTGTCTTTATAATGTGTGCTCACAGACCAGAAAGCTGATGGTGTCCTGGACTGGATTGCATCAAAAGCAGTGTCATCAGGTTGCGGGAGGTGGTTCTCCTCCTCTACTCCACTCTTGTGAGATCCCACTTGGAATGCTGCGTCTACCTATGAGGGTCTCAACATAAGAAGGACATGACTCTCTTGCAGTGAGTCCAGAGAAGGGCCACAAAAATGATCAGAGGGTTGGAGGACCTCTTGTATGAAGACTGAGGTTGTTCAGCTGGGAGAAGACAAGGCTCCGCCTTATAGAAACTTCCCGTACAGGAAAGAAGCCTACAAGAAAGCTAGAGAGGGACTTTTGACAAGGATGTGTAGTGATGGGACAAGGGGGAATGGCTTTAAACTGAAAGAGGTTAGGTTTAGGATAGATATTAGGAAGAAATTCCTTACTGTGATGGTGGTGAAGCACTGAAACAAGTTTCCCAAAGAAGTTGTGGATGCCCCAACCCTGGGATTTTGTTCAAGACCAGGTTGGATGGGGTTTTGAGCAACCTGGTCTAGTGGAAGGTGATCCTGCCCATGACAGTGGGGTTGGAAACTAAATAGTCATTCTATGATTCCTTTAATGAGGTAAACAGTGCTGTAAATGCAACTGTATTTAAAGCACAGAACAACTGCTCGTCGATTTTCCAAACCTAAGACATAGGGTTTTTACATAAGTCCATCTTAGTTAGGCATGTCTTCCATTCTGTTTTAATTCACAAAGCATCTTGGAAATACTCATGGGAAGAAATAAATTGAAGAACAAAGAGGAAATAAATTAAGGGCTTAATCACAGATGATTGAAAGTCTAATAATATAAAGGAGATTAAGCACTGAAAAGACCGTGAACAAAGAATAATATGAATAGAAGCAAAATCATAGTTCAATGCATCAACTTTACTATATGCCTACTGAATTTCAGGTTTTTGCCTCAATTTTATATGTAAAAGAGAACGTAGGGAATTACTGCAAAAGTCACCCACTTTAAGAGCAGCTGCAGATTCCTGGTACTTACATTATTTATGAATCTCCCAAAAAGTGTTTTGGTTTTGTTTTGTTTTTTACTCCAGCAATTCTTTTCTTCTGCAGAAGTCAGTAAAATAAATTCAATCATTTCTTTTCCATGGAAGTGACATCACTAGCTGCATAAGTTTTCCTGAGACTAGAAAAATTGTAAAGAGGATCTCAATAATCTCTTTTTAACTCATAGATAGAACACAGTTGAAATGGTTCCAAGAGGGCCATAAGTATTTGTATTATCATACAAAATGGAGAGCTGGAAAACTGTTAATGAGGAAAATGAGAACACTACTATGCACAAAAGTCAGTGTTTAAGGAGAGACAATTACTTGCCAAGTCACTAATTTGATCTCTGAGTCTTCTTCCAATCCTCCTTTAGGCAGCCCTTGAATTCTAATGTATATTGGATGAATATTACCTTTCTATACTCAAATGACTCTGAGAACAATTATTTTGTGAATACTTTTTCTTGTAATTTCTAGTTTGCCTTTTTATTCATGTCACTTGTACCAGGATTTGTGAGGAATTAGGTTATGGGATAAGTAGTTCTCCTTTCTCTCCTTTCCTCTGCTAGAGAATCTGTAACTGAGGAGTTCAAGACTAATTCTTTCTTAGAGCAGAACATAGAGCCAGATCATCTGCTTTTGTGACCAGTATTATGTGTGGCAACAAAGGATGGGAGTTTATAATTTTCAAATGTTCGCTCCAGTTTTATGTCCTCATATGATCACTACACAATTACTGTTATCACAGTTCCTAATTTAGTACTTCTTTTAAACAGATAATGGAGTTCCTGAATTTTTCTGGGTGTAGAGTCTCAAGGCCCTATCAATCTTATTTTGATACAGCTAAAAAAAATTAATGTTCCAACCTTCTTAATGGTACATACCTATCTCATTTTGGTCCTTGATTCAGTTTATGTGACAACAGAGATTTACCATGATATGTTACAAAGTTAACTTGTTAATTCCTCAAAGATTCTAAACATGCAAAAACCCCAACAAACAAAATTCTGTATGTACATATGTCCCTGTCAAGTTCCATTCAGCTCAGTGACATGATGTTTTGTCCACTTGTCTCTGTTGCTTTTTAATTTGATCTGCCACATTCTTACTGACACTTTGAACAATTTCAGATCTGTAACATCTTTTTTTGTTTCAAACCTGAGTTTCCAGAGCAAGGAATTATGACATAGAAGAGGTAGTTGAGCATATTAATGGTCCAGTCTCTTTCTTCTTAGGGAACTTTGCATTTGACAGATGGTCACATTCCCCTTTAAAATGTTCACCCTGACTTAATTTCAAAAATCAAGCATTATAACATGAAACAAATTTGGGGTGTGCATAAAGAAAAGGAAATGGGATGGAGGAAACAGAGAAGCAGCAACTTCAAAAATGATGAAAATGTTTCAGCTTGAGGTAATAAAACTATGAAGAATTAGCATTAGTGAACGTGTCAGGTTTATGATACATGCAATTCATCGCTTAACTACTAAACTGATGGATATTGACTTACTGATACTGATTACCTGATAGATATTAGCATAATTTATAAACTAAGTGTAGTATAGGATTTTCAAGGTCCTAGTACAGTGAATAGATAGTTTGATCAAAATCACAATTTTAATACTATTAATAATGATGCAGGTACATTTAATGAACTGTCAAATGGGGAAGAGCCTCTTATTTCTGTAAGATGTTATCACATTATTGCCTACACCTGGAAAAATTTTAATGGCATGTTAATCCTGCAGATCTGTTTTCCTATTAAACACAGATCTAAAAATCCTAACTACAGTTCTCAATAATGGACTTCATAAAATGTAACTTCCCTTTTATAAAGAGAGATCATCCAGGGTTCATAAAAGACAGACAGCTGACAGAGAGTATACAGAGAGTGATGTCATACTCCGCTCCGGCAGCTCACAAAATAAATCCTTGGCAATTTAACCTCAAGAAAGATAGTAGGTTGTTGATAAGTTCAAAAGGGACAGTTTTTACCTTATGAGAAATAGACCCATAATTTATGAAATAGAAACTCTTTACTGCAAAGTGTAGTGTGAATGAACGAGTAGATCTAAACCATTTACAGCCTTGCACTTCTTGTGCCTCTTTGGAATACAATTCTGCCACCACAAATGGCTGTGAAAGTGGAGTAGCCACACTCAGATAGTGCTTTATCACTGTATTTGCAATAATCGCAAGCACTTTTTTACTAGTCAATAAGAAAATATCCAGATTATTGAGAGTCGTGTTAAATTGAGCAGGCCTTTAAGTGTTACATTTCAAATTAAATTTTACTTTTTAGACATTCCTTTGCTTTCCCAAAAGGCTTTCAGGCTTCTTTTTATTTGTATGAAAAATTGTTCCTTGCTATTTTAGATGTGTCATCAAGCGTGTTGTATGAGCTTCTGAGTTATTGTTATGCAGTTGTTGAGATCTCTTGTTTTCTAAAAACCTGTAACCTTGGTTTTCCACACACTCAAACACTGAGATCAATAAATAAATTATTAATTGGCCTTGCAAAGACTTTTTCACCCTATATCAACTAAAATTTGGAATATTAATACATTTAAGGCAGGCTGGGAGAACTGCTGGTAACCCAAATGTCTTTAGATCAAACCCTTCCCCCACATTTCCCCACATCAAATACTGTTACTGCAGCTGAATAAAATGAAGAATTATTCTTGCTTTTATTACATGGCTATCTAGTGGTATTCAGTTCAAGGCTTATTGTGCAACCCTTGTGAGATTTACAGACTAGGAAAGAAACACATCTCAAGAAATAGTGGCTGAAACTAGATCGATCCAAGATGGAAATGAGTCACATATTTTTAATCAAAAGCTATCAGGAAAGACAGACACCATGTCATAGAGTCTTTCAAGAAGGCTCAAACCTTTAAAAAAGAGACTACTGTTTATTCAAGTGCCAATTATTAGGCTAAGTGCAGGAATAATGAATGAAATTTTATGCATCCAAGCACATCATATATGATAAACAACTTGAGATTTTGGCCTTAAAATCTCTGAAAGGGAATGTCACTGCACAGAGAGTGGGCAGCAGGGTGAGATTATAATTTCTTTTTTACAGATCAGGAAAAAAAACTAAGGAGTCAATGTGTTACAAATATTTTTTGAGCCAAATAATTTTTTTTTCTTCTACGTAACAGTATTTCAATTCACTCTTTAAAAATACATGTATAAAGCATTTGGGTGTATAAAGGTCACCTACAGGCCTCCTAATAGAGTTTTTCTTCTCTCCGGTATTTGAACATGACACCTGATATGTAATGTATAAGAAAGGAAGTTGAACTGCCACATCTGTGATTTAACCCTTGCTGTTTTTCTTCTCTGATATCTTGTGATTGGTGCTTACTGTCTCATCATCTATTGCCTGTCTTCTCCTTCCTGTTGTTTATTTTGTTTATGGATTTCATCTGCACTGTAGCCAACAGACTCCCTCTGCTCATTCCTTCTTTTCAAGAATTAGTGTCAACATTCTTCCTGGAAAGGAAGCATAATATTCATGTAGAATTGGTCCTGCTGTGCTGAAGATTTGTTCACACCATTTTTTGGAGCATTCAGCTTAGGAATTTACAACCACGTGCCTAAATTCTGGCCTAATCCCCACAGCCCATGCCAATACAGTAAGTACAGTCAGCATTTTCAGGCTTACAGCTGTCCAGCAGATAAGATGACACCCTTTGCGTAACTGTTGCCACAAGGGACATTACAAGTTGAAACCAGCATTTCCATAGGACAGGAAGTTAAAGCCTTAGACTAATTTATGCACATTTCTTCCACTGTATTTTTTAAATTAATACAATGACCCAAAGCAGTCCTATTGTTCCTGCTACCATACTCTCTGCTGCTTCTCTGAATCATTTAATATGTAGTTACCACTACTCCCTGAAGGCGTAAAACTGATCTACATTGACCCTAATTAGCTCAGAAAGTCTGCCAGGATCACAGCATAATATCACCTAGCTATTTGCTTACACTGCATTATAATATTAGATCGTAGCATAGTGCAAAAACTAATCAAGTGTAAGAATTTAATGTTCAGGTACTGTAAAAAAGGAAAAAAAAAGGCTATAAAGAAAGAGAGCATCAATGTTAAATCTAATTTAAGACAAAATCCCAGATGGATTCTGATTGACCCAATTAACTGAAGGATCTATTTTGGGAGCATGATTGCTGTAGGCACTGGCTGGTGTCAGAGGACAGAGGCTTGTCTGTTGTGGGTTGAGACCATCTTAATTCTGAATTATCCTGTGTAGGTGCCTTTGTCTCTCTTTAGCTGTTAAGTATACTTACATTTCCAACTTCAGTACTTCTGTTAGGTACATAAACATAGGTGACATGAATCAGAGCTAAAGTAGATGTAAAAAACTGAATGGAAATAATTGTGTGAAGAACAACAGCAGTATGTTTCCTTGTGGTTTCCTTTTTATGTACAGCTGATCCTGGCATTACTGATGATTCCTATCTGAGACAAGAATTTCCCATTAACCTCTTTACCATGTCCTCACTGAGCTTCATATAACTATCCATGCTACTGACATTCAAGTGTTTCAGCCCAACTGAGTCTTCAGCTAGACAGAAATTTTTGAAGAAATTTTTCTTTTTTTGTCAGAAAATGTGAGAGACTGAAAAACCTGTTAAAGGTTAATGACTCAAACAATCAGCCATTTGCAAAAGCAGCAGGGTGTTTTGCTGAGGCCGGGTTTGTACACCCCTCTAACCAAAGGGGAAGAAGATAATTTTTGAGTGTGGTTGATGAAACCTCTGGTCTGCATAAAAACAGCCCAGGTGCAGGGTGGATGAGCACCCACCAGGCAAAGGCTATCTTCCACAAAGAGTATGAACCAACGAACAGACTGATAAAGAAGCCAATTGGAGGTCATACTGTTTGGGGTCGAATAGGAATTCTGTTAAATAGGAATCCTGTTAAATAGGAAGGGAAGACAAGATGAGTTTCTAGATCAGTGGGAAGACTGAAGCTATTTGAAGAATAAATATCTGTCACATCATAGTGATTTTATACAGGTTGCTCTACTCATCTGGGTTCCTTATGCTAGACTCACAGATTTTAGACTCATAAATAGACTGATTGTACTAAGGTGGCTTATGGTCCAAAGGTGTAAATGTTGCTTATGTTCTTGCCTGTGAAAACTGATTTCACTTAATTATGGATTTCTGTTGCTTAAACAATTTAAGGTTGTTTGAACACTTTGAGGACTGGTTGCATTTAACTGAAAATAACTTTACCCCTCTAGAAGTTCAAATTGGATAAATGACAGCATCTTAAAATGGTCAGAAATTGTTTCCTTGTAAAACATATTTTCCTGATCTATCATCCTGATCTACTATCAACATTAGTAAGAAATTTGACAAGTGGCTTATTGTGAGCTACAGTGTTGAGAATTTTTATGAGCTAACTACGTATTAGGTGGAAAAACCTTATTTTTAACTCAATGCTCAGCTAATATCCAAGATATCTTTATCTCACCTTCCTTCCTTCTTCTATATTGGCCTGTGGAAAGAAACCCAGAACCATGGGGTAGTCCAGAAGCAGCAGGATGCCTCTGAATGCCTCTGCATAGCTATTTTGACAGGTTACACCGGGATTCTTCCCTAACAGTAGGGAGAACTTCATCACTCCTCTTAGTTGAAAGATGATTCTGGGTCTCTGCACACTGGTAGGGAAGTTACTTACAAGTGGCCACCTCAGTGTATGTAATATGAGGAACATGTCTGAATAGGTGCTTTAAGCTCTCAAAGCATAATAGATTCATCTGACTGCTCACACTGCAGTTTTCTTTTCTGAGGTTTGTATTTCTTGGTAAAGGGAGTGAATTAATTAATCTTTTTTAAGGAGCATTATGGCTGTCATTGCCTTTAGACGCCATTTGCTTTCCTTTTCATTACAAGGAAACAAATATTTTTCTTCATTTTGCATGTGTTTTGCCAAGTCTATCTGTCTGTCATCTATGAGTAGGTCCAAGACCACGCTCAAGAGCAAAGCCTATAAACACAAAGAATATTACAGGACTGTGTAATCAAGCAGGGCCCAATGAATTCATTTAGGAAATGAGGCAAAGAATAAGAACAACCAGCTACTCACAAAATCACAAACAAACAAAAAAAGCTCCAACCCACAGAATGTCAGCACCCTCTCATTTTTCTGCATTGAAATAATTGACTTAACAACTTCAAAGTTCTTTCGCTATGTTCATGTGTGTGTGGTGGGAAAGTTATTACATAAATATAGATTATTCTATAAACACATTGAATACAGTAAAACAAATGCAAGTTTATGCAAAACCATCTTTAACAGAATGTTTTTGCAGTTCATACAAAACATGAAACCCTATATTTGGATACAAAGCATGTTCTGCAGCAAGTTACACTGTAATTTAGGCAGAATATAATTTTGTGATTTAGAATTAGGAAATCTATTATAGCCTCAAGTACTGAATCTCAAAAATAAATTTTCAGCAATGAAACGCAAGTGATTTTACACCATTGATCATGCGGTACAAAATGCATTCAGTTGGCTTTTAATAGGCTAAGATATAATTAACAGAAATTATATACAATCTTTCTGTTTGATACATCTATACATGCACATACACAATAGGCAGACTGATAACTCTAACTTCTAGCTATTTCTAGAAAATTTTGGTCCAAATAACTTCCTATTTGACACATAATGAGAAAACTTTGTGCTTATACAGTGATTTCATTCCAAAACATTTCTAAACTGTGCCAGGCAGTGCCTCTGTTTTAGATCTTTTAGTTGTCAAGGGTTTTACAAGACACAGAAAGGCTTGAGGTAAGAAACAGGCAAGTGAACACCCCAAAGAAATGTCAGAAACTGTGACAGAGCCAAGGAGAAAGAAAGTAGTGAAGACATCATCAAGGCACATGGAGCATCAAACACCTGTCTAGTCACATCTATCCTTTGAACTTACAAAAACCTATCCCCAACACACAGTAGTCTAACTCTTAAATAACTCTAATGACAAGGATTCAATAGACTCCCTAGAAAGCCTTTCTTGTGATACAATTAATTAATTATTCAATCTATTAATTATACTGGTACCAGCTTTTGCTACTCATTTAGTAATTGGTTTTATATTGTTGTTAATTATATTGGTTAATTTTAATGGAAAATTCTTCCAATTTGATGGTCTCCATCAGGCA
The DNA here is from genome assembly GCA_013396735.1 of Grallaria varia. NCBI lineage: Eukaryota > Metazoa > Chordata > Aves > Passeriformes > Formicariidae > Grallaria > Grallaria varia. Next base: position 47,000 of record VWZG01007658.1, read on the forward strand.
GTGACTGAGTTCAGCTTTTCAAACAATTCGTACCCTCCGTATGACAATTACTGCTGGGCTGTGTTTCTCTGGACTTTGTGTATGACAGTGCCAAATGAGGCTGTGTGAAAATGCTTACTAATGTCAAGATATATAAAATCCTTAGCTTTTCCCTTGTCCACTTGGCAATTCCCCCGCCACAGGAAGAACTTGGATTGATTTGATATGACTTTTTTTTTTTTTCTCTTGACAAATCCATGTCAGCTATTCCCTATCACCTTATCCGCAGGGTGCATCCAAACTAATTAACAAGCTGTTCCAGAATATTTCTGGTATTGAGGCTAAGCTGATGCACCTAGGTCTTCCTGCTTACGTCTTTTTTAAAAATAGGTCCAATGTCTGTCCTTTTCAGCCCTCAGGGAATTCACCTCTTTCTAGTGTGTTTTTCATCACTAATGTCTCCTAGATTTTGTCTGCTTCCCTGAGTATATGATATGAATATGTCTAACTTAATAGTGACTGCTCTATGCCTATAATTAGCATTTCTAAATCTAGACTTTTTAAAAAAAATCTGAGTTTAGATTTAAAAATCCACATTAAATTTTTGTATAACATTAACAGCCAGAGGTTATAGTCTCTTTCACAAGCCATTGAATACTCTGAACATTGTATTCAGTTTTCTAATTGTTAAAGGAAGTCAAATCTGGAGGACTTAAAGACCTAGGGGATTCTCCTCTCTTGTCTGCTCCTGCTCCCAAGTGTGTGGGAGCACAAGCAAAGCAAAGCATGTATTGTGCTAATGGTGACAAACACACAGTGCACAAATGCACATGCATTTAGCTATGAACAAAGAGAGAGAGAGAGGTGCCTTTAATTGAAGCCATAAATGCACCAGCAGCATTGTCATCACTGTGGACATCATAGAGGTCTGACCCTGCATCTTCTCTCCAGGTGACCAGGACTGGATCTTGCTTGCAAACAATACAGGTGCGAACTCATGGACACATCGGTGGGTTCCTTGTGCCCTAGCTCTGTGGGCATGTCCAGGAAAAACACCTTGACACAGCCCAGATTTGGATCTGGCAAGATTCAACCTCCTCCTTGTGAGATAGCCCTGCTTCAGGTTCATTAGCAAATCACAGGTCATACAGTGCGATGTTACACGGAGAAGAGACAGAATAACAAAACAGAACAGATTGTAACAAAAAACGTAGGTGGCTTGACCAGTGCATGGGGTTTGTGGGGCAAGGTTTTGTTAGTGGGGGGGGCTGCAGGAGGGGCTTCTGTGAGAAGCTGCTGGAAGTTTAGCCCATGTCCAACAGAGCCAATGCCAGCTGGCTCCAGGAGGGACACGCTGCTGGCCAGGACTAAGCCCATCATTGACGGCGGTAGCACCCCGGTGATAACAGAGCTAAGAAGGGGAAAAAAACTGCAACTGCAGCCAGAGAAGAGAGGAGTGTGAATCAGTGAAAGAAATAGCCCTGCAGACAGCCAGATCAGTGCAGAAGGAGGGGGAGTAGGTGCTGCAGGTGCTGGAGCAGGGATTCCTCTGCAGCCTGTGATGAAGAACATGATGAGGCAACTGTGTCTCTGCAGCCCATGGAGGTCCATGGTGGAGCAGAAATCCACTTGTAGCCCATGGACAGCCCCGCACTGGAGCTGGTGCATGGCCAAAGGAGGCTGTGATCCCACAGGAAGTCCATGGTGGAGCAGGTTTGTTGGCTGCAGTGGCTTAAAACTACATGGTCTCAACTTGGGGGCAAAAAGCTGGAACATTTATTGAATACTTCCGTGACAATACATAGAACCAAAAGGCAGAGTGTGTTAATAGGGAGGCAGGGCATGCTAATAGGGACGATTTATGTTAGTTAGGGCTTCAGCTGCTAATTAGCAACATTTCACGATAGATCAAGCATTCTTTATACAAGAGCCACCTGGAGGAATACGAGGCCTCAACAGGATGGCAACAAATCGAAAGAGTCCGCTCACTCCCATTGACAGGAGACAGGGCGAGATAACTGCAAACAGTCTTCTCAAGGCCAGGACTCCTGTCTTATCAGGGAGAGGAATTCCCCTCAGTTTCTGTCATCCACGGTCTGCTGTATATTCCCTCTAAATCTCCATCTGTTAGTAGCTGATGTCCGATTCCAACAGTTGGCAGGAGTTGTGACCCTGCGGAGACTGACACTGGAACAGCCTGTTCCTGAAGAACTGCACCCCGTGGAAGGGACCCACACTGGAGCAGCTCTTCAAGAACTGCAGCCCATGGGAAGGACTCACATTGGAAAGCTCATAGAGGACTATCTCCCGTGGGAGGGAACCACACAGGAGAAGCTTGTGGAGGACTGTCTCCCAGCAGAGGGACCCCAGGCTGGAGCAGGGGAAGAATGTGAGGAGTCCTCCTTCTGAGGAGGAATGAGTGGCAAAGACTGCATGTGATGAACTGTCTGCAGCCCCCACTCCATGTCCCCTGCGCCACAGGGGAAAGGAGGTAGTAAAATTGGGAATCAAGTCAAGTCAAGGCTGGGAAGAAGGAAGGAGTGGAGTGAAAGGGCTTTTAGATTTGGGCATATTTCTCATTATCCTACACTGCTCTGATTGGTATTCAAATAGATTGATTTCCCCTAGTTGAGTCTGTTTTGCCCATGATGGTACCTGGTAAGTGATCTCTCCCTCTCCTTATCTCGACCCATGAGCCTTTTATTGTATTTTCTCTCCCCTGTCCAGCTGAGGAGGGAAGTGACAGAGCAGCTTTGGTGGGCATATGGTATCAAGCCAGGGTCAAACCACCACAACCACAGGATATGGGCCAATATCCTGCTTATATGAAACTGGTTTCTTTCATCTCCTCCTTTCCATTTCCCCATACCCACTTTGTACAGATTTTTCCACCCACTTTGATCTTTTAATTCCCCCATGTTCATCCCCTTACCTAATCCTCCCAGGGAAATGTTCATGTTCCCTTAGTTTCCTCTGAATATTCCATATTTTTTTATCTTGCCTGTAAGACCCATGATGATGTTGTTTCCTCAGTGTTATCAGTTTCTAGGTTCTCCAAGGCTATGCTCCAGCAGTCTCTTTACTGACCTGGAAGATCTGGGATTTGGTATTTTTTCTGTTAACTCCCATTTATAAAAGTTTCTGTGTCTAAGTATTTAATTTACTATTTTTCTTCTGTCTGCTGGGGGAGTTTGTTTCAGTTAAACAGTTGTTAATGAGATAACCTCATAAACCAGATGTCCTTCAATTCCAGATATCCACAAATTTTTTACCTTATAAATGTATATTAATGCCATGCCAGAGTTACTAATTCTTCAGGATCTTATTTGTTGATTCTTCACTCTTTGTTAATTGCGTTATCAAGTTTCTTTCTACAAGGATAGAATTAGTTCTAGCAATTAAGACTTTTTAGAACTTCAATGTGATGATAATAAATATTAAAGATCAGAAATAAATCAAACACTGTATTTGGAAGATTTGATACAACTTGTCTTTTTTTTTTAATTAAAATTAACTATCTACCTAATTTTATTCATTTATTTATGGTTTCTTCTGTAATTGTCACAGCTATGTGGTTAACTACTGCCTTTAAGAGTTTTAAAACACTTTGGAGAACTCAATGTGGGCTACCATTTTATTCCCCTCCTACTTATCTCACACTAAGAGTCATATTCCTTCAGAAGATACCAGATCTCCATTTTGAGTTGCTTTACCACAGGAGTGTAAAATTTTCAAGCACATGAAATGAATAAAATAAATAGAGACAGCAGCATGTCAGAGCAGATCGGTGAGAAATACTTTTTATCACTGGGGTATGGTTTCTTAGACAAAAAGCGCACTAATGATCAGCTCCTAAGTGTGTAACTTCAGCCATCACAGTCAATTAAACAGACTCTATGCGTTTCTCTTCAGCACCCTGTCCCCTGAGACATGTCAAAATGTACTGCTCTGTTAGTTCTACTTGCAGCATATTGTTTTCGGTAATAAAAACATTTTATGAAGAACTTTTCAGACCATGTGAAGCCCTCTATAGAAGGAATAATGCTTATAGGAGAACGTAGAACAACTTTCTTCTCATAGACTGAGTCACGCAGTTGAGATGCAGCCCACACTGGACAGTTAATAAGGTACCATAGACAGCTGTAATCCCTTCTTAGGCATCTTCTTTATCATCTCATTAAGCGTCTTTGAGTCACCATCTCTCGAGTTATTCAAAAGTCATGTAGATGTGGCACTTAGGGAAATGGTCTACTGTGGATTTGGTAATATTAGGTTAGTTGTTGGACTCAATGATCATAATATTCTTTTCCAACTGAAATTTTTTGGTGATTCTATTCTTCCACTCAGCAAACCTTTTTGAAATATAGTAGCTTTCTTTTAGATGAAAAATACTTTTTTCTATGAAAAACCTATAGGCAATGAGGATTCACTACAAAGAAAGCATTAATAGATTTGTGACTTCTCGCATCTACAACTGCTCTGATTCATTACATATGAGATGCATGAGAGGGCCTGAAATGAGAGTCTTATGGAACTTATTTGGAAGTTCTCATGTCATGTTACTGATAGCTATTCTTTAAAAAACTATACTGATTATTTTAACTTGTCCATACAGAGTGATTCACTCTTGATCCAAGAGAACTCTGTTTAGAGTCAGTATCAAACCTCTGCAGTCCCTTATAGCTTAAAAAATTCTTGGGAAGTTAGGGCAGGATTCAAGTTAATTAACATTAACCCTCCAGACATTAGGTATCACACCTAAAGATTTGTTCAGGCTGTTTTAGTTGCCAAGGGAAAGAGACAAGTATGTCCTGAGGACATCTCGTCCTATCTATATCAGACAGAATCTTAGCAGTTGATGAATTACTTTCTAGGGGTGTCTCTCTCACTGTATGGGCAGATGGAGTTTTGTCAACTAGCTAGACAAGAAGCTTACCTTTCAGAAGGTTAGATTTAAGGAAATCAATCCATTCTCTGTGTCTAGCAATCCAACATTTTTTATTTACTGGATTACTTCATTCATTGTGAAATTGTAGGTAGCAAAGAGATTCATTAAAAAAAAAAAAATCAAGCTAATTATTTTGTTTAGTCTTTTAAAAGGAATGTTGTCCTGTTCAGATTTTGGAGATCTAATAATTACTTTCAAATCTGACAAAATTTAAATGCTTAATGTATGGAATCTCTATTACTCCATTGTACATTGTTTTCACAGGTAGTTGAATCATGCTATTAATATTAGGATGCTACTGAAAGTGTAAATGAGTGCATAACTATTAATAATTTCAGTATCAGAGACATCCAGGCTAATTTTTTTCTTGCTCCTTATCCTGTCAATTTTGACACTTCTTTTCTTATCCTCACTCTTTCCTGCTCTTCATGCTTGTCATTCTTATTTGAAGAAACTTATAATTTTTCTATCACATCATAAAAAGAAGAAATAAAGAACGTTGAAGGAAAAGAAGTTCACTGCTTTTTTCACTAAGATTTACTTGGTTGTAGTAACTATGACATCGTATTCTTCATGATCTTCCTGATGACAAACTGTTCAACCTGGAGCTCTGGTGTTACCACGTCATCAGAATTGAAGAAGTACATGACAGTCAAAAGTTTCACTCTTCTGTCTATGTGGATGTGTTTAAAATCAGAAAGGTATTGTCATTATTCATTCAGTTTTCATCTCTTTCTTAGCAATCATGGGTTGA
>VWZG01007658.1:61357-83571 GCA_013396735.1 Grallaria varia
TTTCTGCAAGATTCTCTTATTGTTTGATTCACCAAGAATATGTGAGTCCAGATGTTTTCTGAGTATTAGTACACTGAAAACTTTCAAAAATAGTTTGACATTGAGAATTCTGATATTAAGAATATTCTAAGACCTGTAAACTCATCTAAATCCTATATCACCCAGGAAGAAATTTGTCTAAAATTACAGTCACAATATTAACACTATTAAATCTAAATTGAAATCTCATTCCAGGTAATCCTAATTCTTAACCCTAAATTCTGGTTTAATTCTAATTCAGATTTTCCTGGTTCATCCACGCTAACATAACCTATAGAAAATAAAGAAACAATAAAAATTAGCAGATTAATATTTAAAACATTTTAAGAGAGCTGGCTCACACAAAAAACAATTTCGTGATCATAACTGGAATTGGAGTTAGTAATATTTGCCATTGGGAATGAGCTTTTGCTTCTACAANTTTGCTCTGCACAGACCTGGTGCGTGGACATCTCTGAAAAATGGGTAAGTGAAAAGACCCAACAGTATTTTGCAAAAAGTGGACAAACTTTAGGGTAAGTACATAGCCACAAATAACAGAAACATGCAGAAATGTTACTCTACACTCACATTTCACGGCACATGGATTGTGTTTCTGACAGTGTCTCTGGAAATGCTGGAGTATCCTAGAGTGGAGAAGGCCTATCTCCTGTAGACACATCGTATCTGGCCCATTAAAAAGCCAGGATACTCAGTATCACCAGAGAAAAGATTTGCATTTTTATAGACCTTTTTCATTTTTCGTATAATTTCACTGGCAAGTAGCTGTTAATATTGAGTGAATGAAGTTGTTCAAGTTGTTGTACTAAATCTTGAAGGCTTTCAGTACACTCTGCTACAGTTTGTGAAGCTGCAATGATCCTAATTAGCATCATTGTTGGCACAACTTATCAATGGAGATGCCAGAGACAGACAGCTGGTTCTTACAGAAGACTGGTGTAGCAAAGCATTTATATACGTGCTTAATTTTAACCACCATCACTTTAACCCTATATGTGAGTCAAGATCTGCACAAGGAGAAGCTTACAGGATAAGAGACAGATTACTAGTAACCTGAAGAACCTGGAAAGCTTAGATATTTCAGAGACATATCTCATAAAAGAAGCCATCTGCAGGAAAACTTAAACACCACATCTATGGTTTTTTTCTTTGAGTTATTATTAGAAAGACTGGTGGTTACAGACCTTATGTTCTCTGTTTTCCTGACTATAATGGTATCTAGCTTATTTTCTTAAAACTAGTATTCACATTCCTAAAAGCATCCGGTTTATACGAATACAGATTTATAGGACTTGTGGAGTAAAGGGAACTTTTTTCTTGTCTCCTTGAAATTTAGACTACACAGCATGGCACTTGTGCCATTACATTGTATGGTTGCCAATGATTTCCTCAGATGTCCCTGTGTCTGTCATGACAGTGCAAACTAAGGGCAAACTAAGTATCTGATGGTTTATTTGTAATTTATAAAATTTATAATTTATAATTTATTTTGCCCCAAAAGTAAGACTCCAANAAATTTGTCTAAAATTACAGTCACAATATTAACACTATTAAATCTAAATTGAAATCTCATTCCAGGTAATCCTAATTCTTAACCCTAAATTCTGGTTTAATTCTAATTCAGATTTTCCTGGTTCATCCACGCTAACATAACCTATAGAAAATAAAGAAACAATAAAAATTAGCAGATTAATATTTAAAACATTTTAAGAGAGCTGGCTCACACAAAAAACAATTTCGTGATCATAACTGGAATTGGAGTTAGTAATATTTGCCATTGGGAATGAGCTTTTGCTTCTACAAATCTAATTTCAACATACAAAATATGCAACCCTTTTTATCTCAAATGCAAATAAGTTACACAATTTAAGCTCTGAATGTAATGAAAAAGATGTTTTGAAGTCTTAATTTTAATTATATTCCAGTGCTTCAAGTAAAGCTTTACATGTGCAACTTTGTGCAAAACTTACCTCAGATTTTTTTCTGGTCATCAACGCTGTTTTTTCATGGGGGAAGACTTTTTGCTTGCTTTTTATTTTGCTTCAATATGAAACTCAGCCAAGATACACATTTGAAATTTTGTGTCAAGTCAAAAGCCACTTGAAACAAAAACTTCCTTTGGTTTCTGTTCAAATCAATCCTTCAGTTTATGATCTTACCTTTCTTACAAATGAGACAATTTTGGAAACAAAGGTAGTTAGTGCTACAAATGTCTAGCCAGATACAGAGATTCATAAGAAAAAGTAAATGACAAAACAGTCCACCATTTTTTAAAACCATTTCTGCTACAGTAGTGCCATGAACTCACACATACTATCCAAAACACGTGAAGGCTTTTTAGTAGAGACTGTACCAGGGAGGATAAAGCTTTCTTCAGGCACCAAAGTGAGCCCTAGATATGTGGTAGGAAAGCAACCAGGCAATAACTTTTTCAGATAATTTTGTCTGAACAAATTCCTGGAGATAAAATCTTGTCATTTTGTAGGGGGTTTGTTTGTTTCATTTTATTTCATGGTCTGTCTGTTTTAACTCTTTTCTGATTCTATCTAATTTGAACCTAATTCTGCAGAACCATGCACTGAGACTACTCTTTTTTACCTACAAGCATTGAACATTAGGATTTTAGTCAGAATTTCACACATTCTTTATCATTCCTTCCCTACATGTTATGTACTATAGTGCGTTCAAGGCAAAGGAAAATTAGTCCTTGTATGATTTATGCTTGTACAGGGGCAGATTGTCCTCTGGTGTAGCTCTATGGTTACTGACACAGAGATGCCAATTTAGCCTGCTGAGGATGTAACTTCCTGCAGTCAGCAAGGAGGTAACTGTAAGCAAGATGACTTTCAGGAAGAATTGTAAGCATTCATCATTTAAGAATGTCTCTGTGCGATTAAAACAGGAAGGATGTATCATTTTAATGTTTATGTTTTCTTCAGTCTCTAATATCTGTACTTCTCAAGATTGTCTCTCTGCATATAAACACATATCCATGCATACGTATCCAAATATACTTATAAACAAATATCATGTCTGCAATGATCTAAAAATACTGACATGAGTGACAGCCCCAGAGGGAGAATAACAAAGAGACTGAAGAAGTCTGTATCCTGAGTCCCCATACAATCTCATTATAGTAAAATAGAAAACAGTGTAGGAGAATTCTCTCCAGAGAATAACAACAGAGTAGGAAATGGGCAGGTTATACGATAAGTTTTTCACTTCTTTAATGTGCTACACTGTTTTGGCATATACATACTATTTTTCTCATGTGTTTCCTCAAGCAAGTGATTATTTAAAGAATCTATTTTAAAATAACAACAAATGTTGCAGACTATTGTGGAACATTAACACAAAGCAACTCATCATTTTATGTTATCTTTTACATATGTAAGAAAAACAAAATAGCCTTAGAAACCTGTATTTTTTCCTAACTGTAGTTTTAGTTTTTTCTCCACACAATAGGATGAGAGGCCAAAGCAATTAATCAGAGGAGTGCCTGATGGCAAAAGAAAGATCAATCACTAGAAAAAGAAAGTTACAAAGGAAAAAGGATTTGATGGAGAGGGGCCAGCTCTTCATCTCTTCATCCTTNGCAACTCTTTGAGTTATATATGCAAAGTCGTGTGCTCAGATTACACCACAGGACCATGTGAAAAAGCGTTTAATCATTTTAAACAAATCTAGTAGGCATATGTCCCTTTAAAAAGCACACAATAGCTGACATCCCTTGGTATTTCTTGCTTTGCTAAGAATGGGAACAAATTGAATGCAGATGAAGATCAAACCAGCCTCTCATCTCTAGAAGTGATGGGTGAAGGTTAGAAAATGTAGACAGAATAGTGCAGGAGAACAACAAAGCTGTTGTATGTGATACCAGGCAAAGGTTTTATAAGCTTGGTGTGAGATTTACTGGTATTTACTTCACAAGCAGAGTTGTGAATTGCAAAACAAAGCATGCCCAGAGATGCTGTAGGGGAAAACTTTCAAACTAGAGTATACCTGGAAAAGAAAAAGAAGAATGATTCAATGGGGAAAGCACTAAGTTTGATATATCTGATCACAGTTCTGTATTCAGTCACAGACTTGCTGCTTCATCTGACCAAATATAAGGATAAGATTCTTGAGACATACATATTAAGATACAAAAATATGGAATCTACATATGAAACTTGCAATGTCCACGTTTCTCCAACTGGATGTGCATAATGTTGCCTAAATCCTTAGAACAACTTCTGCATGTCTGTACCAGCAGATTTTCAAAACTTTTGCGCAGTTGGCCTTCATATGCAATTATCATGGCCAAACTTCTTGTCTTCTTCCTCCTCTACCTCCACCCACTCCAAAATTACACCACAGGATGCATTACCTTCGTTGTCTCCCTGGAAGTCTGAAGTTTAATTTCAGAAGTTCAGCTTCATGAAGGGATGTTCTTCTGGCTCTGAGCTGAATGTCTTAGCTAGCAGTCTCCTTGTAACACCAGTGAGAAGCCAACACTGATTATGCAGAGAATTCCAGGAGTTAAAAAGGAGATTGAGGAAAGATATGAGATTCTGGATGTGAGGCAGACAGACTTGGGATTAGTCTTCCACTTTACCTGCTGGCTCTTTTCCATTTTTCACACACCTCCTTAGAACCCGATGAAAACTTACAATGAGTCTTACATTCATGTACTGAACCTTCTCACTTCTGAAGTATCACTTAGACCTCATGAAGCTTTACAACTCAATTTCATCACATTTTCACTCTGAGACCCTTCAAACCTTATGTCTCCTGTACTCTGCTGTACCCAGTAAAAATATTGGTTTGCAATGAAAATGAAAAAGGAGGAATTTTTTCCGTTAATTTTTGAGGGAGTTTGGTTGTTTTTTTTTCTTTCCAGTAGGTCTACTGCTGAGATCCATGGGAAGATACCTATCATCCTTTAACCTAACTACAGGAATTACTGGATTAGCATATTTTTCTGTCTCTCTCTCTCTTCCTGAAACATCTGTGTGTCCATCACCATGAGGTTTTGTGATCTTCTCAACAATGATAGCTTTGGTGAATTTCTGGAATCTTCAAAGCAAGTTACACACTGAAATGACTGTGATAAAGGAATACTTCAAATTTTACACACGACTTTCCTGGTGATTGCTGAGTGGCACAGGCCATGACTTTCTGTAACAACCGTACATGCACTGAATTTCAACTTTAGGGGTTTTCAGTTGTGGAAATGTATTCTAGAGTAATTCATGTGCATGTGCTCTCATTCCAACATTGTAAATTGTGCATGTTAAACTGATACTGACTATGATTTCCTCACAAGGGAAAGCTGAGGGGCAGGCACTGATCTCTTCTCTTGGAGACCAGTAACAGGACCCAAGGGAATGGCCTGAAACTGTGTCAGGGGAGGTTTAGGTTAGATATAAGGAAAAGGGTTTTCACCCAGAGAGTGGTTGGGCACTGGAAGAGGCTCCCCAGGGCAGTGGTCACAGCATCAACTTGACAGAATTGAAGCAGGATTTGGACAATGCTCTCAGGCATGTGGTGGGATTCTTCAAGCTGTCCTGTGCAGGGCCAGGAGCTGGGCTTTGATTATGCTAGCAGGTCCCTTCCAACTCAGGATANCATCCTTTTCTTTTTAGTCTCTATATGAAACAGAAAAAGGAATAATTTCACCAAAAAGTTTAAATTAATAATTTAGTGACCAAAAGGTAAAATGACAGAAAGTCTCAAAGTAAATGATAGTAATTGTAAAATGTTAAACAGTCACTCTTTCCCCCCATAAGAAAAAAANATTCTGTCATACAGTGGCATACTGGATGTCTTTTCTTAAAGTAAATATCCAAACTCTAGGTCTACAAATTGTGTTTCAATAAATGGCAATATTATACTTTAAATCTACACCTGCCTCTGCATGACATTTGATTTTCCACAATATTAAGAAGTTTTGATGTTCCATTGTTGCATTTCTGTTTCATTTTTGTACTTTTTTTTCCAGGATTTTTTTCAGCATGTCAGTCTGTCAGTTCACACATAGAGATGTATTTTGTGAACCTGTAAAATCGTGAACTAAGCCTCTGAAGTTTTCAAATAATTACAAGCACTGTCTCTTTTTTTCTGACTTGTCTGAGCCCTGTTTTGGTTTATATTTGGCACTTTCCTTTCAGTATTAGGACACACAAAATTTTAACTTGCATTCCAGTTTTTACTCTGCAGTAATTCTATGCATCAGTTTACATATCACAAAAGTTTTAAGCATCCAAAGAGATGTAGTACTTATCTAAAGATAGTACACTTTACTAAAGGTCTTTATACAATATGGACCTCTTATAAATGGAGAGAGTAGGGTTTTCTATTACCAAAAAGGGTTTCCAGCTCTGTTTCTTATAAAATGTACAACTTTTTATAAGATGCCTATGTCCAGTGTCAGTCTAGAAAATTCTAGATTAAGTCTTCATTTTTAGGGCATTTCAGAATTTATTCATGCTGAGATAAGATTCTGTGATAATTCTCAGAATATTCTGGTATGAAAGGATGGTCTAGCCAGGGAAATATAACCATATAAGCAACTAGTCAGGCTGCTTTCAGATTAGCAGTAGGTCTTGACACCAAGCACATTATAATAATTATGAAATATGTTTATCTCAGTTAAAGAATTTAATTCTGATTGTGTACAAAAATGTCTATTCTAAATGTTTACATAGCTCACAACTCCAAATCAGTATCTGGATATACTTTGCATCGTGTGATTCAAAAATACTGATTTGTTGCATGTGGTCTCTGTCACAAAGAGAAAAAGCAGTATTTTTCAATGGGGAAAAACCTTCTCAGAAAAAAAATTACACCCTGAACTGCTTGTTCTGGTATAAGGATTTACCTGTGAAGGAACACTGTAATGCATATGAGCTTGCTAAAACTGGAGTACAAAATCTTACATGAAGACTAAGTAATGAAAGGCAGACAATGATCAAGGAAGGAAAGAAACCGCAAGCAGGGTTAGCTGTGGTGCTTACAAGGCAGCATCTAACCTAAGAGAGAGATGGATAGGACCCAACTAGAAGCCTGGGATCAGGCAATAATTGCACAATAGCAGAATTATTCCAGCTTTGAAGAACTGCACTGATAAAAATTTTTATGACAGCTATTTCATATAGAGGCTCATCTTAGAAAACTTACTTAAAATTTAGGTAAGCTGGACAAAGAAAATCTGCCAGCCTTTTCAGTTCTCAGTGATATTTAATAACAGAAAGTTTACTGTTTTGTGTAAATCTGTACCTCTCTTATGATGTCTCACAGGAAAATGAATTATTTTCTCAGTCCTTTATGAGTTCCTGGATTTTTAAACTTTTTCTTGTTTCTTAGTGCTCACATAATTAAACTATGAATCCTAGTATCTGCAGCCACATGGGATTCTGGGAGGCAATTAATGAAAAATTGAGCAGAATCTTGGCAGGGTCTTCAGTGAGCTTGGTCTCCAAAACAATTGGTCTGCTGTCCAAGGCTTTTGGTCCAAGATGATGTGAACCTTCCTGCCCCCCAAAAAGATAAGATTTTTGCAAGGTTGGTAGTTTGAATAATTTGATCCACTTGAGTTGTCATAAAAGAATATTGTTCAATAATACTATTTGTAGTAAATAATGGAGAACTACTCCTTTCTTTCTACTAATCTTTTTCTTTCCTTCTTTTTTCTTTCAATATTTGGGATGTAAGAATTTGGAAATAGGACATTAGATAATAGCATATAGTCAGAATGTTATTCCTTATCTCTTATCAAAATTGTCACATTGGAAATGTGTGGGGGGGTTACACCTCTTGAGAAAACATGGCTCACTGAAAAATATCACAATTGAAATACATCAACAAGGATGTACAGAGGACAGTAAAAAGTGGGGCGGGGAGGAGGTGGGGAAAGGTAGCTGCTATCACAGCATCAGGTTGCATTGTAATTTTTGAAATCTGAAAGTCCTGTTTTAATGCCAATATAGAAATAAAATAAAATGTAATTATTTAGGGCAAACTGTGGAGATGTAAACAAAGTTGTATAAATTAAAATATATAAATAATGTCCTAAAAAAATTTTACAAATTTCATAGGAGTGTACTATCTCTAACACCCTCCTAATCAAAACCACATCTACTGTATTTCTGAAGAGAAACAGCAAAATCTCTAACCTCGAAAAGGAGTTAGTTGGGAAAAATCTCTGCAGTAGTCCATATTTTGGAGCAATTATGGCTAGCAGATCACTCGGGAAAGCAGGTGTAAACTTGAATTGGTAGGGCTTATTTCAGAGTTTTCATTTTTTGTTAATGAAGCAAAAGCCATCACACATATTCTAAAGGTTTTCATGACCTAAGTAGAAAAAACCCTTGTGATGAGCAGCCATCTGAATTAGATGCCATTGTTCTTTTTTTAGTGCTTAATTAACAAAATAATATAAGAATACAGATTCCATAAAGACAAGCATGTTGTTAATTTTTTTAACAGATACAAACTAATATGGCCTTAGAAAATGTAGTCTTCCCTGAGGTTGTAATAATATACAGTTACAGCAAGTTCAGGAGCTGTAAGCTCAGTTAAGCTGAAAGTAAAACATGTTTGTTGGGGTCTAAAAATAGTGTCCTGATGACCAATGTGTGCTTTAAAATAATGATATTTATTTTTTGTATGTCAAAGGTTTTAAAAGACATAACATTCTTGATAACAATTTGCAGACTGCTGCCTCCTGTGTTATGCATAAGAAACAAATTATTTTGTAGGCATCCAATTATATTTCTGACTCAATGTTTTAAGTTTTCAGGTGTTTTGAAGGAATTAACATTTGCTGTGCACGTTGGTAAATGCTTTGCAAAAGTTTTTGTGATTATTCTGCATGTATTATAACTAATGTCAACACTGTATCTTGGACTCCTAAACAACTGTCATGATAAGATCAGTTCAAACACTTCCCAAGTGCTTTGTATTCTGCCCACATGGACAGGGAGCCCAGCAGAGCTGAAATGAATGTTTACATTGCTCTTGCATTAGTCTGACTTGACTGCACTGCAAAGTATGGATCTCTTTATTATCTTTTGTTATGGGGAAAGGTAAAAATTATTGATTTTAGGTGCCATGTGGATATTAAAAAACCTTAAACAACATATAAAAATGTTTATTCTAAAATGCTGCATTCAATATAAATTTGTTGGCTGTTTGGATTATATTGATTTTTTTTTTTTCCTAAAGTGAAGCCTAGTTTTCACAAGTACTTAAAAGCATGGGCAAAAGTAATTGTCTCAAAAAAGCCCCAAACTTTTTGGATTATTTTTGAGGCTACAAAACAGTAAATACACAGCTTTCTTAGCGTTTATTTCAAAAAAGTGAAATTTGTACTGTAGATTATTCAATGAACAGAAAATAGAATAAACATATTGGTTTTGAAGAAGAAATAATGTGTGTACATATTGTTTATCAAATTATTATAATTGCCACTTGTTTCCCTGTGCTGCAAAATACTTTTCTCATAATATAAATAATGCCCTTGCAGAGTTATTCTGACCATGTTAGCAATGTCCATGCTAAATGCCAAATCAAGAGCAAATCATTAGATTAATGTTAACAATGCAATGAGAAATTGAACTGACTGCTAAATTGTTTATATTTTACACATTCCTGAGGGTAAAAAAAATCTTTTCTTTTCTTACTACATCTGCCAAGTATATCTCCTAGTTTGTTAGAAATAATAAAAAACCTTTGCTTTTTAAATATTTTGGTTTTAAATATTTTTATACTGCAAGTCGAACATCAGCATCTCTGAACAATAACAACAAAAATTACAAAATGTTGAGAATCTTGACAGTCAAGTGCTTTTCATGAACTGAAGTTTTGTTTATGTCATTGTCTTTGATTTCTTTTGTGGGATAGCTTGGAGTAAGCATGAAATTGAACAATGAGGACTAGATAACTTCAGGAAACACTAGATGAATAAAATTATATTTTCCCTTCATGTATTCTTACAGGTAATATCATATTTTGTGTAGAAAATGACTGCCCTCAACTCATGATCCGCCTGATCGTAATATAAGGGTAATAGGAAAATCAAAATCAGCTTATAGTATATATAATGATATTATTTTCTTTTAAGAAGGCACTATTATCTTTCTTTAAATTTGTTTCATGAGCTTTAAAGAGTAGTAAAAAATACCTATCCCTTTTGAAAATTGTAATTAATTTCCAAATATGTGGACTTTGATATGCCAAAAAAGTCAGAAAATGGATGGGAAAATTTTCAAGATGTGACAAGGACTTTAAACCTCTGGTTCTGCTGAAGGTAAATACTTTGCTAGGCTCACTGGAGAATACTATCCATAAAAGCATTCTTATGTCACCACTTATTTATGTAGAATAGAGTTTCAAAAGCAGCTTATGTCAGCATCAGGTGGATTATGGCACAGATATAAATTAAATACATAAAATTTTATTTAAAAACATAGAAACAAAAACCCTTTGGCCACAAGATTGAGATATTTCATTAAAAACTATGAGAGCAAGGTACCAATATATTCAGTGTTGGGTCCCCAGTATACAAAGACATTGATAAACCAGAGGAAGTTCAGAGGAGACCATGAAGATTTTGAGATCTGGAGCACTTTTGCATTGAGGAGAGGCTGGGGCATTTGGGCTTGGTCAGCCAGGAACAGAATGGCTTCAGACAAGGTAGCAACAGCCCCAGCACATCTACAATGAGTAATGAAGGCATTAGATCCATGCTCTTCATAAAGGATAGTGGACACAAATATACACATGAGCAGTTCCGACTGGCTATACAGAGAAGATTGTCCCCATGAGCAGCACCAACTAATGGCACAGATTGCCAAGAGATTTAGTGCAGTGTCTCCATCCTTTAAGGTTTTCAGGACATGACTGAATACAAACTGGTCCAACCCCACAGCAGACCCTGCTGTGAGCAGGAGCTTGGACCAGAAACTTCCTGAGAACCCTTTCAGGCTGAGTTATACAGTGAGTTTACTGAGCAAAGAGATAACTTTTGAATGTATAAAGTACTTTGAAGTGCCAGAAAAATACTCTAAATTAAATGAGCCAGGGCCATATATGCAACAAAATACAAATTAAATATGTAGGGATTTCCTTCCTGTCTTGACCAAGTCCACAGCCTCTGAAACACATTTGTCTTAACAGATTTCAAAGTAAGGCACATTTCCATCTTCAACAGGAGAGAAGAGGTGGCCCTGAAAGAAGTATGCAATGGCCCTGGACAAGACCCTTGGTCTATTCAAGGTAATAACTCCTAGGAGCTATTCCTTTGCACTAGCATTTCCTGATCCCATTAGCCATTATGTCTGTGGAACTAACTGAAGAAAAAGACTTATGACCTTGTTTGAAGCTGAATTTACTATTTTTTTCAGAATGATATTGTATCAGTATCAAGAGTAGTATAATGCCAATTGATTGATTTTTGCTTTAAAGAAAGAATTCCACAGGAATTCAAAAAAGGAAAAAAAAATCTCTGTTATTCTTATTCAATAAAGCATGAAATAAAGCCTGAGGAAGAGCAGATGAATTTATGTTGCTACTATCTGAAAGCAATGACTTCTATAAAGCTTACATCCTGAAAAACAGGTGTTATTTGGAAGAGGGAACAGGAGGTGAAGTTGATACAAGAATGCTAATTACTCTCAATGGTATTCAAATATAAACATTTTTAGTCTCCCTCTTCATCATGAATAGAAAGGGTTTGATAAACGTTCTAAAATGTTACTCAGATAAGTAACTCCTTAGACTCCAGTTTCTCTATTTTTTTTCCTTTCAGCTTTCACCCTAGTGAATTTAGTTCAGAAAACATTTCATCATATAATAGAATCACAGAACCATTGAATATACTAAGTCATAAAGGGACCCAGCAGGATCATTGAGTTGAATTCCTGACTCCACACAGGAAAACCTAAAAGTTAAGCTTTATATCTAACAGCTCTTGAACACTGACAGATGAGGGGCCATGGACCACTTCTCTGGAGAGCTTGTTCCAGTGCTAGACCATCTTACTAGTGAAGAACTTTTTTCCAATATCCAGTCCAGGCTTCTCCTCACACAGCTTTAAGACATCCCTCACCTCCTACCATGGGACAGCAGAGAAGCGTCCCCCTCTTCGCTCCCCCTCATTAGCAAGTTGTAGACCGCAATGAGGTAAGCCTGTAGCTTCCTCTCCTCTAAGCTGAACAAACCTGTATCCTCAGCCACTACTCCTAAGTCAGGCCTTCTAGTCTCTTCACTAGCCCTCTTTTGGACACATACTAATAGTTTCATATCCTTATATTGTGAAGCCCGAAACAGCACACAGTACTGGCGGTGAGGTAGCATCAATACTGAGTAGTGGGGCAATCACTTCTTTCCAGCAGGTAGTTATGGTGTGCTTGATGCAGCCCAGGATACTGCTGGCTCATTTGGCCTCCGGGGCACGTTGACTCATGTTGAACTATCAACCAAATCCCCCAGATCCCTTCCTGCAGGGTTTTGCTCCCAGACTCTTGTCCCCCAGTCTACACATACATCCTGGATGACTCTTTCCCAGGTGCAGAATATGACATTTGTCCTTAGTTTAGGCCATTGAAGGCATAGATATGCTTACATATAACCTTAAATACATCTGTAAACACTTCATGGTGGCATGTACCAAAGAACTTTTTATCTGTCCCATTAAAAGCTTTTTTTAAAAACTGATCTTGCCCAGCATCTTTTCCCACAGCTCATCCCACTGACTATGCTTTTTGTCATTTTGCAGACTTGGCTTTCATTAGCAGCTGAAAAACAAAACCCCCAACTATAACTAGTAAGGAACAGGGTTGGGAAATTATACCAAAAATATTGCATTCCAATTACAAAAAAAAAAAATAAAAACAGGTAAGGATTAGCATTTTCGGTTATACCATTCTGCTTCAAATGGAGGAATATGAGAAAGGCATTAAGAACTTAATGCGGGGAGGAGCCTTGGACTATTTATTCAAGAAAGGTAAAAAACCCAAGAGAATATGATGCAGGCATAAAATCTGCAAATAAGCCAGCAAAATTGGTACTAATAGTTCTATTCGCTCTTTCAGAAGATGAAGAAAAAAGCATTGCACTTAGTACAGAGCTCTGGGTTTTCTTCTCTTTCTTAATGCAGCCTATAATTAACAGGAAGAATAATTTCTGCAATCCAGAGATCTTTGTAGCACTAAAAACTAAAATGTTACTGCCTGTAAATTATTTACACAAAACAATTTCAACCACACAGTGGTAACTGACAAGAATTAGGAAAAATTGGAGTTTTCCAAATATGATAACACCAGACACCATTCTGCATAAGATGTGTGGTTTTATGTTGTCTGTTAGCTTGCTGTGTCACTGAGCAATTTTAGAAAATCCCCATTACAGACACTTAAAGGCAAATCACCATCAGGAAGAGTCTCCTTTCCAACTCCAATTTGATTTTAACTCCTGAAGAATTATGTATCTCATCCTTTCAAAAGCGTTAATTACAGATATAGTTCTTCTAGTTCATGTACACGCCCCACCTTCTTTTGAGTCCCACTTATCTCTTGTCCTGTTGATATACCGTGATAATGAGCTCCACAGCTACATCTTCGTTTCTTGAAAATAGTTTATTCCATTTCTTAATTTTTTTCCTATCTTCTTGTATGCCTCCTCATTTCTGAACTGCAGTATTGGGCACTTTCTATTTCTTTAACAATGTATTACTTCAAATATTTGTCTCACTTATTTGTACTCAATGGGGTAGCCTCAGAAAAACAGCTATGAAAAGTCTTCAGATTTCAACTTTCCAATGTTTATATTGCAACAGCTTTCGTACTTGTGTAGAATTTCATATTCTTGACAAAAAACCCCAAAGAGCAAGGCACTTTTTGTGGAATCAAATATGTCTGATTAGAATAATATCTCAGCTTTTGCAAAAAAACCAAAACCCAAACCTTACAATATTATTGTAAAACATGATTTAATTCTTCTTTTATGTATATATTTATAAACTTCTTGCATAGTTTCGTCTTTTGGATGATTATATCACCTTTTCAAACAGCAACTAAATCAGAAACTTATCACTACATGTTTAGGTTCTAGCACAATGGGCCTATATACTATTTGGATTTCCCGAATACTCTGGAAATAGTAATTATCTGTTGCTTTGACTGGTCCCAGATCTTCACACTGTAAAATTAAAAAATCTAAGAAGGCCATATGATAATAAATCGATCACAATTTTGCTGTACTGTAACAGATGGCATGGAAAACTCTATTGTTGAGGAAAGTGTGGCATTTTCTTGTAAAATCTTCAATAAAAAGTGATGAAAAAAAACAACAAAAAAACAATCAAAGGTGGGGAGTGGGGAAGGTGGTTTATATTGATGGAAAGCTTATTTCTGCCCAATAAATTGTAAAAAATGTTCAAGACCAGTTCCTCTTTGAAAAAAATATGACCTCCTGTAACACTGCCACAGTCAAATAGACCTTTAGTGAACTTCTGAACAAATAATCATCACGTGAGTTGAAACTGCCTAAGGTCAGTTTTAACTGAAGAACCCAATTTCTGTAGGATTTTAAGTGAGGTTAGAAGAATAAATTCAGAACACAAATACTGTGACTGACATGCATCTGCTAGTTCCTCTCTTTTTCTCTTCCCCCTTCCCCTCCTCCCCCCCACTTCCCCCCTCCCGCTTGTCTCTGTCTCTTTATTCTTTTCCTTGTTTTGAATATACATATTTAGGTTGCATAGTAGCAGGTTTCCAGGCAAAAAAGAACTCGGGGTGGGGGGGAAATTTATTCATCAATTAATTGCAGTAGAATACTATATAGTACCTATTCTTAAATTCAAAGGCAAGAAAGTCATTATCTGTGAAGAGAAAAAGTAAAAATATGCAGAGCATGCCTCTCCATGTTAATTATCTTGGTTACAACTACAACCTTGCACATTTCTATGCTCACCTTGTCATTCTGTAGAATCTGTACCCCTGATATTGAACAGCAGGTGCACGGAGAAAGTATAAAAGAAAGTTAAATCAAAGATAGGATTGAGGGTCTTGTAGTGATGGCACTAGGAAAACAGATCTAAAGTCTTCCTGATTTTGCTGTGTGTACACTGAAGAGCAAGTCACATTTCCTTCTGCTAATCTTTCTCTTTATGCATAAAACACTGACAATATTTTACTTTGTTCAAACTTTTTTTTGTCAGTTTGTCCTTTATTCTATGAACTTTTAATGGTGGGGGTGAGAGATGTGTCTTACTGGAGACTTCTGTGGAACTGAGCACAAAGGGACTTGTCAGCTGACAATTCTCAGCTCTACCAGAACACTGAAAAGCAATAACAGGCAAAGCAGAATAAAGATTTTCTTATTGCAAGTAACAAGTACAGACAGGTATATTATTACTGAATTAAAATGAGCAACTGAAGGGAGAATAACAATCAACACAACAGTAACCACTTTCCATTCTTCAGAGACCTTAAAAACAGAGAAAGTGAAAGAAAGATCTTACAGCTATTACATATTTCTGACTTTATTTCTTAAGCCTGAAAGTCAGTGGTTAAGCAAATACATTTTGGTTGTATTTATGTGATGTACGTCATATTCTCAAGTTTCTGTGTTTTACTTTCCTGTATATGTGTGTATATATACATGCATACGTACATACAAATATATGTAATATATACATATGGCATATACGTATTTAATACTGAAGTAGGTTCATGCCTACAACAAGACACTTTTCCTTTTAATTTCTTAATGAAGACTTATTAGATGTGATGGGATTAAATGGGTTGATCTGAATAGACTGCCTACAGTTGCTGAATGTGTTGAAAGGTCAGCAAATTCATAACTGCATTTGAGCTTTACTTCTGAGGTCTGTTAAATAATTTCAGTAGGAGAAAACTTTAGACTGACTCATTATGAAAGAAAGACATGGTGCATTAGTAGTAGCCTGAAAAATGTCAAATGCTGGCTTCTTTTATAGCTGATAAAAGTTAAAACACAGAAACAAATTATCCAGGCCTCCTAGAAAAGGAAAAAAAAATGCCAGCACAGTACTGCCACATGACAAATTGTTATTCAATAGGCAGCTTGATGAGGGCAGCTTCATAGGTAGCTTAGGGTTAATAATGTTTAACTTTTATATGACTACAGCTGCCTTTAAATTTTGTCAGGTACCTACAAAGTAGTTTTGACAGAAAAATAAATAGCTCTTATAAAAACAATCTGTTAAAATAGATAAATTTAATTCCATGTTAAACTTAGTGACACAGAAATCTGAAACTTTCATATGAAAATGCATTTAAGCTTTGATTTTCTGTAATTCAATATTTGGAAGTAGTAAGAGAATGACCCTATTAATAAAATTAATGTTGATTTGGCAGCAATTTTCTGATTATCCTCTGTTACATGGCTTCTTTCCTCCTTCTTTTTCTGACTCTAGGAAACACAGGAATATGTCTGAGGTAGACTCGAGACTGACAACAGCGAAACCCCAACTACTTCTAATCGGAAATCAGTTCTAATGTTGGGACTGAGTCTGCAGTTTCCAGATATGGACTCGGATTGGTCTTGGTCAGTCCCATCAATGAGTGGAGCTGGTAATATGCTCATGTTGTACACGGTGTTATACATGCTTAGCATGGTACATGTGAATTTCGTTTTATGCCACGTTCAGCCTATTCAGGTCTGTGTGAATAAATACATGAATAGCACTAGCAGGAGAAAAAAAATATGAATCATAAAGCACCAAAAAGTTAATTAATATTTAGATCTCTTTGTTTGGAAAAAAAATATTATGAACATGGCATCCTCAGTATCTGAATTACTAACTGAAAACAAACTGCATGGCTCCAAAAATCATTCTGCCAATTGCTGAGTTGTTCGGGGGGTTTTTTTAATCTTTTTCAATTTGGTCTGCCTTTCTTGAAAAAATCTTGTGAAATCTTGGTGTAGACCTGCTTTTGAAGTACAATCCACAGTACTGAGTTGTGAATAATGCCCAGTGCTCTGCACAGGCAGGCCAATAAAAACATGCTTTGAACAAATAAATTATTCAGGTCAAACCAAAACAAAATATTCCATTTTCTAATACTTTTTTTTATTTTATATAAAATTGGGAGCAAAAAAATGAAAAAACCATGCTATTTCTTTGAAAAATTACAGTGTTCTACTTTTTCAAATTTTTATCTTTTATTTCCCCTAAATTTAATCAATCCTGCAAACAGACAAGTATTTGTAATTTTATTGTTGTTCCCAAATCATTGATTTTCACTGGAATTTTTCTTCAACTCTAGAATTCTTCTGTTTTATTTTTACCAGAATGGAAAATTTCTCCTTAACCAACTTGAAATTCTCCTTCTGCTTCTCTTCCCACTTGCCTTTGTGCATTTTTACACTAAAACTTTATTATGTATACTCTGTGATTAATATTATAATGAAAATAGAAATATATTTACTGCCATAGTACTTTGGTCTCACTATTCTTCTCAAAAACATCAATTTTTACTTTTTAAAGACCACAAAAGCTAGACTCCTAGATGAAGCAGATTTTGTACTACAATAAAACAAAGGTTGGAGTACGCATCTCAGGTGAGGTGGTTTTCTGGACTCTTCTATTACAGTCCCTGGTCCCAGCCCCCACTAACACTTTCTCCTTTTCCCCCTTTCTACTGAGCTCCAGCTACCTCTCTGCAGTACCTGGAAAGAACATTCGCCAACCCCAACAGAGCAAGACAGAGCCATATAAGGATTGCACAGAAGAGCTGATTTCTTAAAAAAAGCTGTGTAATAAACCCAGAGCATCAACACACTTGATGGTGCAGAGATGCAACAAATTGCAGAAACAACCTCATCCCTTTCTGCAAGCTGGGTAACACCTGAAAGAAAAGTTTCATGAATGGAGTAATACTTGATGTAGCTCTAGGCAGGTGTTACCCAGAGTTACCCAAGACTGCAGAATCTGGCATTTGTCACTGAAAATGTCAAATAGTGGGCTCTGGCAAGTTTACAATTTGAGATCCTGCTATCACACAAATAGGTTTGCATTGTGCTCCAGATGGTTTAATTTTTATTTTTTTTTTCCAAAACGTTGATCATCTTTTCCTTTCTCACACAAAGAACATTGAATTGAAAAAGGATGATAGAAAACCTAAAGAGAGTATGACAGTTTAACAGAAGCCTTGAAAGAAAGTCACAGGATAATTTAATAGTTGTTTTCTTTAACAGGCTATATAGAAAACGTCTGTTATTTTATTTATATTTTAAACACTGAATAAGCTTTTTTTCTGCCTTAAAAGGCTCTGTCTGAGAACTGCCAAGATTGAAACATTGCAAGGAGAAAAAGAATGCGGCTAATAGTAAACCTCAAAACTCTAGCAGGTATCATGGATACATGAAAGATAAGAAAAAGGTCCATAAAATTATATTCTGTTGAGCAGTTAAAACTGTCAATCTTAAAAATAACCAGAGGAAAACTTCTGTACAATTTTTGATGAGGAATTCACAGAAAGGTTCTGTGAAGTTCTTCAATATTGCCTACGACAAAACAAACAAATCCCAAACTCAAGCAAAAATCCTACCCCCCCCAAAAAAACCACAAACAAACAAACAAACAAACAAACAAACGAAAAGCAATATCTCAAAAATTTTGGCATGTAAACCATCTTAACATGCAGCAACTGTAAGAGCAAGGTATAAAATATATCTGTACTAGAACTAGATATTTTATGTTTTTCCTTTCATCTGAAATCACTACAGACATGATATTTGGCCATTGTGCAGAAGCAGGGGGAGGACAGAGAATTGCAGATAAGCGAGGAGTGGAAAAGGAGGACAATACTTCCTATGATTCAAGCATCACTCATAACATGGGAGATGTGCAGCCAGCCTGCTTCAGAACAGAGAAGGACTTGAACATGGGGCGGCCTTATTCTGAATTAATAGCTCAAGCACTCAGATGCCTGTATGTCTTTTTTTTTTTTTTTTTCAAATTACCTACAGTTGCTACACATTCCAAATCTCCAAGTCTAAAAATGTTATAAAAGGGTGATGGTTGGGTTTGAGAGTGGGGGTGGGTTTGTTTGATTCTTTTCATTTCATTTTTCAAACATTGAGCAAAGCCAATTCTCTGCCAAGAATGTGACTAAAGGGACTCCAGAAAGCCCCAAACCCTGACTGGAAAAAAATAAGCCATAAAAGTGTCAGGAAATAACTAAGCTTAACTGTTTAAGGTAATCACTATGGGTAGAAAACATAGATACAGACAAGCCATCTCAGTTATGATAGCTCTCTGAAAATAATACAGCAGTGGCACTACTTCAGGTAGTAGTAGTACTGCTCCACTTAGACACAACTGCTTTGTGCAGTGTTGAAAATGGAGTTTTGTCCTGGCTGTGGCACAGCTGGAGGGGATAGGGAACAGCAGAGAGCTGCAGAAAGCAGAACTGTGCCGAGGAGTGCAATGCGACAGAGCTGGAGCTGAGTGTGAGGTAGCAATTTTTATATGAATCCCAACTAACTTGCTAAACTTTTACCCCAGCAATCAATTTAAGTCATCATCAGGAAAGAGAAAGGGATGGGAATAGTGTGGAAGGGAGGAATGCAAGAATGAAGGAAAGAAAAAGGAAAGTCTTCTCTTCATCTGTCTTTCCTGGGGCCTTAGGGGAGTCTCTTCTGCAACCAACACTTCAGGGACATGGCATTTATTACATCAGATCAAGGATCATTCCAACATCCTATGTTAGAAAAGAACGAATTCTAAATGCTTTGTAGAAAGGCAATAGGGGATTAGGTTGTATCTCCAAAGGTCTCATTTTCGCTCAACTTGTCTCTGTGCAAAGCTATTTTCATTACTTAAAGCCAATATTCTCCCAGAAAAATAAAGAGGTTAAAAACTAAGATGGTAATAAAAATTGGATTTTTATGCTGAGATTACAAAATGCATCTCAGTCATTATCAGCCTTTTTAAAGAGTGCTGATGATTTTAAGAAAGTATACAATTATACGAACTGTGCCACTAAAAACAAGTAATTCCAAAATTTAATATGTATGACTACTGATAAGACTGAATACTCCGTCATTCTGAAAAAGGGACATAATGTTTCTCTTTGATATCCAGTGAGCAAGTGAAATGGTCAACAATATCCATGTCAGATCATCCTTATCAAACTCACTATAATTTTCGGCCATCCCATGGAGAGTTTCCCATAGTGTGTTGGACAAAGGTCAGGCCTAGTACACTATTTTTTTATTCAGGAACCTTGTGAAAAATCTTTCTAAAGTTCTACTGTAGTTTTCCAGTACCTACTTTTCTCAGGGTATATTCTTGTATCTTTTAGAGTAGAAAATATGGGCGTTATCAAGTCCTGAAAAGCATGATTTTAGAAAGCCAAAATCAGAGAGGTCCAAAAATCTGTTAATAACTTGAGAACAAGACAAATCCGGCTAAACCTCTGTTTAAGTTCTTGACTAGTAAGTTTTCCAAGGAAAGGATGTTCAGAGAAGCCCACTGACATTAATACAATGCCTGATATCTTTAGAACAAAGACACTAAGTCAGCATAAAGTATCATTAACTTTTATAGTTAGCCTCGGTGATGGAGCCGTTCCTTTGAGAGCAGAGGGTCTTTTGTACAATTATTACCTGGGATATATTAATCACAGATGTCCTTTGGATAGACAGCATATGTTGAGAACAGCTATGCCTTTATCCATGAGCACGTACCCTTAAGACCACACGCTCCACATTCCGCTAATATTTGCAATAATGCTGCAGACTCTGCATGTGACATCATGGCCTTAACAAGAACTCCTAGGGAAAGGATATTTCCATCTGATAAAGCTGTTCCACTGCAGTAAAAAAAAAAAAAAAAAACAAACCCAAAAAACCCAAGACAAAGCTGCAGGCCTTTTTCCCAAGTGTCTCCTAAGGGTAAAGTTCATGTAAAGTTGGGAAAGATAGCAAAGTTCCAGATTCTGAACACTTTAAATAACTGGTTTTTGACTACTCAGTTCAGATTTGTCCAAGAGCTTTTTTTATGGCCATAATCAGTCTAGGAGAGAAACACGGGGAGAAAGGAAGGAAATCTTGATCATTTTCCCTGGCAACTTCATACTTCAAATACGGGTGTCTCATAAGAA
This sequence comes from Grallaria varia, assembly GCA_013396735.1. Taxonomy (NCBI): domain Eukaryota; kingdom Metazoa; phylum Chordata; class Aves; order Passeriformes; family Formicariidae; genus Grallaria; species Grallaria varia. Next base: position 82,534 of record VWZG01007658.1, read on the forward strand.
AATGTGAGGGGTTTTTTGAATTTTTTTGTGTGATGGTGCCATTTTCTCAGGTAAATGAATATGTAAAGATGGTCTGAAATTTTCTGGATTCTCTGTTTTGGATCATTACATCAAGCTTCTAGTAACAAGTTTCTAGTTCCAAGAATTATCCAATTCATAATGCTTCTGGTTCTGCCTTTTCTCTGTAGCTTTCACTTTGTCCCTACTTTATCATATGTTAGAACCTCATATTTTCCAGTAAACAGGCACTGGAAGAGAATAAACATTGTTTAATACCTGACTTTTAACTCAGGTTAATAAATAAATCAAATATTACAGATTACATTAGGCGGGTTGAAAAGCAAATAATTTCACTGAGAATATTCCTAGACTAATATTTTGTGCAACCATGACTGTTTGTAAATCTTTTGTACCTGACCTCCCTTCAAACTAGAAGACCCGCAAACTCCTGATTTGGCTTTTTGAGTGATCCACCTATCTGGATGAATCTCTTTTATATTGGCACACCTGAGATACTTTGTGTGTATGCAGATTTGTCTTTTTAACAGCATAAATAAAAGCCTATCTTAATTAACGACTCTGCTCTTATTCACTTGGCACATAGAGATGCCAAAATGTCACATGTCCTATTAATGATGAGAGTGCTAAAAAACATCTGACACTATGATATCAAGTTCAATGGCAGTAGGTAAGGGTTTTTCCATCCCCCAGAAGATTCTGAAATTTCAAAACCTTGAGTAGTGTGCAGGGGGATGACTCACAGATTTCACGAAGCTTTCATGAGAAAAAGAAACCTTCCAGAATAAATTCAGCAGCTCCAGAATTTGACTTTTGTATAGGCGCATAAGCATATTATCAGCTATGGACTCTACAGAGCTGTTGAGGTGAAAGTGAAGAATGCTGGAGCAATTGTTTCTTCCCACTTCTCTCCAACCTAGTTTTGGTTGGTTGATTTTGTGCTAACGTCAAAAGCTGTCAGATTGAAACCAGCAAAAAAAACCCAAACAAAAAAACCCAACCAACCAACCAACCAACCAA
>VWZG01007658.1:83600-99798 GCA_013396735.1 Grallaria varia
AAAACAAACCACGTTAGGGCAAAAAGGGCTGCATTGTAAAGCCATAAGGTTGTTTTAAATTTGAGAGAGAAAACTAAATGACCCAAAATGTGCTTTTAATGCTTTAAGCTTTTCTAACAAAAGAAACCATACTGTAGAAGAGTTGATTTTGAGCATAAATCTTTCTGAAAAAGGTTTAGATTGCAGGTGAAACAATTTTCTAGCAACTCATATTTTGAGGACAAACTCTAAGTGACCTCTGGAGTCTTAGTCAGCACCAAATCGTTCAACACAACAAGCACAAGCCAGCACCTGCAGTCCTCTCAGTCAGTGCTCCTTTTGGCTACTTCTAAACTGACCTGCAGCTGTAGGCTGGAGTCTTTTTCCATCCTCAAAACGTAGAGGTACAAGATTTGATAAACATCCATCTGACCTATATGCCTGAATTGTCCTTTCTCTGAAAATCACAATGTGGGAGGAAGGGAGAAGAGGACAGCTACTGATATGGCACTGCTGGAGCCCCAGCTTGTTATGTACTATTTCTGCAGTCCTGGAAAGAGTGATTTATATCTGGTTCCATAAATACAGGCAGTGAATGCACATACACACACAGAGAGAAAAAATTGGATTTTTCTGCTAAATTATGTCTCTCAACTTTGGTCCTAATGTTGATACTAAATTGCAGTATTAAGTCTTTACTTTAGCATGAATCATACAAGAAAGACAAAAAAGCAAGCAAAACAAAAAGGCAAACAAACTCCATTTTACTGTGAGGGTAGTCATGCAATAGGACAGGTATCCAGAGATGTTATGAAACCTTCATCCTTGGACTTCTTCAAAACTGAGCTAGATACAGCCTTGGGCAGCCTGCACTAGAAGACACAATTTTGAACAAAGGATGGGTTTGCATCCATTATCTGGAACAGACGCTTCAGGTTATCTTAGAGGACTGAGCCTTTTGATCTTCATTTTACAATTGTGTTTCTTAAAATAAATGCAGAAGATAGATTGCCTCGTTTTCTTCCTCTACTTCCTTTGCTGATAATAGTAACTTCTTAGAAAGAGGCCTTTCTGACAAATCTGAACGGAAAATACACGTTGTGAACAAGGAACTGTAATCAGTATTTCAAATGTATATTTTTGGCAGAAAACAGGATAATTTGATAACCAGAAATGGTTTTCCTTGGTCAAGTGGCAGGGGAGGGAGGGGGGGAAGCAAAATAATCTAACAGACTACAGCCTAAAGGATTCCTGTCTTAAACCTTCTTTGGTACCCATTGAAGCCAGGGACAAATAAGAGAATGCAGTTAAATGAAAAACTGAACCAAAGCTCATATGCCTCAGGTTAATATCTGGACCACTTACAACTAACTCCACCTACCTGATTTGGATTAACATAGTGGGTTTTGTGTTCGGTTTCTTTCTTGGTTTTATTTGGGGTTTTTTGTGTTTTGTTATTCTCATACTCATTAGGATCGTGAGCAATCACTCTCCCAAAGATCCTTACTGAAGGATGCTGATTTTTCATCAAATCTTTAATAAACCTTAAGAAGAGAAAACAGAATGTGCTAAAGGTATATACTGCTGTACAGTGTATTTTTGAGGAAGAGTGATACTGACACGTGAAAGTCAAGTTTTTTTTATAATGTACATTCCAAGTTTTCTCATAAGAACATGCTATTGTTGAAAAGACATTGGGCACACATACAAATACCTACAGATCTGTTAAGTATTCTGTCTCTCCAGTGTTCACCTCGTATTAATTTAAAGCAGCACTTGCTTTCACTACATTTCAGATAAATCATTGCAACCTTATTCCTTCCACAGTTCTCTCTCTAATTTAGAACACCGGAGGAATTGTTACCCTTTCAGTTTTCTGGACAATTCCTTAAAAGCTGCATTAAGTGCCTTAATCTGAGAAGACACAGAATGATCGTAGTAACAATTACATGATTTATCCCTTTAATAGGTACAGTAGAGAAGCCAGTAACCTTCAACCCTTTTCACACCTTTGATTATGGAACAAATAGTAAGATCTGTTTCTCTTAACCTCCTGTAATGTTGGATACCTTGCTGCTATATGAATGCAGTTTGAAGTAATATTGAGTCTTTTAGAAAGCCAGAGTTCTTTCTTGGAAGTGCTACAGAAATTATTTTCAATTGAAATCAGGGGAAAAATGAGGAAAACTGTTCAATTCTAGGGAGACAAATTCTTTGGCAACAGCCACAGGTGCTGAAATCAGCAGACTTTCAGGCAAACCATGAAAAGAGTTCTGTAATGATTTAAAGACTTCAGATAAGTAGCAGGATCAGTTCCAGCTGAAACACGGAATTTCACATTTGAAGTGTTTTGATGTGTTTAACCTGGAAAACACTTCTTCTCAGAGAGGACATTTTTTTTTTTCATGAAGGATTTTCTCTTTTTGGTGGAAAACAGAAGGGAGAAATGAAAAGACTCATTCTGGGAAACTTTCCCTTACTATGCTGACATTTTAACTGAAATCAAAAGGATACCTGAATTATCCCTGCCTTTTCCAACCCAGTAACAGATACTTTTCTTTCAGTGTTTCAGAAGACATGAGGACACCCAAGAGGCACCATTTCATAGGTTTAAATTTAGAAGTCTGTCTGTTGTTACGAGTGCCTCACTGTGGTAAAGTTTTATTCTTGCTTTCTTGTGCATATCAACTTTGTAAGAGTTCCTTTTGCCTTGGAAAACAGTGGTAGATAGTGTCTATAATATCTCTGTACAATTACTGGAGAAAGAAGGAAATGTCCAGGGCAGTTTTTCATTTTGTGGAATTTCTGAATACCTATCCTCTAGATAGAGAGACTAAGGAGATATAAGATCTAGCACAACATACAAATTTGGAGAAATTATTGGAATAGAACACTCTCTACACACGTACATATACTCTACACACACATACACTCTGTGAGTAATCAAAGACCAACTAAAATACGTAGACCAGTAAACGAGTCCTGAAGGAAAGAAAAAAAACATTTAGCAAAACCAGGCCATTTTCAACAGCAAAACAGTCTATCACATCCAGAACACCATATTTTTCCTATGAGAGAATGAGTGGCACCAAGATTCCATGGGTATTGATGGGAAAATCTATCCACGGGATAATTATGCAGTAAACTGGGTATTTTCAAGGGTTTCTGCCATTCTGAAGATTTCAATCTTACCAAACATTCAGAAATACAAAAAAAACAAATTAAAAGCATTCACAGTAATTTCAAAGGGATAAATAAACTCCTGTGATAGCTTTGTTTGACAATTGATATCTTGCATGCTTTCACAAAAATCTGTCAGTACATGTTGCCTCATGTCTATAGATACGATTATTAAAAGAGTTAATCATCACATCCCCTACCTAAAGCCATAATCCTTAATTTGTGATTGCAAAATTATTTAACATGGTAACAAATCTTATTATTACAGTGTATTATGAATCTAAGTGAGAAATAAGTGGCAAGAGATGGGATTTCTTAGAGGAAGAAAACAGTCTTTAAAGATAAAGGGAAAGGAAGAAAAGGCATGTAGCAGAGCTGAGAGCATGTAACCAGCATTGTTAGCTTTCTTCCACAAATGTCACTGATTCATTTTCCTTGTACAGGTCTCCGGAATTTACCTGTTTGTCTTGTTCTTAATCCCACAAAAGGCTGAGATTCCTACTGATTTCCTGTTTTACCTCTTTTCCACTGATCTTCAGGTGGATTGACAGAAAGAATAAGCTCATGCAGAACTGTTTATTTGATGTTGGTTGTATAGGATTCCTCTTTATTTTGTGAATACTTTTACTCCTGAAAGCACTAATAAACAGGGATCAAATATAGTTTCCACTAAGTGGCAAAACTCAAGTTGACTTCAGTGAAGTCATAACTTCCTATATGTGGATCACAGTCTTTCATCCATGCAGCAAGTTTAGCCTGAGTGATTACCATGTGGGCTTCAAACCTTATCTTTCTGTATGTCAGAATCCAACCTACTGATGTGACCAGAGGAGGTGGGCAGTGTCCTCTCAGACCTTTTTTTGGCTGGGTGGCTCAAATGAACTGAGTCTGTCCAACAAGGAGCAGCAATGATGCTGTGCGCAGTTGACTGCAGCATTCCTGTCCATTTTGCGTAGGCCAGCACGGAGCTTTAGCGCCATAAAATCATATACAGAAGCCCTTGTACACATATTAATTTTCTTACTCAGGTGGTCCCATGGAACATTCTCAAACTGTTACTGCCTCATAAACTTGAAGCTAGAGGGAGTAACATATCCCTGATTTATTTAATACATGATAGATATTTTTACCAGTTGGCAAAAAGTCTCAGAGCCGAAAATTTAAAAAAAACAAACTGTAGGCATCAATCTACTGAAGAGTGTAGTCCTGTGTTAAGTACTCTCCCTCATGTGTGTCTTTTCATATGTGTCTTTTCAATTGCGTCGTGACTCACAGTCTCATTGTGAGGTCTTTGTTGAGGCAACTGGATTCTGCAGGTCCAGTTATTCTCAGGGTTCTCTTTTGGTTTAGTTTTATTTTATGAGAGTAGGAGGTTGCTACAAATAATGTTTTTGAAAACTGCTGCATCCAAGTTATTTTGTGTACTGAATCGATGAACAACATTAAAAACAAAACAAAAAACAGAAATGAAAAATCTGTTTAAAAAGATGACAAGCCAAGACTAGAAGGGGTAGAGAAGGGGAGTCAACTCATAGTGCAACACCTGCTTCAGGCTAAAACAGTAACATTCAAGTCATTTTCATACAGCATCTTTCAAAGAAATACTCTCAAAACATTTTATAGTTAGAGATAAAATGACAAGATAACATTACAGAAGACGTTATTGCAACTCTCACATAGACAACAAATGAAGGAAACTGTGTGCAGAAACAGACTGGTCCAGGGGAAAAAAGGATGCAAATTAAAAGGAGAGAAAAGGTAATATCCTTGCACAGTATAACAGAAAGAAGAGACGAATAACAGTCATATAAATGAGGATTACCATAATGATGGGGATAGGGATGAGGATAAGAAAATTTCTCCTTGTATAAAAATTTACATCTACTTTATTTACGTAGTAACTAAATTTTATAGCCCTGCAAGATAGGTAAATTTATTTTGCAAATGGAAAAACCTATACATAAAAAAATGCTCTAACAGGACTTTTCTAGGAACAGAGGCAGCTTCCTACTCACAGCAGCTGGAAGCCAAGAACTGACACTGCCAGTACTTACCATGACAAGAATACAAAAGCTGTCTCTGTTACTTTTATCAAATCCAGTACTTTCCAATTTTTGGTGTAACAGTGTATGGCATTTTTCAGCAGGTCTATGAGTGCTTGAATATCAGTCTGAATGCTTGAATTATTTATTGAAAGAACAATTTTTGCACTGGTCTGTCAACTCTGAAGATCACAAAATAAGTCAGCATCAGGGACGTGGCTGTGACTCATGAGCCATTTCCAGTACTGAGCTTCAGGTGCCAGGTAGATGGCACCAATACACAGACAAAAGGGACAAGAATAGAGACTGGTCTGGTAAAGCCACCTCCCATCCAGTTTTGATCACACAATAGCACAGAAGGACAGTTTGATAATCTGACAGAAGGTAGAAGGACTTGTATTCTCTGGGAATGAAAACAAGGGATGTTGGTCTTAGAAGACTATATTTTCACAGAGAAGGGAAACAATGCAGAAGTAAGCTAGGTAAAAGAAAACGAACACAGAATGTTAGAAACAAAGCATGACTTTTTAAGTAGTTTACATGCTAAATAACTTTTGACAGTTAGACATCCAATGTCTGTGCAAGCAGACAAAAGATTAGCACTGTGCCTGTGTTCTGTCTGCCTCTGGAAGACTAGGAGTGTACAAATTCTTAATTGTCAGTCAGTGTACCTTCCCTGATATTCAGCTTCTGTGGTTTTACTCTATTTTTTCCTCTCTCATTCATCTTGTTTTATACCATAAAAGGTTTGCCATCTAGTGATATGTTGGCACCAGAGACATTCTTGCAAGAGTGTTAACTTCCACACATAGTTGTGCATTTTGAAGAATGTGGATATTTTATTTCCCTGTGATTGAGAAATATGGCAGTGCTGACAGGATATTCCCAGAACACTGTATACATGGCAGGGTGCTTGGATCACACCTGCCAAGTTAGTAGGCTCAGTGCCAGCATACTGTATACACTTCCAACTTACTGAAACTAATATAAACCACCATCTCCATCCTGCAGTTGGCAGCCCTGGGACAGTCTGAGGCACCCAGTTACAATTCAGCTGCTTGCCCATATGCCACCCATTACATGACAGGCCTGTGGCGGCAGGAGTGTGACTGATGAGAACAGAGATGCGTTGACATCTAAATATTGTCTTTAAATGTATTAGTATATTAACATAACAACACCGATGATAAAGAGTTCATACTTTATTATATATACTCTCATTTTATCACATATATTCTTAATTTTTACTAAATATGCTTACTACTAGCCACATATAATATAAAAATTAGCTATATTATTTGATTTTTATGGCTATATTCTTTAATACTTTTTGTATATTTAAGAAAATAACAGATATTGTAAAACTTCGGATTTTATTACACCATAATGTTTTCAGACACCAGAACAGATTTCAGCAATGTAGAATTCAAGGTATTTTAGACTTTGTCATGTAAAATCACCTCCTTGCTTCTTGGAAATATATCATTATTATATATTTACATAATTATGCTTTAAATGTAGTGAAAAAAATTTAAGTTTTCCACATTTTTTCCCATAGTTTCCACTTGTAGGAAAACAATTATTTAATTTTAGAAGTTGTTTTCTTTCCACAGAAGATATATTTTATACAGGCAGTAATTATTTTCAGCCCTTTTCTCCATAAAATGGTGATAGATTAGTAATGTTGATTTTTTTTATCTACTATGTTTATTTTATTTTTCAATTAATTCCAAAGTGACATTAAATGCACTGTTCAAACTTTCTTGTAGGCAAAAATTTAGGGCCCCTAATGCCTTATGTGTTCATAATATATGTATATTCAGTATAAATTGTAAGTTAAAGTCATTGTGCTGGTTTAAAGGTAAACCGGCAGGAGAAATGAATCCAACTCAAAAGAGTTTAGAATTCAGAACTACAATTTAATAAAAAGATTACAATGGATACACTGATACAAAGGAAAATTGGTTTCAGCCCTCAAAACCCAGTTGTACAACCCAGCCCCCTGGGGCACAAACAGTATGGTGCTCACCAGCCCCTGTGCTGAGCACCACGTGGTCCCCTGAGTCCAAAGCAAAAAGGAAAAAGGAAAACCTGTTTTCCTTCCAGAAGGTTGGTGGTCGCAGTCTGGTTGAGAGTGGTAGTTGCAGTCCTGTTGAGGTTCTGGTCCTCCTCTCAGTCTGACGAGTGAGTGAGTGCCTCAAGTTCCAAAACCCCAAGCTTATATATGCTTCAGTTCAGATAGGAACACCCAGTACCTCCCCCAGGGTGAGGGTTTTCACAATGGGCAGTTTACTCAGTGAGTCACAGGATATTTTTGGTCTACTTGATGGCCCATTAGCAGACATGACCCCCTCAGGTTGGGTGTGAAGGTGTTAATGACTCCTGGAGGGGAGTTATCACACCTGAATCATTGGTGTGAAGACAGGGAACCTTCTTATCTCTGTTTTTCCCATGCAGACAGTTCATAGCCTGAGGGTGTCAGGTGTGTCCTGGGCAGCTGTTGCAAACAATGCATCGTTAACAGTTCATGATAAATGGCAGAGAGGGTATGGAATACACAGTTCCAGTTACATTCCCACAGTGATAAACTGGTCCCAGCCACTATAACTAGGACAGTCATATAATTGAAATATCCTCTAGAAATGCCCACTACACCCTGTAGTTTGTGTTACTAATCTGGGGGACCAGTAATAAAATAACCTATAGACCAATGTAAATGAGAGTGGCAGTAGATATCCCTCATCATTGTCTGCAGGCCACCATCAGCAGGTATCATACCGACAACACCACTCCAAACCTGAGCATTATAGGCTATATCACAATTAACCCCCTCATTCCTCACAAATGAATTGGGCAAAGGAAGCCTCGGGCAAAGCACATTCAGGTTCCCCAAAAGAAAAGTCTATACAAAAGAAAATTTAATCTTCCAGTCTGGTTAGTATGTTTATTGGGCCTCGTGATGCTCTGTGCAATGTACTCTCTGTAGGCTGTGAATAAAGGAACATTTCTGCTATATTTTCTACTGTTCTCAGAGACACAGTGCCAAGCCTTGTGCCTCATCGAAGATGAACATTCCTGTTGAAATCCCCAGGTTCCTTTTTGCCTTCCTGGTTTTAGAGGTGATGATTTTTGAAGACTTACGGTTGCTTAGTCTGGAGAAAAGGAGGCTTGGGGGAGTCCTTATTGCTGTCTACAACTACCTGAAAGGAGGCTGTAGACAGGTGGAGGTTAGTCTCTTTTTCAAGGTGACGAGCAATAGGAACAGAGGAAACACCCTCAAGTTCCACTAGGGGAGGTTCAGATTGGATATTAGGAGAAATTTCTTCCCTAAAAGGATTGTCAAACGCTGGAACTGATTGCCCAGGGAAGTGGTGGAGTAACTATTCCCAGAGTGATTAAAAAGATGTGTAGATGTGGTACTTGGGGACACGATGTAGCGGTGGACTTGGCAGAGCTGGGTTAATGGTTGGACTCAATGATCTTAAAGGTCTTTTCCAACCCAAAGATTCTACGATTCTATGCACTGGCCTTCAGGAAGGAAATCAGCTTTTGAAAGGAAGCATGTGCCTAAGCCATTCTTCCCCAGCTAGCAGATTTTTGGAATGGCATTGACAGGATTTCCATGGCATCCACAGACAATCAGTCATAAAGATGGCATCTGAGGAGGCGAAAAAGGGAAAGAACTAAAAGGAATATAAAATTTAGAGATATTTGGCCATAATTTTCCATATTTTCCTATCTGGCAGCACATTGCCTGCTGTTTTTAAAGCCTTATTTCGGTTCACTTCATGTTTTTTTATGTATCATGCCTTCATCCATCCCCTACATGTTTTGTCACTGGTTTTGAATCTTATTTTATCAATGTCTGGGTGCCCCTGCAGAACAGTTTTATAGAATACAAAGCCCCAGTATTTGCAGATGCTTCTCCAACCACCATCAACCTTACCTAAATGCGTGTTGTTCAGGTAAGTATCTCCTTTAAAATTTAAACATAATGACTTGTCAGCAACTTTCATTGTCCTTCCAGGAGTATAACACACAGGCATATAAAGGCATATTGATAATATATAAATATCAGTCATTTCAATATTAATTTTAGTTTTTTCTTTGTGTTAGTGTTGTCCATGCCTAACATTGACTTCAATCAGTCAACTTGCTGTATCAGTACAAGGTGACCATTCGTGTAATGTAGTGCCACGTTTAGCTTCCTTAATCATATACACCTAATTTTTCTGACATTGATTTTTACTCCAAGTTATCCATGGAAAGGTTTATACAGCACATATCTCTAACATCTTTCTGTCCGAGATGTTAACAAAGATAATTCAACTTCATTGCAATAATAGCATGCTCTTTACATTAATAAAAATAAACAGCTAAATTTCAAGGAGACTTTTGGACTTGTGGTCTGAATGCAGGATTTGGCAGCCAGGCTTGCTAAATGGTAAACCATCTCACATGGAGTGTAATGCCTCTGGAGAAAGTTTTTAACTCTTCTGTCATGGCATTTTCTTCTGTACACTTATTTGCTGTTTTTCTCACAAAAGTGTCAGGAGAATCAACCCTTGTAAAATGGTAGTGGGGATATCACTAAAAGAGAAAGACTTGGAATTCCGAGGCTTTTGGTGTGATTGCACTGTATTCTGAAAGTTCAGGACTGTGGTTACACAGTCTCCCACAGTATATGCAACACAGTGAAACCAAGGCACCTCAGGATCATTCACAGCCATCTAAGTCCCTCATTCTTTCCCCAATACAGGAAGGGCAGAGAAGAGATATAAAAATTAAATTTATTGTTGACTTCAGTTGATCTTCCGAAAACCATAAAAGTTTCTTCCCCTGCTTACCTATTTTTGCCAGAGTATCTAGCACCTAGCCAAGACATTAAAATGGCAAAATAAATTGTGTGCAGTAATTCAGTTGGTGCCTGTGAGAATGACAAAAGATAGCCCAGTCTTCCTCAGAGTCCTGCACACACACACACATACACACACACCCACACCCACACCCACACACACACACCCCCACACCCACCCCCTTGCACCCACTCCTTTGCCATTTCTGATGGGCAGTTTGATTTGTCCTAGGACAAGAACATCAGGTGGGAATCGCAGGAGGAATTGTCTATATGCTCACATAATGAATGCATTCTGGAGGCAGGTGAGCTGTGATGACTGAGATTGACTTTGGTACACATCTGTCTGCAAAAAATGCTGTTGGCCAGTGGGGCAAACTGACCTCCTGAGGTTATAGGCAGCTTCCAGGTGGATCCTCCGCTGGCAGGGATGCCTGCAGAGTACATTCAGCCCAAAGACAGGGAACACTTATTTTTGGATGGGCAAGTAAAATTGCTAAGATCCAGTCACATATGGAGATAAAATCCTGAAGTAACATCTTCACAGATGCTTTGTTTCTTTCTAATTGCACATTCTGCAAGACCTAAGACTGTAAACAGATATTTCTAGCTGAGCCTGCTTATATTATAACACTTCAGACCTGCTAATATACTGAATTGGCAATATTTAGATACTGTATTAGCAATAAATCTAATCATAATCATCCGCTGTGCCAAAATTAAATTTCTGAGAAAAGAGGTTAGAACATTTAGATGAACATACACACTTACACAGCTGTCACTTAATAAGACAACAAATACTTCAAAGCACCTGAGAAGCAATAACTTGGCAGCAAAACACTTCCACATACATTAATTTAGTTTCTGTGATGCAAAACACAAAGGCAGGTTAGGACTGCCACCGGAAAATGCCCCACTCTATTGACAGTCATACATAATTTAAAAAAAATAGATAGTGACATCCCTATCAAGTCCCCAGTCATTAAATGCATTCAGTGTTTCTAAAGTGGTGTTATATTGATTTAATGATGCTATTAGTAATATCTGCAGAGAATGTATGAATATAAGCAATTACTTTTAGGATATTCTTTATTGGTAGAAAAACACCTAATTCCAGTAATTGCCTCTATTTCTGTTTCTGTTAACTGTACACTGTATACATGTTAATAATGCCATTATCAGTGGCAATGAATTTTAATTAACATTCATGTGTGGAAATATAATTCAAAACAAATATAGTCCAATCAGTTTATTTTATTAAATTATTGCTACTTATTTCCAGAGCTAAAACATTATTCCTGGGTATGAATTAACAAAGAGAGAAGCAACTCACCATGAAAGAAAGTTAAAAAAACCTGTACATGAAACAGACATCTAGAGATTCTATCCCTAACTATCTGAAATCAGACTGTTAAACACTATTATGAATATAATAGAAATTATTACTACATAGTCTCAGAAAATCCACTGTAGATTCTTACAAATTTAGGAAAGGAAGTATGAAGAACTGACAAACCAGATCACTGGTCCAAGGCCATCCAAGTACTTTATAACAGGGCAAGGTGTTGAATCCAGATCTCATGAAAACTGCTTCAGTGCTTTAACTACAAAATGTTACATATATGACTGATCAATCGCTGGGATTTCATAGAGACTTGAAATGTGAAGCAGTTTTAAAGTGTAATTTCAGCTTTCCCCTGTATAAATTGGAGGCAGTTGTTCATGGAATTTGGGGAATTAAAGCTATCTGGGAAAACTGTACTTCCTCTTATTTGTTTTAATCCTCTTAAAATCATGTTGTTGTGACTAATACTGATACAAGGATAACAATACATAGTGAAGTATTCCTTTGACCATGCAGCAAGTATAAATGTTTGACAATATACCTGAATTTTACTAACTGATTTATAGGAAGATTAGAGGGTGGTGTTTTGTTTTTTGTTTGTTTGTTTGTTTGTTTTTTTGTGGTTTTTTTTAAAGCTAGTAAAATGAATTTGGATCACCTTTGACTCTAAGGAAATTCTGATTAGATCCTTGATATGTGCATCAGCCATGGCTGTGTACTTGAGTGATTTCCACAATACCTTACATGATTTTGGAAGTACTAATATTCTTCTTTCAGAACTATTAATACTCTTTGCAGGTTCTGAAGTAAATCACCCATGCAAGCTCTAGGTACTTTTCTAAACCCAGTGCAAATGCCTAAAATGAACCTGCTCCCATGTGAATCACTAGTGATACATATATTTGAGACTGCATTTATTGCGATTGATTTCACTGTATAATCAAACTATATTCAGCACTGCTATTAGAAAAGGACTCAAAGTCTCAGGTGTGACTATTTTCTCACTGTCTAGCACAGGTTTGCTTTTACTGGAACCTTAGTATTCCTGATCATTGCCATTTAATTCAACAGTCCTATAGATTTCTCCACTCTTGTTACACATGTACAGGCATAAACAGATGATGTAAGTCCACTGTTGGAACCATGAAACTTCAGTCACACTGATACTCAGAAAGTTGTCATGAACAGACATATGGAGACAATATGACTCTTCTTGAGGTACAAGAGATGACACAAAATGGCAAGTTGCTATTAAATAAGTTTAACATCCAAGACACACACCTTTCAGTCACTGTCAGTGTTGCGATCACTCCAAGTGGGCAAAGGCAGCTCTCACACATCATCAAGGAAATTGTCAGTAATCCCCGGAGACCATCTCTGTTATAATTGGCACTGGTAGGGAAGGAGGATATGTCAGGTAGAAAGATATTCACATACCATCCTGAGATGGCAATAGTGGCAGTTAACACTCCTTCAGACTTTCAAAACTGCTGTGGAAGTCATAGCATAAATATGAAGCATCAAGATGGCATTTTTAACAGCTGCTTCTCACAGTATCATGACATTTAAAGTGCATACTAAAATCTATCAAGTACATTTAAAACATAATTATGCCATAACATGTACTATATACCTAATATGATCAGGAGTAGTCTATTAGTGTTTTGAATTTGTAATGCAGACAATAGAATATAATGCTTTCAAAAATGCTATTTCTAAAGTTTATTATTCAATTAGCATGTATACTCTCCCTAAGAAAAATAAAACCTTTTGAGGGGCACAAAACATTTTTACTGCACATGTAGAGTATGCAATTTCATTCTTAACAAATTGCTTCTGCCTTTAAATTATGTTATTAGTATGCTAAAAAAATTCTTACATGTTGTCATCACTCTTTAAAATTTCACAATTGCTGTATATCTGTCAAAATGTCTCTCACGTGCAAACAGTTTTGCTTTCAGTCTGTTCAATTAAAACCAGAAATGTATTTGTCTAAACCTTATTCCTATGTTAATACAGATTCTATGGAACAGATTTGCATTAATTTCATACTACTGTTTCCAATCTTTCCTGTGTTAAAAGTAATTTACACTAATTGGCTGTTTCAGAACAATAACTGGAATCCTACTCAATACTTTATGTATCTTTTACCTAGTTGTTCAGATGTAGTTTAGTTCAGTATTGAGTAAAAGCATCTTTTTTTTTTTTTTTCTTAATAAATTTTTTGAGGTGGAACCTTAAGATAAAGCTCTGAGGTGGACCTGTCTTCTCAATTCCTTACATCCTTACATGCACACTTAAGCACAGAAGTTGCTTTTTTATGGAATGGAAACTAAGAAACAGATTTTTTTAAATAATAAAAACTGAGAACAAGATAAAAACCACAACAAAACCCTCCCCATTTCCTCTTAAGTCCTTACAGAGTGCTGCCTTTTCAACAATAAATCCCAGACTGACTATAAAAGCTGGTTTCTCTGTCCCTGAGCCCCTTTGTGAGCTTGCTCTCAGAAGCCTCCACCACACTGCAGTTTCCATGATAGTTCTTTCTCTCTGTCCGTCCCTTCCCCTGCTTTTGACTTGGAGAGACAACTGAAACTTTTTACAGTCTTCTCTTTCCTGGCATTTCAATAGTCCCTGGAGCCCAACAGTTCTCCTCTTCAGAAGATTCCTTCTAACTCAGCCTCCAGGGACAAGCAGCAAGGCAGCATCAATCTACCTGGGTGGTCGTTCCTTGTTAAAGGAACATACTGCTGTCCATGAAAAAATTAAGCAGTTATCCAGCCTGTCACACCTTTTACAAAGAAAACTAACATAAGACAGCTATTTTAAAACCCTTACATTATCCTTTATGCTAGCATTTTGAAAGGAAAACAGACAGATGCCTAATATTCACTTTCATTGCTAACAATACAGCTGATAAATTAATGCAAAAAGATTTTATTATAGATAGATTTGGTAGTTTCTTTGGAGTCCTTCTTCCTTGATACTTCTTATTAGAAGATTCCAATTGAAACTCCTCTTAATTTTGCCAAAATTGTACATTTGGATTAAAATTTTCTCCACTGGTTGTCTATCAGGGAGATGATTTATTTAATTTTTTTACGAAATGTTTCAGCAAAAAATGATTCAGTCATTTCCACACAAAGCTAAGAGAAAGATGTTCTTTCATTGATGTTGAAGTATAACAAATTCAGCAGTTACTTTGAGAACACTTTGCAGCAATGTCTTGACCTTTTAGCAGATTTTGTTTTTAAGCCAGAGGTGTTTCTGATATTATCCCAGTAATAAAACTGGGTTTTTTCCATTCTCAAAGCTACTGAAAAATATCCCTCCACAGTAGCCTGGAAAGTTCTAAAGGTCTGACAGATATATTCCTCACAGTTTATGCCTTCCAACTCAGAGCTTTGAACTGTTTGAGCAAGTTTCATACCTGGAAAGTGACTGAGTACAGTCCAGAACACAGTTACAAAGACCAAGGAAGAATCCTCCTGAATTTCATTGCGAGTTAATGTGGTCCATGGGATGTGAACCTGTGAACTAATTAATAGTTTATTTTCCTAGAGCTTTAGGTTATTTTGTCATTGGTGCCCAAGCGACATGGCAGTGCAGGACATACGAAAAAAAGCATCACAACATCTGAGTCAAGGACAAAAAACAGATGGCAAGAGCCAACTGTTGTGGCGAGGAGCAGATTGGGACAAGGAACCTGAGGGAGTGTGAGAAGGTTGAAGATGGGGAAGAAACTGTAATTAATAAGCAAGGAAATGGACTCTGGGAAGAGGAACATAATGAACATGGGAATTATAGCTATGAAAGCTACACAAGTCATGAATTGTGACCAAGAGACAAGAAGAGTATGAAAGACTAAAATGAGGAAACAAGGCAGAGAGGTAATAACGGAAATGCAGGATTTATACTGAAAATTTAGAATAATTATAGGCAGAGGGGTCTCAGCTGTGTAAGAACATAAACATTTGCAGTGACAGATTGCAATACGTACTGCTAGTCAATACTCAGAAAAGCACATATGATGGAGTAAGTTCACACCCCAAGCCAAGGCCTGAAGGAGAACCTGATGCTGAAAACACACTGCTGCACAAATGTAATGGAATCACACCTTTCTAGAGTATGATTTTATACTTATCGTCATTTGTTATTACTTGTGTGTTAGGAGAGTTTTTGAAGCAGATTTAAAAATCTAATGCATTTTCCTGAATGTCTTGATCATTTCTGTACAATGGGATTTTAATTTTTTTTTTTTATATGGGTTTCTTTTCTCTTTTTAAAGCTGGAAATTACACTTTGAAACTGACAAGTAAGTGATAGCATAAAAGTTTCCTACATTTCTTCAGTCTCCTTCCCCATTTTTGCTCGAAGTTGAATTTTTGTTTGTTTGGACACATGAGAAATTTATGTTTGAGCATGAGAACTGGAAAGAAGTTACCAAGAATTTCTGTTTCTGACTTTCTGGCAAACACAGTTCTGTTTAGGAAATTGTCTTGCAGCTCAGCTCATAACCCTTGAAGTTCTCTTGAAACAGATCAACTCACTTTAGTAGCATGTGTAAGCATATCGTAGTAGCTGTGATCACAATACTAGTAAGACATCATCTGCGTTAAAACCCAATTGTTTTGAATGTTGCAGATGATATCAAGACATTAGCAAAGTAGGGTATGTTCCTTGGTATTGGTTATTGATGCAGCTGTTAAGTTAATGAAGTCAGTATATATTCATTTTTAATTGTAGACACATTTTATTTGAGCTTTCATAGAACAGCTGTGAAATAAGTGTTACAAT